>CM030172.1:26971186-27138491 GCA_017639675.1 Aplochiton taeniatus | reverse complement strand
AAATGTATGGTCAAAAGTGTTGTTAGCGTAGGAAAAAAAATTGCACTCGTAAAAAACAGATCATAGGCGTAGATTTGGAAATGTTTCTCGTGATTAAAAAGTAAATAAAATCAAACACGTTATTCTGAATTGTAAACAAAAAAGTTGTTCCCAAGTGTAACGAATAAAATTGCAATTGTTTTTTCTCACTCACATTTACGATTACATTTTTAACGAGTCCAATTTCATTTTTTACGTTAACGATTCTGTTTTCTTGCGTTTAGTCATGGGCACAAGGCTTGGGGGTTTGGCATGAGTTTTACGTGGAGGCGGGGTGAAGGAGAGGGAGCACATTTTTTGGCCACTCAGACAAATGCGTCATTAGTATACGCTGTTTACCTCCCTGACTGAAGGCATGCACATCATCATCAGGCACTAGCTACTCGAGAATACCAAAATCAGGTATCTGCAAACAGATAGATTATGGAGGTGCACTGTGAACAACACCAGAATTTGTCTAAATAATAAGCTTGCTAGGCTGATCCGCTTGACGATTCATTCTAAATAAGTCCACCTCTTTTCACAGTCGGAGAGGCGTCGAGTTCAGCAAGCCATACAACGCTAACCTCTCAATCTCGATTACTTAGAGTTCGTCTTCATCCACTAAATTATTTTAATCAGCTCCTTTATGGGGCGCCAAGTGTAAACTAAAGTTAGTGTGCATTATTTGTTAGATTTAAGCTAAATCTAACTTTTTCTCAGATTTACATTCAATTGTAGCCTATTTTTCTTAGATATATAAATCTTTGGAAAACAAATTAAATGTTTATTTGAGTGGTGTGGACCAAATGTTATTTATATATATAAAACTTTTTTTCAAATATTTCAATGGCTATTAGATATAACTTAAATCTTTGTTTTGTATGTAAATATTTTTAAAAAATGATATATATATTTTTTTATCTTATTTCTGCATTTTAAACTTAAATATTTAACAATAATTATATATTTAGTTTATATCTTAAATATTTGGTTTAAACTTAAATATAAAAAAAAAAGTCTAAATATTTATTTTAAATGTTAAATCTGGGGTTGAATATGAAATATTCAATTATATGTTAAATGGGAAACTTTCGCTCACATTGAACTAGCCCAAGCGTATTAATAATAATCGCTTACTTCGATTATTAATGCCTGGCACAAGTAGCTTGATACGAGTAACGCACATCTCGGGGAAACTGTTCATCAATATATAAAAAAAATGTGCTTTCCTCTTCTTAGTTAGTATGCAATATAATAGCTTACCTCAATAAAACTTACTAAAACTATGTGACAAAAAGTCAATTTACTATGTCGTGCTCAAGAGATACTGTCATGCTCGCTGTTTTTTACGCATGCGTTTTTTTTTTTTTTGTATGTGCACAATACTTTTGGCATCAATTTGACTCCATACGAAAAGAGTTCACTCCAGACCTCGGATCTATATCCATTAATGTTGGCCTCAGTGGTGCAGTGTTTTTTTGTTGTTGATTACACTTGGCTACCTACGCCAAGTGAAGCAGTCTACACTCTGTATTATATTTTCCTTTAGCTCCCATGCCCAGTTACTGATAGAGCTGTACTGTAATGAATGATAGCGTGCCTAGGTTTTCGCACTCATTTACTTTTCTTACCATTAGCAATCCTCTTTGGCAAGCAGCAAGACCAAAATTATTTTCTCAAACGTTATTTATCAACTCTATAACCTCATTGTTGTTGTTTTTGCACTAGTCTTTGGTAGAGAATATTGTTACCATCTCATGTTGCTACATATTGTTACCTTTATAGTGCACTTACATTGGTTATTGCAGGGTATGTGTGCTGGTACACTTGTGCATATTTTGTTTCTGAATAAAAAAAAGTAATAATCTGCCAAAAAACTAGACTTCCCTTGTAAAGAAAAGGGGCTTAGGCTGTATCGTACCTTTCCTTTTGCTTTGGAAGGTAAGAGCCTTGCTTGCCTTCAAAGCATGGGCATCTGGTTTGATTGAATGAATACTGTTTAAATATCTATTTTAAATATACAGATCACATATGATCTTTTTATGTAGATCTTTTTAATTAAATATGTAGTTCACAACTATGGACACGTTAATATGTTAGTGTACTATATTACAATCTAGTATGTAGGATTTGAGTTTCTCAGTTTAAGCATGTAGCTAAAATTCTAGGATCCTCCAAATGGCTAGTCAACAGATTTTTCCCTGAAATACCGTGCTGCTAAATAATTTGCTGTAATATATAGTTTACAGGTGATATTAACCTAATTTACCATGAGGACTGTATTATTGTGATAAGGAGGTTCTGGATACAGCCATACTCTCCGCTCTTATGCCTGCTAGCTGCTGATGAGTTGAATGTCCTTCTGTTTGGATGCTTAACATTCAGACTGCACGAGAAACATGGATATGTATATACTGTAAAGATGTTCACATGGAACTTCAAGTATTTATTTACTTAACTCATTATGGTATTATTTAAGACTTCCAAATGGTTTAAAATATTTCATATGTAGCGCATTTTCTTATGGAACATTAATGCAATTGTTCTTAATCTATTCATACAGACAGACAGACAGACAGACAGACAGACAGACAGACAGACAGACAGACAGACAGACAGACAGACAGACAGACAGACAGACAGACAGACAGACAGACAGACAGACAGACAGACAGACAGACAGACAGACAGAGGCAGAACCACAAAGAAACAGAGGCCACAGCAGAGACAATCTAGTATGAACAAGCCATGACCCACATACACACACATTCTCTTAAACTCATACAAACAGAACAATTGCGCACAAACACACAAAGCGACACCGACATACAGTATATATACACACTCAATCAAGTCTATTGTCATATCAGATCAGACTTTCTTCTGCTGTCCCTTTACCAGAGCAAATTGCTGAAGATTTTATAGGTCAGACGTAACAATTTTTCCAACTGAATATTTTGCAAAACCTTTGGCAAATACTTTATCAGATTTTTCAGTCCAAGAACCCAGACGTAGAAGTGTGAATCTCATCTAGAAGAAGCGGCTATCCCCTTAGTGTTACACATTATTTTGACACATTAGATACACTAGCTGCATTTTAATGATTTGTATATGAGTAAATGTACCTTAATGTCCTCAGTATTGAGATTATATGTATTTTGAAATAACAAACGAATTACATAATTAGATGCAGTTATTGCCACCCTTTCAAAGAGGTGATTTACATGTACATTAAGCCTACAGGTAATGGTTTGGTAGTGCAGAATTTCAGATTTGAGAATAAGAGTCTGAACTTCTCAAATGCCAAGCACTGCGCTTAACTCTGAAGTGTTAATGGTGTATAAGCCCACATACTGAAGGATATGGCCTTCTATAATAACAACCTAAATAATAATAACCTAGAGACCCTACTTGTACTACACTGTTCCGATACCTGTATTGACTATGAATATTCTGTACATGCAGTATTGGTACAATAAAAAAGGCTATTTAAAATATTGACAGACATTTAATATAAAAGATGTACAATTGTAGGTGGCAATAATTTGACAGATATATTTTGATTTAGTCATATTCTAAAGTTTTAAATGTATTTCTGTTTAACAGACTTGAGAGTATTTATGTTTGCAGTCTTCACTCTACTGTAGCTGCTGCAGGTGATACATGTTTCATGGTTCTTTTACAGTGTAGCACAGGAATACAATTGTGAATGTTCTATCAACATTATATTTACGCAATTAGCAATTCCCTTTATATGTACTTGAAATAACTTAACAGCACCGATATCAGAATAGCGTCTCACGGTTATTTTAATAGAGAAGCAGCTCCTGTTGTTCTAGGTAGTTCCTTCACTGCACCATGTGTCAGCAGATTTCAAGTTGGCTCTAACATTTTGACTGCACTGTGGAATAAATACAATTTAACAGTTGTCTGTGTCTTATATAGAGATACTCGAGTGCTTGCTGTACATACTGTACTTGGTTTGGCCTCACAAATCAGTTAGTCGGGCATTTTCCAGTTAGTCCTGTGGTTCTTTATTTTTCACGCCAATATTACAGCTGATGCAGACACATTTAATTATTGTAGTTTTTCTTTGATGGCAGCAGCTTGGCCCAACCTCTAGCTATGTACATTATTTATTGTTTCTTCCCTTTTATAAACAATGTGGAAATAGGGAGAAGGAATAAGTGGAAACCTTTGACTAGATCAATAGTAAGAGGAATACATACATTAGTAGCATATATTTGCATTGTAAACATATAAGATAAACTGAGATTAGGCATGTTAAGAGGCAGGTTGGTACATAGAGTATACAAATATCTACCTTTGCAAAAGACGTAATAATAGTGATATGTTACAAGCTACAAGCATTTGTATGTTCATGAAAATATTTTTTATGGCAAACTACCCTTAAAAAACATCAGTTGCTGCCATATTTTAACCAATGTGCTTTTGGTTGATATGTGCAAAACTAGGGATGTTTGTTAGCCAAATAACCAGTTAGGGAAACAGATATGAGTGCTTAGTTCTAGTGATATTTACAGGTCACATCATAAAGTACTGTCAGCAAAGAGGGAACTGTACATATGATCATAATTGGTAATTACATGAATTCAACTGAAGAGGTCTTCATCGATGCTCTCTATTGCCCTATTTCCTAACTTACAATATGTTCAGTGTCCAGAAGAAACATGTTTTTCTTTGTATTGGTGCATTCTTTTGGTCTTAGCCTACCAGAACCTGTTTATCAGTAGAAAAATGTTATGATTATCTGATAAACATATTTTGTCCATGATGGCCAGTGACAACACTGAATAAACTGCACGTTTTCAATAGTACATTGCACTAAATATTGTTGTTGTTTGTAAAATCAACCAGGGAAAACACTTGGTAATACCTTATAAACAAGTGTGCTTGAAAGAAACAGATCCTCCTTTTCTTTTTTTGAATGAGAAGCACTTGCAAGAAATCACATACGTCACAAGGATGATGAAAGAACGACGTTAAAAGCAACACTCTGGATTTTACAAATGAATGAAGCCTGTGCAGTGATGATTAACAGTATCTCACCAGTGCGCTCATACACACCTTGCATAATGTGAAGAAAACAAGGTGCTTATCTAACAAAGATTTTCTTTATTCTGTTTCAGGTCATTATTGACATATTTGGCCTCATGCAACTACCGTGTGTACACAGATTTAATCATAAAATGTACTTTTGCATGATTTTAAACGATTGCTGCAATTTGACAGTTTTCCAAGTTTCAGATATTTTCTCATGAACCCACAAACATACAACGCTTACGCACAATAAACATAAAAGGAATAACTATATCCAAGCTTTTTGGGGGGAAATTCCAGAATCAGTCCCATTTCTGAAATGAAAGCTTAGTGATATTGTATTTACAAATTAAAACGCTGATTTCAGTCAATTCTATTTAGATTTTGCTTTATCAGCTATCCTTGGTCCGACTGCCTTATTCAACTATAATCTATGCCAAACAACAGTATGCTACTGTAGAATGTTGGGTAGTATTTTAACTTCATGCAATTAAGTATTAGGTTAACTACCTCTTCCTGTAGTTAAATGGTTGTTAAGCTGTAACACTGGAACTGTCCACAGCTAAGTAAATATAACAATATTTTAGGAGCAGTAAAAAGATCAAGGCCATTTTAAAGCTGTCTCCAGAGTAATATGTTGTTACAATTTGGGTTTTAAAATTTTGTTTAAATGCAGTAAACTACTTTTGCTCAGCAGTTTTCAGTTTGCCAAACTACATAAGGGACCTTTACGGCAGTTCAACCGATCTCAGTGTGAAATCAATGGTTGCTAAACTACACAATAATTTCAGACTAGTGCCAAAACACTGCTCAATTGGTCTTTTTGAGACTAAACTACAGCTTTAGTTTTTAAACCAATATAGCTTCATTTGATACATTTTGACTGCTGTTCATTTAACATAGGCTTTAATTTATAATTTTTTTCCACATTAACTATACTCATGGAATCAACTACTTTAGATCAGTTTTGGAACCTAACAAAAGTGCATTCTTTGAGATCAACACAATTACATTTTATTTCTCTGTGTTTTCAACAGAAATATTGGTGAACACAATGTTAAAATCAAGTAGTTTTTTTTGCATGATCAATTAATCTGATCGGTATCACTTTTGGAAAGCCCTGTTTCCAGGCACTTTAGAAGCCTAATGATGAGAGATTTCAGCTGGTCCACAGTTTGTATGTTAATGTATGTGTGTGTGTGTGTGTGTGTGTGTGTGTGTGGGGGGGGGGGGGGGGGGGGGGGGGCTGTTATAGCCTATAGAGGGCGTGGCCTCTTGGGAGGAGTGATCTGTTTGCTGGCCTGCTCTTCTTCTTGGAGTGTCGAGCGGAATGACTTGACTTTGTCTGAGAAAGGACAAAACAGACTTTGATTTGACATTGTTATAGATATATCTAGATATAGATATCCTTGATATTGTTTTAGTTCTTGATGACGGAACATTAACAGGCTATTCTCATCAAAAACTAAATAATTTAACTTGAATTCATTAACCTAGAATGTCAACTGTAATATTCCTGCTCTAGGGATAGATCTTGTAGATCCTAGCTCCTTACCTCGTAGCTCCGTGAGGATGTCTATTTTCTGATCCAATATATGTTCTAGCTGTGTAGCATATGTTTCCACATCATAGTCCACCTCCTCAGTCATCTCCAACAGGACCTTTTCGTCCTCCAGCCAGCGAATTGACTCCTGTAAAAGGAAGTACAGAAGGACACAGGATGGAGCTACCACATTAGCAAAAGAATAATTTGTGGGTGAGATGGAAAGAGAAAGACATAGTGTGTTACCTGGAAGACGGCCCTGTGGTCCTCTAGTACCTGCTCCTCCATCTCCACTAGCTGGGACACAGCCTCATGGAAGGTGAAGAGCTGGGGAGATACTTCCTCCTCCTTACAGACAGCACAGAGGAATAAGGAACTTTACAACTCACTCAAAGTTCCAACTTACTAAAAGAATTCCAATAAACTATGTAGAATTCCTGTTTAATTGTTCCGGTTCAGGATTGGGGTGGAAGATAAGTTGAGCTGAGCTTATCTGAGTTTTTGCTTATGTGTGTGCATTACGTACATTCTGTTCACAGAGCAGTTTGAGGTCATCTCTCTGAGGGGAGCTGCCCACCCCCCATTGAGCCTCTAAGACCTCCAACTGGGTAGCACCATGTCCACCCTGGCGACTGTCCATCACTGTCCCAGGGTCCACTGTCAGGTCCTTTAACCTGCCAACGCACGCACACACACACACACAAACACACACACACACACACACACACACACACACACAGTCACAAACACACGCTCAATATAGCCAGAGTCAGCAATCCTGGGATGTTTACTGTAGTGGTGATCACTGTCTATGAAATCGTAAGGTCAAGAGTTGTAAGATATATATATGCATACACATACAGTTATGAAACCTGAACGTAACCATGAAAACTAAATGCAATGAGTAGAATAATGACAATCTCAGGCTGGAGACAGAACAAGCACTGGAGCTTCGATATAGTGGTCAAAGATTATTAAGATTACACATGCACAACACGATGAAACAAGTATCTGTGGGTTAAATACATTCAACAATAAATAATAACAATATAAACTAAAACGCAGATCTAGTTCTGGAAAACTAAAATAACCATGAGCAAAGACATCTGTCAAAAGTGAACACTGTCAATGATCAACTGAAGAGAAATTTGCCACAACTGGCCAAGAAAAAAAGACATATTGAAACTAATATAGGGTCAGGTGACTTAACTAAAGCCAGAAAGCAATTGCCCTTATCATATCGATCTGTGGCAACTACATAGCTACTATGTCAGATGCAAACGTATAGACATTTTGGAAAGTAAAATGGGAAGGTAACTGCTCACACCATGCTGTTTTCAGACATAGCCATGAGGCCAAAGCAAGTACAATAGAATATCCGTTACTGGAGTTTGGTCCTGGTAAATCTTTTTGGGCTTTCAGTTTTTATGTATAATATTCTGCCTTTTAATGTGCTAATGTAAAAAAAAATGTGTGTAAGTCGAGGTGGTGCATGATGGATACTCCGGTGTGAGACCAGATGATGCATCAGAGAATGATATGGGTACTAGGTATGGTGATCAAGTAGGGTATTTGAAAAGAGACCTGGCAGGGGATGTGGAAAAGTCTTCATACTCGTAGGTGGGGGAGAGCTCAGAGCGTCCACCTCCACTCCCAGTCTGGGAAAAAGGGATGTCAGATGGGCTTATCCCAAACTCCTTTACTCTAGACACACACAAGGAAATACACATATTACACAGAGATAGGGAGAGTAAAACACACACAAACATACACGAAACAAATATCTGCAACAGAGACAAAAATTAGGATCTAGTTTGGTGATTATGCTAAATCTGTATATGATGTACCACATTCTGTCATATCATATGTATCCGTGAGGATTTCATGTACAGTACTTCCAGAATGGAAACAATAAATAATGTCCTGAGCAAGGAAGCACGACAGTCTATTTGATTATATAGACTAAAGGAAAAAAAGTCAGGGACAGATAGCCTCTTCGTACTGAACAAATAAATCTCTTGTTTGAAATTGTTCAGGCAATGCTTGACTACATGCTGAGGCTAGTCCACAAAAATATATGCTCATAAAATAAGTAAAGGGAAGGAGAATTGCAAGTAAGTCTACATGGGCACCAGAGGCCTTAGAAATAAATAGGACCTCGAGAGGTTTGTTAGCATACCTGTTCGCATATCTCAGGGTGTTCAAAGTGTTCTCACACGATGCCATCCCAGGAGAGATTGTGGCAATCTGTAAAAAGGGTTTAGCAGTCAGACTCTAAATGCTTAACATTGCCTAAACGTCACCAAATGCCTTACAGCATGCACTCTTTCTTTTACTATTCTTGATGACTTGTCCATTAAGTACTTTGTATTGGTGTTTTATATGGTGCTATGCAAATATATCTATGATCTAACTTACATTATAACTATTATTCAGTCTGAACTGCGTGTACATGTGTGTCTAACGGGACAGGTGTAATGGAGTGTGCCCGAGTATCCAAATACTGTAAGATAAAATGACATACTGTATCTACGTGGGGGGACTGACCATGCATGTTCTGGAGTTCTCTCCTATGAAGGAGTCTCTCAGCACTTGGGTGAGCTTGCTGGCTCTGAAAGGAGTGTGCGGCTTGTTCCGCCCTAGGGCTCGGATGCACTCCTGCAAAGAAGCCATAGACAGTTCTGTGTAGCTCAAATACTATTTCTGATCATTCTCCTAACCAAACTCATTTTTACATAACCCCCGCAGTCTCCATCTGAAACCAAAATGTATAGCTGTGAGGTGATCAAGTTTTTATTAATCAGTTACAATGAGGAATCAATACATATTTGCCACTCATCTTTAAGTGCACCCTAAAACGTCAATCTAGTCCTAACTGTTCCATTTCATGGAGTCCCCCAAGGGCTACTACACCTTGAGTGCCAGCAGACTCTTGTTAATCTCCGCCCCTTCCAGACGAGTTTGTCTGTCAGCACTGGACGTATCCGCCCCCCTCTCGTTCCCCGCCAGGTCGATGAGGGAGAACTTGCCGTGCATCTTCCCTCGCCGCCGAAGAATTATCTGGAAGACAGCATGGCTACGAGAGGAGTGGGCGTTGGCAGACGTCTGGCCTGACGTCCTGTGGGTGGTAGGAGAGGAGAAGAGAGCAGGAGGGATGAAGAAAATACATAAAGATGGATTAGTAACAAGGGGGGGGGGGGGGGGTAAAAAGGGAAAAAGTTGAGATAGGAGTATGATTCATGTCAAATCAATCAATAGGTATGGGTAGTCCTTGTTCACAAGTTAAAGTACTCTTGTATAGATTTTTCTCTGTTATAGTTGATATATTTAAAAACTGATAGATTACCGGCAGCTATTGCCCACTTCAATTAGCTTGAGGACGTCCTCTGTACATTTGACATCCTTCTCCTGGAGGCCCACCACTTGCACCTGCTGCTTACCATCCTCCAGCACCCGCAGCTTGGCCTTACGGTTCAGTAGATCAAACACCTACAGGCCAAACGCACACACACACACACACACAAACACACAAACACACATTCATGCATGCATGCATAGGCATACGCATAGCCATGTGGACAGTCGTTTACCTAGAGCACTGGTTTAAAACTGACGGGATGATACATTTGGTCCTTCTAAAGCAGTTACTGTCAAGTTATCCACAAATATGGAATGAAAAATCCTTTCTATGATGTTTATGAGGTAATAAAGGGATACTTGCCTTCCCACTGTAGATCTCAAAGAAAGTGGCGAATACTTGGAGGTCCAACTTTTTGTGGTTTGGCTTCTTTAGCATGAGAAAAACATCTCGGGCTGTATAGTCACAACGAAAGCGAGAGAAACTTGTGTGAGGAAAACCGAAACATCCTTAACAGAACAGGAAGAAAAGTGAAAGAAAAAGAGAAACAAACCAGCAAGTGCATAGATCCCCTTAGAGCAATCCTGGTTTTTCCCGGAAAAGTCTCCTCCCATAGTCTGAAATAAACAGATTAGAGTTAGCCTTAGTATCAATTAAATGCATGACACACTCTTGAAATTGTAACACTTACATGTGTTTTCCCACTTCCTGTTTGCCCATAAGCAAAACATGTGGCCATGCCCCTTTCAAAGATGGTTTCCACCAGCGGCCGGGCAGTAAATCTGGAAACATGTTGTTTATAGATATCAGGAGAGCTTGTCAAATACTGAACTCCGCAAGGCTAAGACCGATGTAAAAGTGTGTGTGTGTGTGTGTGTGTGTTTGTGTTATAGGTGGTGAAGACATGCCTGTAGACCATCTCGTTGGTGGTGCTGTCATCAAAAGCATAGTCAAAGCGGAAGGTCTGGTTCTCCAGGAAGCGTGTCAGGTCCACTTTCTGTTTGGGCTCATGGACCATCACCACATCCTTACTAGGGATGGTGATCACATCCAGGTCTTTCATCGCCAGCTCTGGTCGAGAGTGTGTGTGTGTGTGTGTGTGTGTGTCAAAGAGAGAGAGGCACAAGAAAAGAGAAACAAAGAGTGAGAGACAGAAACTAAACTGCCAACTTTATCTTTATCAACTGTTCACTGTCAAAAAGATTGGGAGAGATACTATGTTTTTACTTACCTTTTTTATTGAGCGGGCGTGTCCTCACACACACACATATTCTATGTTCTTCTATCTGAAACATAAAAAAGGTGCAGATCATTTGGATGTACTAGTAAACAAAGTACCAGCTGCAGCTCAGGCTGGACGGAATGTAGAGTTTACTGACCAGATCGGTGGTGTTCAGCGGCCTGTAGTCCAGACTGGCGCGGAAGTCTCGGATCATGCACATGATTTCATAGTTGGGTACCGTGGCATCGACTTCCTGAAGTGAAATGGCATGACAAAGAGCAAAGGAGTAAAAAATTCCGTTTAGATGTGATAGCAACGTTAGTTAAACCTGAGATTGATCAACAAAGAGGACAAAAAGAGAAATTTTGAATAGGGGAAGTTAAAGAAAAGTGGAAAATCTGCGTATACTGCAATTAGCATTAATGTGTGAGTGTGTGTGTGTGTGTGTGTGTGTGTGTGTGAGTGTGTATGTTCAGAACCTGTGCCTTCTTCTCCCTTAGCTCCTGCTGCTGGACTCGTCTCCTCTCGCGTTTCTCTTGCAGTTTCTCCACCTCTTTCACACAGTTAGATTTCCTCCGTGCTGGTGTGGAAATTTCCAATAGCATATTGAAAAGAACACTAAAGGTAATGTGGTTTTTACCACACTAATATTAATATTAAATATGAAAAAAGTTTGGAATATTGGAATAAATTATCAGGGAAACAGGGTGTAAGATGTCCATGTAACACTTCTCAGTTGGATTTCCTAACAAACATTTCAATTTATAAGATTTCATTCCTGTGTAGATACATAGAGAAATGAACGATCCCTTTACTCATTTGTTAAATTTTTCTATGTTACACATTTTTGTTAAATAATCATTAGAATTATCCAACAGGACGCCATAAAATCACTCCTTACTAATTGGTCAAAAGTGAAGTTGTTTCACTAGCAGTTTAGAGCTAAATTCCTTTGCAGTTAACTTAGTAACCTAAATGAGTGAATTTAAATTATAAAATAAAATAATAAACTTATTTCTGTTTGCAAAAGGGAGTTACAAATCTATTTCCGCATGCACGTCTTCATTCTGCGCATAAACACCTTTGCTTATGCAAATCTTACACTCCACACATACAAATTGTGATATTTAGCTTGACTGTGACTGACTAACGTATTTGAGCCCGGATTGGCCACCTAAAATCTGGTTATTGCCCAACCTGATTTGGACTGGCTGCTCAAATGTTTTAGACAGTCACAGTTATGCTAAATATCACTGACAAAATTTGCATGTGTGTAGTGAAAATTAGCAAGACCAGCATGAAGATTTGCAAAAGCAGAATGAAGACGCTTATGCCTAAATCGATTTGTAACTAATTTGTCATACTTATAAGAAATTGCATCTCTTTTGCAAACAGAAATAAGTCGCAAATCTTATTTTTACAGATGTAAAATTAAAGTCACTTCTCTTTGTACGGTGGCTCACTGCCACAAAACGTTTAAATTAATTATCTCGTTATGTCAACATTACATTAATACGACATAACATCATGTTAAAACAAATAACATCATGTTATTACGAAATAAATATTCATCTCGTTTTAACAAAATAACATCACGTTACCATGAGATGACATCTGATCTTGTTATTATGAAGTACATAATTATAACGTAGTTGACATGAATTTGGCCAATTGATCGCCCTCATTTTTCAGCATTAGCAGTTATAGGCCTAGTCTAACTTTGCTAAGTATGAAGAAGTTGGCAGAATTTATACATTTTTACTCTTGTCTGGGTTTAAGGCATTGGAGTATGTTGTTGTGCTTGAAGGATAGTCTAGCCTACATGGCATTGATAGGCCCTAGAGCCTAGTAAATGAATATACGTAGGCTACATTGCAAAGATTTTTGAAAGACTGTACAGACGCAAAAAACAGTCTGATCTCCTTGATGTTGTTATTTTTTATAATGAATCGACTCTAGCAACAGGGAACGCATGCATGGGTATAAATGTATGCATCCTGCATGCATACAAGCGGGATATGTGGTGACCCAATCCACTTCAGATAGGAAGCTTACCAGTAGGCTATATAAAGGCCTGGCACATGCACATGGCTATTCTCTTTATATCCTCATTAATGGCAAATAGTGTAGGGAGAATTAATACTTCACATGAATTTTTTACATTGAGCTAGTACCAACTAAACTTAAACCCACCACTTCTCAACATCTAAACTACTCATCTTGTAATAACGTGATCTTATTTAGTTAAAACGTGATTTATTTAATTCGTAACAACGTGATGTTATTTCATTTTAACGTGATGCTATGTCGTATTAACGTGATGTTATCTTGTTATAACAAGATAATTAATTTAAACATTTTGTGGCAGCAATGTGCCACCGTACTTTAGCAAACGTTTTTAAAGATGCAAACATCACAGACGCAAAGTCACAAATTTAGCTCCATGCACTTGTCTTGTAAGTTAAAAAGTATCACAATTTGAAAACAATTTGTTCTGAAATGATAATACTTTCTTTGATACAATTTTAAGATGATGTAGAAAAAGTCATAGTTCTGAAATGATAATACTTTCTTTGGTTACATTTTATGATGAGAAGTAATTGAGTAAGAGCCTAATGAATTTGACCACAATATGATTATCACCTAGCATTTTTAATCAACTAAATGCTTTCCCCACCGCATTACATTAACTAATTACTTATTTGTAATATGTAAGCTTTAGAGCCTACCTTGAAATGAACTCTTACACGTTTGAAAATCAAAACCAATCTTCTATATTTTCATTAGGGGATTTGAATCGATAAGCGTTACACAGACTGTAACAGTATGAAAGAGTCATTCTTACCCTGACACAAAGACAACTTTCTGTTTGTGGGGACATGAGCATGAGGTCACTCTCTCTCTCTCTCTCTCTCTCTCTCTCTCTCTCTCTCTCTCTCTCTCTCTCTCTCTCTCTCTCTCTCTCTCTCTCTCTCTCTCTCTCTCTCTCTCTCTCTCTCATAGATAGATAGATAGATAGATAGATAGATAGATAGATAGATAGATAGATAGACAGACAGACAGACAGACAGACAGACAGACAGACAGACAGACAGACAGACAGACAGACAGACAGACAGACAGACAGACAGACAGACAGACAGACAGACAGACAGACAGATAGATAGATAGATAGAGCCATTAACCACTTGGCCGTGGGAAAAGGTAGCCACTCTCACGATCTGAGTGATCGTGCTTATAGCTGATGTAAGCATGTTTATACTGGTTGTTTACCATTACATGTAGTACATTTGTTTGTTTTATATGTTTTGAGTTTGTATATATACCCGCACACATTAAGTCAGTGTGTTTGGATGTTTGTAGAGTGATCGTCTAACCGTTCTGCTGCTGTAGCAGGGTCTGTTGTTGTATGGACTGGGTTGGTGCTGGGGCAGATGGAAGTGGTTCTGCTGCCTGGCCCTGCTGGCTGGGTCGAGCCCGAGTAGTTCCCACCGCTGTGACTACAACAAAACCATTCAATTGTTATTTTGAAGTTGCAGATTGACTTTACACTGTAGTAGCTGAATGAAATGAACTGCAAGCCTCAGTCATTTACAGTATTTAGATATCAAAACCAGCACAGTGTAGTACTAATGCATGGAAAGGCTTATAAACATAGAAAAAAGAAGGTACTACAGAAAGTGCAAACCAGAGCCTGTTTACTGCACTGTTAAATGAAAATACCTGGTCATTTTAAATCACAGCAACTTTATTTCTTTAAATGAATTAAGTCCCCATCTTCTCCACCTCAGTCCACTCCATCCCTAGCTGCTTTATAACACACATAATGTATCTTTATGTGCCTCAGGAGGCTCCTTCACACGTTTAAAAATTGCACATTTACTGCTAGTACAGGCATGGAGAAACTTTACAGGCTCTCAGCAGACTTTGTTGTATATGTACTGTGTGTTATACTTAATGGAGTCACTGGCTAGTTGATGACCCTGGTTGGATAAAATAAACATACCCCTGTTGTCCCGCGCTGGAGTATCTGTCTTGGTTGCAATAGTTCTTCGGTTCTATGAGAGATGTTGGGGGAGGCATTAATAAAATACGTATTTTTGTTGAATCTAAAATAAACCTACCCATCATTTCAGGACTGATGATGAGTAAGTAAGTACAGTATATGGATGAATAAAGGTATCTTAATAAAGGTGTGGCTGCTGTTATTGTCATTATCATTATTTACTAAGTATACAGGGATGTGACAGTAAAACCATTCACAATACTATACATTGTAATTTGGGCCATTTGCCAGACAGGCAGGTTCTTTATTACAAAGCAAAAGATGTCAATGCTGCAAATCATGTGCTGACCTTGGGGGCCTTACTGACTCTAGCAGCAGTTGAAGAGGGTGGAGGAGGTGTCTCAGGACTCTGGGCAATCTCCTCCTCTGGCACCACATCAGGGTTTAGAGAAAAGATGCTTTCCAGGTCAACCTGGAATCCAGTAACAGGACAGACAGAGATTAGAGTTAAAGTTAGATAGAGATCTCAATAAACAGTTTCAATGTAAACAACTGAACTGTGTCTCCCTGTCACAGTGAAACTGACAATGATACTTAATACAACTTGTCCAACTTTTAATCTTGTATGACTTTCAACTCGGTATGTTTAACACCCAGACAAACACACACACCAACTCACACCCACCCACACTCACACACACCCACACACACTCACACCCTCACATACACCCACACACACTCATACAAAAAGCTTAAGAACACAGCGGTGGACTCTCATTATGCCCCAAAAAATATGAAAAAAGAAGGAAAAAAATATATAATAATACGAGGGAATTGTAAACTGAAAGGCAATAAAAAGTTCACAAAATGAAATGCTCTCACACACACACTTACACTAAAGTATGAGGGACATGAAGTTAAGGTCAGGGGATTGGGAAGTCGAACCTATCTCACCCATACCTCTTTCCCTTTGGTGTCTCCATTCTCAATCCACTCCACAGTCACACTATCATTGTCTTCGTTAAGGGATGTGACCATTGCCTGGTGTACCCGTCCTGTTGTGGAGAATTAAGTATTATTGACAAACACAGTGCAGAGCTAAATAACATTCTGCTGATAAAATCCGTCCCCCCCCCCCCCCCATTCTGCTGATAAGATCCGTCCCCCCCACTTTTGAAATAATAAAAAATAAATACAATTTCCAATGAGCCGTATATTTTCCCCAGAGGTTACGTCTCCAAGGCGACCAATGTAGGCAGTTGATTGGCTAATATTGCATTTGTAGAGAGTAGAGAACGCTGACCGAAAATAAATTGTATTTTCCTATTCCCAAACAGGTAAACTGACTGTAAACAGAACCCGGGTATATACAGTTTAGTACACTTGATTAAAGCAGTAACGTTAGTTGAATCTTAACTGTAACATGTAACGTTAACAGTTAACTATAGAGACATCGAATTTGATCGTAGCCGGGGATAAGTTCTGACTAACGTTAGCTTCTGAGGTAAAATTGGAGGGCGCTGATCAAACAAATTCTGCTAGCTAAACTAAAAGACAGTCTAGTATCTTTGTGAGCTAAAGTCAGTTGAATGATTCATCAGAGTTTGTTTTCTAGTAAGTTACATGCCAATCTTAGTTTATGTTGTTATTTCTATGCCATCTATTCAAAGTGACGTTTATTGGATCAAGAAGCAAGAAGGAGCTAATGTTAACTGCGTAACGTTAGGCTTCGCATCATTGTTGCCATCAATCATGCCCCCCCAAAAAGAGAAGGGACATCAGGAGCTTTTTTTTTACCACAGGCCAGAGCGTAAGTAGCCTAATAGGTAGTAAACTAACTAGCCAGAGCCACGTTGATTTAGAATAAAACTGTGGGATTAGATAGCCATTTATCGCAAATAAATGCAGAACGATTAACTAAGCGAGTGGTAATGTAATATACATTATTATTGTTACCTGTTTTGTCTTTTTATTGTTAATTCCTCTACAATTGTTATATTCTCAAACAACTGAATAAATTAAATTTCTTGCACTTAAAGATGAATACCACTGAATGTATTAATTCCAGTGTATCACATTATGTTTAGTGTTGAAACAGTTCTGCATACAGTTAATGTTACTTATGGTTGTTTTACCCCATATTAGCTGTTAGAATAATTTTTCAGACAGATGCAAATATTGAAAGTAACTGGAAATGAGCATGTAAAGTGAATGCCCTTCAGAATGTTCTCCCTAGTTGTGGCAGGTTTGCTATATCAGTTTCGTCGTCGTCGTCGTCGTCGTCGTCGTCGTCGTCCCCCCCCCCCCCCCACACACACACACACTTCAAAAGTCCCTCCTGCGCCCCTGTTTCTATCTGTATAGAAACATGATGTATAAGCATGTTTGTCCCTTTGCAGATTGAGAAAAAACATTGAACATAAAGGAACAAATAGGAATTACTACTGAGCATAGAATTTGTTAAGTGTGAATGTCTAAATGTTATACAAACAATATAATAAGGAAAAGTACCTATTACTAATTTGATGTAAGGAGGCAGTAGCCTAATCTGTACAAAAGGATGGGCGTGGTCCATAATGCATTTCTGATGATAGGCACATTTTTTTCGCGCAGGTCTCATACAACTTCGGTAGCTCCTTAATATTTGAATGGTGTATATGCCTAAATAGTAAGATTAATTTGATCCTATATTATCTGTAGACGTAATTGATTTGAAAATACAGAAGCTCTTGTTGGAAGCACAATATGCCCGCAATGTGATTTTACAATGTGTTCTAGGTAAAGCATGTTGGCGTAGGCTAATCACAGCTGTCATTTCAAGTAGAAAGCAGATGATAGCAGCGTAAAGGCCTATCTGATAAACGCCCAAGTGGATGGACTCATATGTCATCCCAACTTGAATGACAGTCGATTAGACTTTAACCACAGCGTGGAAGGATGCCTTTTTAGACCTGGCAACAGATCATTACGGATCACGCAGACAGTGCGTTCATTTGCTTTTCATCCAAATGAGCATCCTTTCTAGGACCTGGCCAAGGCGCTGGAACCAACAAAGATGATGTAGCCGGTTAGCTAGCGACAGCGCTTCAATTGAAAATCTGGCTATTTCTCTAGACCGGAGTATACAAACTCTGTAGGCTACTCACCATCGCTGCGCTTGATCTCCACGTAAATGCCGATCAGAATCTTTCCAAAGATCGCGGCCATTCCTCATGTGTGTAGCCAGTATTGTATGCAATGAACAGGGTGTGTATTTGTTCTATTGGCCAAGTTGCGCTGCAGAAACCGGGAGGAGGTCACGGAATGAGCCAGGGAGATAGAAAAACAAAAGCGCATGCGCCAGGATCTCACCCTATGCTGTCGGAGCCCGTTAAAGAACTGTTCTGAAAGCAGCAGCATCTTCCACTGGCTAATCGTAAGAAAGTAGTGATCGTTTGTTCAGTATTGTTTACTTGCTTGATAAAGGCTTGTAAGCCGTATTATTAGCACATATTTATTATTGTTATTATTTATTTATGTAAAGTATAGCCTATCCAAGCAAGCATATTACCATCGTTGGCAACTCGTCATCACAACCACTCCCACCATCATCACCCTCTGAAACAGAACACACTTTCAATGTAATGAACGAGTCTGTTCAGTTCTGTTCTCAAATATAAGAGTGTTAGCTGCACTCCATGATACATCAACTCTCTAAATGTTTTCTGAGTTCCACAGTTCCACAGTTTTTGACTGCAAAGTTGTCAATATCTGTGCCTCGTGGTGACATACATGTCTTAAGAACATGATAAATGTTTGGCTGATTGCAGTAAAGCAGGCAAATAACGTAACTTATTGCAATATCACCTCCCAGTAAGAAACTGAACTGGACTTGTTATTTCATCTCAATGAAGTGAAAAGCAACAAGGTGAATATAGGCTAAACCCAGTACAGTTGTAGGTCAGTAGGATAAAGGAGTAGAAATAAAAAAGTAGAAATAAAAAGAGATGTGGGTTACTTCCCGCATTCAGACACACAGTGGTGGCAGAGGGCTGCTTACAGCAAAACCAGTTGCCCTACTACTCCAGAAAGCAGGATCAGTGACCTCATCAAAAACCTAAAGCATAAAGATGCATGACCATACACAGTACATTCATGTAGGTTATATAAGCAGACCGCTATATACTACTATTTGAGTATTTCTGTCCTGAAATTCTTCATTTAGTCCCGAGGAGATTGAGCAAAGAGAGTCTGGGTCTTTAAAGTCTACAATGTACACCTTCCTCACCTTGTTTCTGTCACAGTGTTCATTTAAAAAAGCAGTGAGTGCAAAATCCTGGACATGTGCACCTGCTTAAATAATTTAAAATCTTACAATTTGCACCTGCCTAAATCCCACTGTCTCATAATTGATATGTGTTAATAAGTCATGGGTATTTGGTTACCTCATACATTAAACTAATACTAGAATGTAAGTAATGATGGAGATCATGCACCACAACAGTATTGCACATAAACAAGCTGTTAGAACAGCAGAGCTCAAACAAAAATAGTTGCTTCCAAAGAAAGTTGCAGAACTCAGCTCCACTATTATTTATGTCAGGTGCGATGTCACTGGGAATCAATTTTTTTTTTTTTACATTGTTGAACTGCAGGGCACAGATTCAGAGTCGCTTTGTAATGCACTAAAAACAGCCTTCAGGCAGCCGAAATGGACGAACTATTTCTTCGAAAAACCTAATTAGTCTAGCCACAGATGGGACCATTTACAGGGAGACAGAATGGACTCAGCTACACTGTAAGAAATTACTGTGAAAATACAGAAAATTCTAACAGTAATGTACTGGTTTTTCATGTTAGGGTAAATTAGTATAAAATCTTGTGCTTTTTTTGGTGCTCAAACAAGATCAATCCTCAACATCAATACCGTAAAACTCAACAGTACAACAATGCAGTATTTTCCTCTTTTCAGGAGCAGAGGAATTCTAATGCTTACATAATGCTCAGTCACAGTTTTGTTTTCATTTATGTAATTTTTTATGGAAAAGGAACCTCAATGTCTTGAATATGTTTTATGTACTGACCAGGGGGAATGTTTACTGCCAAAATATGTAATATTTGCCATATGAATCATACGCTTGTAAAGCCCCTGAATCATTTGTAGCAAACATGCACTGATGTGCAGTGTCTTCGCACCGTCGCAGAGTAGGGCTAAGGAGAGTAAATCGGGGATATTGTGTAAAGTGTATAGCAAAAACATAAAAAAATTTTCTCTCCCGGGGCTAAAGGGAAGCTTGACCAATAGGTGGGGTGCAAAGAAAATAATATTTAATAAAATAGCTAGATGCTTGAGTGGGCTTTGTTTTGTAGGTAAATATTCAACAAAATTATACAATATTTAACTTGTATCTTAAATCTGCGTTTTAAACTTAAATATTTAACAATAATTATATATTTACTTTATATCTTAAATATTTGGTTAAACTTAAATAAATAAAAAAGTCTTCATATTTTTTTTTAATCTTAAATCTAGGATTAACTATTAAATATTTAATTATATCTTAAATCTGAAACTTTAGCCTAAAGATTTAAAGCTAATTGTCCGCTTTACGACAGTCGTATTATGTGACTTCATTCCGGTGCGGTTAGCAACCCACCAAATCCTATGGAGTTACCCAAACAGTCATGTTTTAGTGATTACACTAAAGTAGCCTGATACCGGTAACTCCATAGAGATAGTGTTCTATCTGTATGGAGTTACCGGTATCAGGCTACTTTAGTGCCAGGGATTGGTAATGAACAAGCTTTGTAGCCTAACTGAAGGTTGTGATTGTAAAATAGATGTGTGTAATCAATAAAACATGACTCGTAACTGATGATTCATAGGCCTAGTTGAGAAAGTAGGCCAACGTTGTGCATGAAAAAAATAACTTGCCAATAATGTTTACGAATTATTTTATTATTCACGTTAACATGAAATGTCATCTGTTCAATCACATGCATATAACTCGTTGTACGGTCGTTCGCACCTCATTCATGATGTTTGTCTAAGCTGTGTTGATAAATCTTTGGGCTAAAGTTTCACATTTAAGACATAATTAAATATTTAATAGGTAACCCCAGATTTAAGATTTAAAATAAATATTTAGATTTTTTTTTAATATTTAAGTTTAAACTGAATATATAATTATTGTTAAATTTTAAGTTTAAAACATATTTAACATAAAGCATTTATATTTTTTTCTTTAAATGTTTAGAATATAAATAGCGAGAGAGCCCAAACAAAATTCTAACAACATTTATAAGAATAATACTTTCAAATGTGGTGTTGTTTTGCACAGTATTTATCTTTCACCTTTTCACTGTGAAAGCTGTGAGGTGCATGTGTTCTTCAGTGTTTATGATAGTGTTGAGGAGTTTTTGCAGTTCCTGATCTTGGGCTTGTTTGATTGTGGCGCTTCATTGGGATTAACCCTGAGAGGGGAGCAAAGGTCAGACGTGGAAGGATGGTGTAAAAAAAAAACAGGCAGGATGGTTGTAAAGAAGAGTCAGACGGTGTTGCCACGCTTTTAAACATATTTATATTTTGAGTGGCACTTCATAAAGGTTAGTTAGGTGTCCCTTATCGTTTGAAATGTTTCTCTGCCCCCCATTGTTTAATTTCTCATTCTTTCTCTGTTTCTTCTTGATTTTCACTCTTATCTATATCTCATGCAGTGAGCAGTCCTGTATCTACAGACTTAAGCTGTTTTCAGCTATACCTTTTTTTTATGTTAACATTACTGTTAATTGCTTAACTGAATTTCAGGAAGCAGCTCAGTATTATTAAGTTGACATTGACGTGCTGAGACTGGCCATTTTTTGTTTTCTTAAAACATATTGACATAATTTGACATGTATGGTTTTTGTTCCATTCTTTTTGTTCTGTTCCATAACAACGTTACTTACCTTATCATCTTTTGTGTTGGGTGTTTTAGTGGGGATGCATTTTTAAGCCAGCAGAGCTGATCATTTAGATATCTATTGTGGTTCACAGAGATTACAGAGACATTGTTTTATATGTCTGCAATTTGCAGAATAGTTTTATGCAATTTCAAACCAAGGAAAATACAATAATTAACTGTATGAATACATAACGGCAGTGACACGGTGAAAATACAGACCTCAGCTCGCAGCATTTTACCTTACGCCTCACGGTCATTTTACATTTTACAGTAATTACCTGTTGATATAAATGACTGTCAACACTGAAAATACAGTAAGACGCTGGCAACCACAGTTGCCAGTATTTTACAGTAGGCCTCATAGTCTACATTGTAGTAATGTAATACATTTTACAGTAATTGCTTGTTGATATAGACGATGGTATCAACATTGTGAGATTACAGTAAGATGCTGGTAGCCACAGCTGCCAGTGTTTTACTGTAATTTGACAGGAATTTTTGTTACAGTGTAGATTGATACAAGATATTTCTCAACTTCGGTCAGTTCATTGTCTCGCACATCGTCTAGAATTAGCGGTGATTGACTCCTTGAAGGTGCTGGCAGGCTGTGATATTTTAGAGTTCTTCCTCTCCAAACTCTATTATCTTTACCACCAGTCCTTGAAAAATGCAAGGGAGTTAGAGTAAGCAGCTGCTGAACGCAAGGTGCAAATTGTGAAAATCGGACAAGTGTTTACAATATGAATGGTCTACAGCAGTTTCAACCCTGTCAAAGCTGTGCTGAAGAATAATCCAGTGTTAGCGCATCACTTTCAATCCGCTATTGATGATGCCTCCGGTACGTTCCGGTAGAGAAGTATTCTGGTTTACTTAAGCATCTGACATCCACTGGATACCTCGCTGATTTAGCAATAGTGAAAGACGTGTTATGTCTCTCCCTGAAATGAAAAAAACTCCACATGTCCATGGTTGATGCAAGCCGCCACATTCACCAAACTATCGCGGTGCTCTCTGCCATTAAGGACAAAGGAATGTAAAACAGAAATTCAAGTTTGAAGTCATAACCAGAGGCCAAATCAAAAGGTTTGATCTCACCGAAACACAACCTAAAATAAAGAAGAGACCATTTTACCAGACAGAACTTTCAAAGAGCTTGAGGTGGGGAAGTTTGCTAAACTTCTCGGAAAGTCAGTCAATCAAGCTGTCAGTGAGTTCAGAGATTGTAAATTACAAGGCAATGGACATCAGGGTAGAACCTTGAAAAGACAAATAGTGGCGAGCAACAAAATTCTTCCGACCTTAGCAGAGTGCAAGACAGGCTTTTCTATGGAGGACGAATATTAATGGCTAAATGACTAAACAAATGAAGAAAGTTACTAATAAAAAAACAATCAACAAATATATATACAAATAAATACATTTATTAGTTAATGCACACATTAATATGTTAATAAATAGATCAAATTTGATATAAATGTATAAATATAAATATATTTAGTGATTGTCAGATTAATATTGTATTTCCGTATTTATACATAATTTGTTTTATTGATTTCCTCATTGATACATTTTCGTATATATTCTTTTATTAATGTATTAATTCCCCGATTATAGTGTCCTTATATGCTAATTGGGGGGCGTGGTTTTCAAATTAAGGCAGTAGCAGCCAAGCCGCAAGGGCTCAACCCTCCATAACACTGACTTTACACCTGCCCAGTCGGTGGCGGTAATGCACCAAATAAGATGCTTTTCCGACTGCTTTCATGTGATATGTACTCTGTCTGGTCTGATAAAGTACTTTTTTTTTTATATTTTGGTTTGTCAACACTGCATTGACCTGCTTGTCAGTTTTATTCAGCTAGCATCTCTACTGTCTCATTGTACACATTCACCAAAGAACCTTACGGATGGCTTCAGCCAGTGATCGTGTCGCTGTACGTCGGGGACGAGGACTCCTTCCTGATGGTGCCCATGAAGAAGCAAAAACAGTGTGGATGCAAGAAACTAGATATGTTTTTTTTATAATGTTTTTGCGCAATATCATCCTATGCATGAACACATCTTTGAATTTAGCACTCTGATTTGGAGGAGTTTTAGTGTTTTATTTATCAAATGCACAGGCGAACATTCTGAACAGTGAATTTATTTGGACAGGGCGCCCATCAACTAGTAGTACAATACAATTTTAAAATCTCAATTCTAAACATGGAATCCTGGTGATTGGTGATCCTGAGTTTATAGCATAGCTATATTAGCAACCAAAACATCCCTGGAATAACACTATAATTGAAAAGTCTACATTTGAATAAAACTACAAACAGACAACAATACTACTACTGTATATAACAAACTACAATTATTTACAAAAATGATGTAATAGAAATCAAGTAAAACCTGATAATAACTAACGTCAGCAGATGCGGTACACAACAAAGATGGCGGCTAGCCGGAAGTTAAAAAAACATGTCAGGCAGGCACAGTCGATCGCTGTACTGATACGGATCAACAAATGAGAATAAGGTAAGGTTTGATTGACGGCCCCCCAAAACAAAGGCGTCATGCTCATTCAAGCTGGGGGGGGCAAGTGCCCCACCAGATTATTGATATCTGGATTATGGTTTATATTTTTACTTTATTTCCTTTATGTTTTATAATATGTAGTAATGATCATTTTATATTATGAATCAAACATCTTCTTCTAATTATGTCACAGATCATATCTCACACACACCCTTTCCCTATGGCATTGGTTTCTTCCAAAATGTACAGGGTGAAATTGGTTTGCCACAGCAGCAACGCACGCAGCACTCTGCGACTCAATGCGATAGATTTAATCAACAGTTTAAATGTGTTTTGCTGAGGTGGTTAGTTGAACATCGATCCGTTTTTCAAACGTGTGAAAATGAAATGTAATTAGTTATACATACTTAATTTCACTTGAGAAATATAGACAGTTTGCTTTGCAAGATAGTTGGCTAGTACCAGCTAAACTTACTAGGCGTCCCTCAATCCCGTTGTTTAGCCTTCTGGCTCTCTTGCTAGTTGTGAATAACCAAGCATTCTATTTAAGAATGTTCTCAACTTTTGTAGATCTGTCAAAAAGTTTGTCAACATACATTAACCAAATCGGTCTCAAATTAAAGCTCCAGGTCTCAGGTTAATCATACAAAAAAACGAATATTCTCTAGGGCAAACAGTTTCATATCAATGATGAAGGATCTTTCAAGGAGGCTGAGCAGTTTGGAAAATAGAGTAACTACTGCTCAGTCTGAGCTTTTAATAGAGCAGACACTGCTATGCGATGTCTCCTCTGTACTCGTGCTGCTTTCTAGAATACAGATATTACCATGTTTGCAGGTTCCTTTCATCTGTGACTTTATTTTCTATGTTCTCTAAAATTCAAACTTATGTGTGTTTATACCCCCTAAAATGTTGGAGTGTTTGGCTAGTGTAGAACTGAGTGAATAAGTGAGTGTCATTTTCAATAACATAATAGCACAAACAATTTACGTGGATATTTCTAAATACATATACCGTGTAGTATAAGTGTAGTGAGTGAGATCTCCCCATAATAGTTTAATATATATGTCAAATTGAAGAAAATTGCATCATTATTTACTTTGTTTTTCTGGGGAAGGACCCCCCACTCAGAATTTTGGCTTGCATGATGCCCCTGGCCCTAATTATCATATGAGGACACGGTAATCGGGGACTTAATAAATACGGGAAAAAATATAGACGGAAATGTATCAATGAGGAAATGAATAAAAAGATAAATGTATAAATATGGAAATACAGGAATTAATTAATTTGACAATCAATAAATATATTTATATTTATACATTTATTTATTTGTATATATATTTGTTGATACATTTATTTATTAGTAATTTTCTTCATTTATCTAGTTATTTATTCATTCATATATTTATTTTCCATTTTGGCAGGATTCGTCCCCCATACTTTTCTGCATGTAATGACACTGACTGTAAGGCCAGGAACTGGCTGCGAACCAGGAGCCTCACTGCATTATTGTTCGCCCACCTAAATGGGCCTCCCATGGACACATTTGACGCTCTTCCATTCGTCCAAACTTGGATAAAGAAAGGACATCGGACTTCAGCAGCATGGGTTCCATGACCGTGATCGTAGCTTGCTGGGAAAAAAACAGACCCCTTTGGTATTTCTTTAAGAGGACATCTTTTACTTTTTACTATGCTTTGTATCATGTATGTATGTCTATGTTCGCTAGCGGAGGTTCATGCTGACGGTTTTACGCTTATACTTGGTGTTGTGAGATCACTGTCACAGTTAAATGTGGTAATGTTTAAAAGGCTGTCTCATACACGGGTTAAGTTTCTGATGTCAGTGGTTCCTAGGACAGCTGTCCCGTTGACATGTCCCTGGAGTCAGCTGTCTTTTTTCAATTAATGAATTAAATTAACCAGATTGTTGCAGTAAGAGTGAGAGGTTATGGCTGCCACATCTCTGCCTGTAGTGCCTGATCGTTTGCTGACGGTCCTGGTGTTGTGCCACATATAGCCTGTTGCGCCAGCACTGCCAAGATTGTGGTAAGTGTTGAACCATACGTAATAATATGCTGCATTAGGCCTATTAGTATTCTAAAGTGAAAATTTTAGCACTCTGTTGATAGCCTACTTATAACTGCCTAGAAGTTTACCAGTCTATAAGCTACCTATGGCCGAGCATGGTAATGTTGTTAATGTCAGTCATTCATTACAATTCAGGATGAAAGAAGCTACGTATTGTGTTTCATTATGTCATTATTTTGTCCCCATTTCAGAGGTGTAACACCAGGCACTGCCCTGCACTTCTGACTAGTCTTTCTTGCATGCTGATGTGGCTCTTTCAAATAAATTTGTTTCACAAACAAGAAAGGGCTAATTTGCAGAAGGTGTGCAGAGATTGTTTATTGATATCTGCGGCTAGTGTTGTGTATTGTAGTCTGAGGAACACTAGACCTACCGGTCCGCGAAGCAATAATTTAGCTAGAGCTGGTGAGGTTGGGGGCAGTTGTAACACCATGCTACAGTTGCCCCCGACACTATTACAACTGACCCAATCCCATTACTTAATCATTGCATGTAATTTTCTGACAGAGGAAGATATGAAATATAAAAAGTAATTATTCACCATTGTTTTAACATTTCTACTCTGACCTAGCCTTACTATTGTGTCTATATCCTTAAAATATATCCCTTTTGTGGCCTATGTAGATAGAAAATTACTTACTATTTACTGAGAAAATATCTGAGAACGAGTTGTTTGATTACAGAATGCCTAGGTTCAGTGCCAGATAAACAGACTGCCCTAGTCCTTGATGGAGACAGCAGCAGAAAAAGTACGTAGGGGACTAGGTAGTAGGTCTTTAAGAAGTTGTTACATTTGACCCCAAACACTGTTACGATTGCCCCCTAGCAAATGTAACACCGGACTTCTTGTCTTCAAATGAAAATTGCTCCACACATGTTGTTCCTAGAAACCTCTAAATGCTGTTAACAGTTAGTAAACAGATGCAAGTTGCACACATACAAAACTTACCAGTGCAGCTGAAGCGTTTTTTAAGTTACAGGGTGAAAAGCAAAAACTGTTAAAATTGCCCCCAGTCTACCCTATACAATATAGCTCGCTGCTGTGTTCGCTTATAGGCTTAAAAGAAACTTGTGCAGGGTGTGTTGGAGCGTCACTTAGAGGGTCATCTTGGATAGCTTTAGGCTTATGTTTATTCAAAATTACTTAGACGTATTTCATTTATTTGCCCTATGCCACAGGGCTTTTTTGTTCATGTCACACTGTATGGTGTTACATTGGTGCCACCTGAGTTCGGATCTTCCACATCAAACTTCTTGCGTAGGTGGCTAACCCAGTTAAAGCTTTGTAGGAAACAGACTAACACTTTATTTTTGCCAGCCAACTATCTGTGAAGCTAGTAAATATATTCAACTTAGTTACAAGGACATGGAAAGTAGGATAATACATGGAATGTATTAACTAGCCCACAGCAAACTACACATGCTAGCTACTGGTTTGTAAGATATGATTTGTCCCTGGTATCATGGATCTGAGTACCACTGACCTAGCTAGCAGACCTGTGGTCCTACTCGCTTTCTGGAAATCATGTCCATAAAGTGTTATGTTCGTTGCCTTCAAAGTTTTAACTTGGTTAGCTACCTAACCTAGAAATTTGATGTAGAAAGTGTGCAAAACCATAAGACCAACGTAGTTGTTTGGTACACTACAGTCTAGAACAAATTATATCAACATAAACGAATTTGAGTAGCCTATTTTCCCGAGACTGGAAAGCTCTGTGCTGATTGACATCCTATTTGTGTAGTCAAAAAAAGTTACTTCAAAATGATTGTAGCAACTGAAAAATCTGTGTTCTATTAATTAACTTTATCTGTTGATCTGGCAGTTCTCAAAGGTCAACTCTCCTCAAACTAGGTTATCATTTAATATGTTATGTTAACATAATACAAGGCACTGCTGCAAAACAGATGTAGACTCAGTCAGTTGACCCTGTAAATAAATAATAATACAAATACAGTCTATGCGGTTTCGATATATTATCTTCAGAACAAAGGTTCAAATGTGATTGTCATAAATAAAATAGACATTTTGCTGCAAATTATACACATAAGAAAAAGGCAAAAGAATGGTCGCTTCAACAACAGTTAGGCTGGTACATATGATTTTATAATACATCTTCATTAATAATGTTACGAAGTGATTAATGTCAGTTTACATTGGACATGTTTTAAAGCTAGTGTGTTGTACGCAAGTGTCTGGCACTCTTTCCATAAGGCCTTATTAAGTTGACATAATATGCCCCTAACTTTACCACCAATCAATTACTTTAAATTCTAACATTAGCAAGCTGTATAACGTTAATCTTGACCAACGTTTGTTTCCAAACAGATGGCAGAATACCTGGCAGGTCATCAGTAAGCCTAACCGACTAGCTAGCTTATGTTAGCCAGCTAACGCTAGAACTGCAATGTAAACTTTCTGTATTGCCAAACATGTATGTTTTGATGGTGGGTCTTCTCCTTAACTGTATGCTGACGCACGAAAGGTGATCCAATCATTTGTTGTCAATTGTGCCCTTTGATTTGTGCATCTTGGCACTATAAGCTTTTGTTCATTCCAAGGTAGACTAAACTTAGGCAGGTCAAACCCGTTTTCACTTTTTTTTTAAGTGATTAAATAGTCCTATCTTCCAATTTGTTGTTATTTAGTAAACGTTTATGAATAAAAACGAATTAGTAAATTGTCAGTTTGCCCAAAAGTGACAGTTTTATTGTTGAAAAAAGCATTTTATATTGACCAGGATGTTACTTCCGTTTAAACAGTTGCTGGGTCTGTAAGCATGAACATCGTACGGCCTACTTTGTTGTTATTATACTTCTTAATTGTGAGAGTATTAATAGATATTTCACAACAGATACCTTAAGAAACGAATTACCTATACATTTGATATAATTGTTTACCCAAATAAAGTGTACAATGCGGAAAACTTGTACTCTGAAAACCGCTAGCGTGTCAAACAGCTTAGCTTTTTTAGGATGCGGTCCCGAGGACCAAAGTCTGCTCGCAATAGCATTCGTAACAAATCGGTGTCTAAAATAATGCCACAGTAAAAAATAAATATAGCCTATATCTTTTTATATTATACTATGAGTCTACTGGTGAATAATTTAAATAACCCAGGGCAAGATGATTCGTAAACACTAGCCCAAGTGTTGATTGGATCGAGACTTCATACCTATATCTTAATCAACCGCAGCTCTGATCCATAAGGATACTAAACAATTCAGGCAGGCTAGGCTACAATGTTTCTAAAAGTGCTGGCATATAGGCCTATCATGTTTCAAAAGATCTAGGTTAGTAGCCTATGAGACAGGCAGCCTACAGACGCCTCATTTCAAATTCTACTGAAATAATCATGTTATCTTCCCGGACATGCAAAAGTCTAGAAACCAATGAGAACATGAATGCTAACCAAAATGTATTGCATTGTTTTTCCGTCACGAGCCAAATCTAATTAGTCACACAATGGAGAAAGACATAGCTCTAATGCAGTTCAGCGACAATGAAGTGGGCTATAAGGAGCATTCCTCACATGAGTGGGTGTATCTCCAAAGTCCAGCTATCGATTTCTAAAATGTTTGTATCACAGGTCAATGAGACCTCCTTCCAGGTCGAGTTATGCGACGAATGTAATTTAGGGTAGAAGCAACGCAATTGAAGTATTTAAAACACAGCATCAAGGGCATCGTATGATTTGAGGGGGCGTATCTCTAAAGTCCAGCAATGGATTTCTTTCTTAATTTGATCACAGCTCAATGAGACCTCCTTCTAGGTCTAGTTTAAAGCTTTCATGCAGCGGATGTAATTTCGGGTAGTAGCAACACAATTGAAGTCTTTGAAACACACGTTAACTATGTTATTTATGACCGATCGACGCCGTCGCTCAGTGTCAGTTCCCGATAGAGATTGTCTTCAAAACGAACCCAGGATTGATCGTTAATTAATAAAAGTGCTCTGCATTTTGGCTTAAACACTTGGTGCGCACCAGTTTTCAGGTTCCGTTTTGGCCAGAACAAGAAAGATTCTAATGAAGTCCCCTCTGAATGAATTACTTTATTAACGGTTGACATATGGAAAGACTTAATTGTCAGTGGTTTAAGAATATGTGCTTAAACCGGTTCACCAATCGTTTGATATTAAATAAAACATATGTAGGCCTATATATTTGTTAACTGCTTACAGTTACGGCTTTTTTCAAGTAAGAACAAAACCTTGGCTACGCTTTTTGGAAGCTAACTATGAATTAGCAAGCGCTGTATATAGTCCTATATCAACACTAATATATGGTTAAAGTAGGTATTACTAATGACTTAAGTGATTCCGGCCAACAAAAACGTTATATTTGTGTCCAATTAAACAGTTTTAAAATGCTACGCAGTGCAATCTTCTTCAGCGCTGGGCGTAGAAGGTCTCGTATTGACTACGTCATTGGTGTTCCAAAGTTGCCTGGACAAATTGGATGCTCGAATAATAAGGGCATCACATGATTTGAGGGGGAATCTCCAAGTCCAGCAATCGATTTCTTTGAATTTTGGATCACAGCTCAATGAGACCTCCTTCTAGGTCCAGTTAAAAGCTCTCATGCGACGGATGTAATTTTGGGTAGTAGCAAAGCAATTTAAGTATTTTATTCATAGCATCAAGGGCACATGATTTGAGCAGGAATATCTCTAAAGCTATGGATTTCTTTGGTTCTTGGATAAGAGCTCTAGTTCCAGTTAGCTCTCATGCAATGGTGGTAATTTAGGGTAGTAGCAACACAATTGAAATATTTAAAACACATGTTAACCAAGTTATTTATGACCCATCGGCGCCTTCGCTCAGTGTCAAGTCCCAAGAGAGGTTGTCTGATAAATGAACCCAAGTTTGATTGTTAAATGTTATGGGAAGTGCCCTGCATTTTTGCTAAAACACTAGGTGCACACCATTTTTCAGGTCCCGTCTTGGGCCAAATAAGAGATTCTAACTAAGTCCGCTCTCGACCTCCACGCTGTGGTGAGTTTTACGGTGACAAAATTACTTTATTAACGGTAGACATATGGAAAGATTTAATTGTCAGTGGTTTAAGAATATTTGCTTAAACCAGTTCATCAATCGTTTGATATTAAATTAAACATATATTTTTTATAAACTGCTTAAAGTTACTGCTTTTTTCAAGTAAGAACAAAACCTACGCTCTTTGGAAGCTAACTATGAATTAGCAAGCGCTGTATGCATATCAACACTAATATATCGTAAAAGTAGGTATTACTTTTGATAACATAAGTGATTCAGACCAACAAAAATGTTATATTTTTGTTCATTTAAACAGTTTTAAAATGCTACGCAGGGCAATTTTCTTCAGCACTGAGCGTGGTAGCTCTCGCATTGACTACACTGGCGTTCAAATGTTCGACCTGCCTATTAAACTCAGGTGACGGAGCTATTTTACCCACAAATGATGACCACGAGTCTTGAGTGTAGTTCTCTCTGTTGCACAGCTGTTCTTATGCCACATTCTGATTGGCTACATCTGAGTTTGATTGGATCCATGTTCATCTACTTATCTTGGTGGCACTAATTACAGAGACAAGTTTTGAACCTGAATTTGTCGAGTTGAATTTGAAAACTGAATCTGAATGCATCTCAGACTCTGAATTAATAAAATATTGTTACTATTGAATTTTAAGCTTGAGAACCTGAACCATTGGCATTGAATTTCGTAATTAGCATTTGAAAATGAATAAAATGTATTTTAAATTGAAGAGAACATTGACATTTTATGTAAAATTCTGTTTCAATTCATGACATTCAATTTCAAGAGGCGAATATTCATTCATTTTTTTTATTCAATAATTCAAAATGTGTAGCTCTTATTCAATTGAATGTAATTCAAATTCAAACTCTGGTGGCACCAATGTAACACCATACAGTCTTTCTATTTATGCCACATGGCCTTTCTGGTTATGCCACTTGGCCTTTCTGGTTATGCCACACGGCCTTTTGGTTTATCCCACACCACTTTTGTGGTTATGCCACAGTCTTTCTGGTTATACCACACTTATGCAACAAGGTCTTTCTGTTTATACCACATTTATGCCACACAGTCTTTTCTGGTTATACCACAAGGCCTTTCTGTTTATGCCAGACTCCCTTTCGGTCACTGGCCATAAAAGATAAAGATATTAATTGTCTGTGATTCCATTTGGAACATTTCTGTTATGTCCTTTGTGGTGCAGCCTAGTATATAGTAGCATTGTGTTTTGTCTTGGCCACACTATTTTTGATGTTACTAGCCGTTTAACATTAGAAACGGTAGGCTATATTGCCAATGATGCAGCAGTACTTCCTCGACAAACGGCAGCAAAATAGGATAAGCTATTTAGTTAGCTTTTTTTTCTTTTGCTCTCATCCTAAAGTAATACATATTCATATTGTTCACATTTTGGCAGAGGTGGAAAGAGTACTGAAAAATCCTACTCAAGTATATGTAGTGTTACTTTAGTTAAAACTCACTCAAGTACAAGTAAAATGAATAGTCCATAAAAATTGCTCAAGTAAAAGCAAAAAGTTTTTTTTTTTTAAGTACTAAGTGCCTAAGTTTAGCTAACTAAAGTAAAAGTACATTTGTGTTACATTAAAAAAATATATATTTTACCTTAAACTAAGTTACACTCCTTTATAGGTAAGCATTCTCAGTGGTCCAACTATGGAATTCGCATAAACAACAGGGAATAACCTCTTGTCAAATTTAGCTGGCAAACAACTTTTGAAACAAAATGGCCGGATAGACAGCTACAGTGGAGAGCCACATTTATGACCACTTGGCAACTTAGCTAAATAGCTAGTCCTGATATGGCTAGCGGGCTTCAACCTCGTAAAGGAAAATCCTTTACAAGCGTTAAGTTTTACTTTAACATGCAAACTGAATTAAATCGAATTTGCCTCAACATGTTTCCGCAAAAGAGGGCGAGTTGTATGCAGATATCTCCATTGCATTTAGAAGCTACTGCCTTCTCTTTCATTGACATTGCGAACAGCTCATTCAGGTGAGGCCAGGGAGGCTCTGTCTCAGGAGACTCTGGTTCTTTGCCAGAGGCAGAGCTGGAACTGCTGTTAGCAGCAGCAGCACCAGCATCATCTTAACATTCTGAGAATTGGACTACTTCACCCATGTTATTAGCTATTTCGGCCAGGCTAGCTAGACAAACATAGGGCAGTGTAATGAAATGAGAATGGTTATTCTGTTGTGTCAGCTACTTACATTTTTCAGTTTTGCACGCAAGTTAATTTAATTGGCCATTGCACTCCACTTAAACCACTCCACACCATTTAAAAATACTCAGAAACAGAATGTAAATTTAAAATAGCGAAGTAGAATACATCTTTTTTTAATTAACTTCAGTAAAAGTATAACTATCAAAAAAATGCAATTCTTAAAAGATTAGACATTTTCAAAAATACTACTCAAGTACAGTAAAAAGAGTATTTGTAATTCGTTACTTTACACCACTGTTAGGGACCGCTTTGTGAGGGAAAAGAGGGGAGCAGCTGCCACGAACCACAGGCGATGGTGCTATTGTCACATTATGGCTTTTCATTCATTATACCTAGAGAGACCACTTCAAACATTAATCCTAGCCCTGCAGTCAGGGAAAGCAGGGAAGTAGAAGTGAACAGCGACCCACCAACTTGCCAAATTAACCAGCCAGAAAGTGAGGTAATACCAGGTTGTCAGGAAGAGGAGATGCAGGATGAGAGGGATGATCCTCCAGGTAGCCCAAAAAGCTCAAATTGAACTACTGTTGCCTCTCATCTATCAGATGAAGAGAAGTTCACACCCCCTAGCACATCAAGGCAGAGTCACACCAGGAACTATCAGGCAGCTTGTTCCAGCCAATCCTAAATTCAGTTGGATGAATTTATTTAAACAGAGGCTCCTGAGAGCAGTGGAAGCCCCAGAAACAGCCCCTGTCCTTCAGCTTACCCCAGTGTCCCAAGAGTTGGAGGATGAAAACAGCCTGTTTGCTAGAGGCCTGGTACCGGCATTAAAAAGGTAGACCCTCCATAAGAAAGCTGAAGTTAAAGTGATAGTTCAATATTTTGGTAAATAATACATGCCCCAACTTACCCCTGGTCAAACGAGATGATTAACATCAGTTTTATGTCCGTACGTCCAGTTTTGAGTTAATTACGTGGTCGTAGTAAAGGTAGCCTAGCGAAAGAGTACGCTCGAGGTAACTGTTAGCATGGCTCCCAAAAGTGACTGAATAGTCCTTTAAAAAAATCCAAAGCTGTGTTATTTACATGGCATATCTTCTGTATTTCGCACCTAAAATGTAGAAATACGACGTTATTGTTATTGAAACATAAACGGTCGGAGCTATTGCAAGACGGAACCTTGTATCTAGTAGGTTGAGTGACCTAAGAGTCGTGACCATAGACATATATATTGACAATGTATGTAATAACAATGTCTTGCTTTTACATTTATATTCAGCACATGCAAAATACAGAAGATACAACATATAAATAACACAGCTTTGGATTTATTGAGTCACTTTTGGGAGCCATGCTAACTGTTACCTCGAGCTTACTCTTCCGCTAGGCTACTTTTACTACGACCACGTAACTAACTCAATACTGGACGTGCGGACATAGAATGTATGTCAATCATCTCGTCTGACTAGGGGTAAGTTGGGGCACACATTCTTTTCCAAAATGTTGAACTATCCCTTTAAGCTGAAAATGTACCAGCTGCTCCATGATGCAGAATTCAACTGTGAGTTCCAAAAAACACTACTAAAAAATAAATCATATGAGCTTTCTATGACGGTATTTTAACTAACTGTTGCCTTGAACAAAGTCTTTGTACAAAGGGAAAAAGTATTGCCTTTGTAACTTCTTTTTTTATAATTTTGCTGTTATCTTTTACAGAAAAGCCCAGGGAATGGTCAGACACTTCTTAACTTTTAATTGGTCATTACACAATATCTTAAATCATTAAAACTGCAGAATTACTTGCATACATACATATAAAGCATACACACACGCACGCATGCACACACACATCTTTACTCCTTGGACCAAAGATATGTTGGTTATTAAAGCATTTCTTTCTCTTTGTTGGCTGCTGTTATTAGGATTCAACTCTGATTATTATTGTCAAGAAATTACATTCTATCTTGGATTTGTATAATGTATATTTCTCAATATATATTTATTTTAATGAAATGTTCTGAATGATTGACATTGTATTTTTTAATTAGTATGTAGCTTTGTATAGAGCTGTCGTATTATACTTCTACAAGGGTGTTTGAGGGGAGAAAGGTTGTTGTGACTCATTCATAGGTTGTCTATCAATCACACCAGCTGCAGAAGAGTAGTAGGTGGTCAACACTTCTCTCACTCAAAGGGCCTCTCTGGAGAAGTTGTTGGTTCCTGGTCACGCCTGACAGTGTATTTCCTGGCTGTGCTGCATCCATCCATGACTGGTGAGCTATTCATGTCAGGTCTGATGTTTGGCGTATGCAATTGTGTAGAATGCAGGTGGCCTTCACACAGAGATCCACATTCTCTGGATCAGACGAATGTGACAGTACATCCTCCACCCAGAGATGGGCAGTATTTCTGTTACTTGTATTTCAAATATGTATTTCAATTACTTTAGAGTATTTTGTAATTGGTATCTGACGGATAGTGGGGCAGATAGGCAAACAAATTGTGCATTTTATGACTAAGGCATGAAACTTTCTCCAGAAAGTCTTCTATAGACCATAAAGTTCCAAAAGTGTATAGTACATTTCTAGAGATCATTTGCAATATTTTAGATTGCAATATTTCATGTATCAATTGCTGGGAGTCTGTTTTGCAAGCATGGGTAATTCATGACCCGGGCAGACAGTACATATGGTAATCTTTTGAAAGAGGTTGAAGGAATCTGGGAACCAGTGAACCAGTGAACCTCTTGCCAGGCTCTCTCTAGCAGAGAGAGTGTCTACTCATTTTGTCCTCTTATACAGATCAATGATATTTTTAACACACAACTTCACATCGGGACACTGGATCTTTCTTTTAGTCAATGAATACCTTGTTTTTGACTGGAATACTGCTTAGGATTTCCAATTTTACACCAATAGTTGGAGTTTAGTTGAGTAAGGCTGAAGCTCATAAACAGCTTCAGAGTCTTGCTGTCAAGAGCCAAGTTACAAGAATCTTTACAAGTTTCTTTCTTTTAGTTACCTAGATGCGGTCAAATAAAACTCTCACCAACTAACTGAACAGAGGCCTATGTGACTTACTATGTCAGCACTGACCAGCACACTTCCCTCCTTCATTCCTCTCTCCCTCCTTCCTGAGCCATAGGATGCCATCACATTGCTAATTATCATTGTCACTGCTGTAAACTAGGTCTGAGCTCGTCAACCCCCCCCCCCCCCCCCCCCCCACACACACACACACACACACACACACACACAGTGTACACAGACCAGAGCTCCATGGTCAGTTTGTGCAGTGGGCAGCCATGGAATTAGAACATTTCAATTTGACTGATTCCAGTTGTGGGTCGGAGGCAGTAGCAGTGGAACAGGCTTCGTGAATAATGGCTTCTGGCAGCGATGAGGGGCTTTAGTCCTGCTCAGTGGAGCAGCAACGTCCCTTCAGGGATTCATTGACGGTCAAAGTTCAAGTTAGAACAGTACATTTGCTTGTCTCTGTAATGCATGTCATTGAATAATGAAAATGTTATGCTTAGTTCATGTTATTATACACGGTCCTCACACTCGGGCCTAGTGTAAGAAATGTCCATTCAACAAAAACAATGTATGCTTGGTGAAATGATTCAAAATCGCAAGTGAAAGCAACCTACATAGCTTTAGAGTTATATTTTACTTTCCCAGCTGACATATGGGAGTGCTACATGTGATGCCACAAATGAGCAGTCAAGCCCACTTTTAGGTTAGGTGAAGGTCAAGAGAAACGGGGCACGCTACATTCTTAATTGGACGAGCTGGAATTGAGGGTGAAGTGGGTAAACAAGGAGCTAACTCAGGAGAGATAGTTCACTATTCAAAGGTCTGTTGGAGAGGGGAGAAAGTAATGAAGAAGAGAGGGGGGCAGGGGGCAAGAGAGATAGAGATATGTGGGGAGAGGGTTAAACTTCTGGAACAGGCTGCATCGCTTTGAAGTAACTACATGAGGGTAAATTGTGTGCTTAACACACACACACACATACACACACACACACGCAATGGGACAATGGCACTGATGGGACAGGAGTGTGGTGCTAGATAGTAGAGAATGCTCTGGTGGTATGGGATGGTTAGGATGGACAGATATGATCTATATCAGATTCTCTTTTTGCTTGCCTTAATAAAAAAGACTGACATCCAGTGTATCATCAATTTATTATGAGTGTGATTTTTCCCTATTATGTTGATTTTTCTCAAATGTCATACATGATGTCATCTTATACAGTAGACATTCTGGGGCAAATTCACAAAAGGATTGTGAGGCTTTTGCTGATGCTAAACCTGTGCAAAACAAAGATAAACGTGTAATTCACAAAGCACTAACAAAGGGGGAAATGCATGCTAACTGCGCTGCGACGCAAATATCATCTTGGTGCTTCTGTGCGTTTTGCACGTAATTTAAATTGGGTAATAAAAATATATTTGCCGCAAATCTGCTCATTTCTATGCAGATGAGCCTCATTACAAAAAGATGAGCCAATTCACAAAGATAGGTGCTTTTTGCCACACACAGTTACTGGGAAATTATTAGCTTCTTCAGAGTTGGTGGAAATGGGGAGTCGACACCTATTTAGTGATGAAGTCCCATAAACTGGATTTGGATTAAAATTGCAATAACAAAACTATTGAAGTCTCATTGAGAGTATGTGGACACCCCTCCAAATCATTGAGTTCAGGTGTGTCAGCCACACCCATTGCTAACAGGTGCAGGAAATCAAGGCAAATGTTTAAGAAGATGAAGTCAGCTTCAGTGAAGTGCAGATGGAATATTAAGTTATATTCCACATACTTTTGGCCATATTGTGTGTGTGTGTGTGTGTGTATATATGTGTACACTGTAAAAAAAATCAACCTGGTTCAACTTAAAAGCTTAAGTTAATTTGCTGCCTCAAAGTTTCAATTCAAACTATGTACTAGTTTGTTCAACTCATCATTTTAAGTCTAGTTTAGCTTTTGATTGCGCTCTGTAATTTGACTGGACTAAAGAGTACTGGTTATCTCCATTGACAAACATTGGCAGTAGAATGGGTCATACTGAGGAGCTCATTGACTAAGCGTGGCACTGTCATAGGATGCCACCTTTGCCACGTCAGTTCATGAAATTTCTGCCCTGCTAGATCTGCCCTGGTCAACTGTAAGTGCAATAACAGTTTTTCTCGATAGCTTAACCCACTGTTTGGAAACAGAATTCCTTCCATCAAGACAATAACACAGCCATTGAAACAGACAACCCTTTCTCCACAGCCGTATATCATTTATCATTTATCATTGATTTCGCACAAAATGCAAATGCAAATCAGTCTTTTTCAAAACAGTTCACACAATTCTCTAACTGAAGTCACAATTTTTTACACAAACCACAACAATTTATTGTGTTACTCATGTCTGCAAAACAAAATTTACACATTTTACATTTACAAAACCTTTACATTATTTAGGTAAAATTATGAAAATGAATTGGTCAAGTAAAGACAAATTGTGTGGATATGATTTACCTGTATTTGACTTCTCATATTGGGAGGATTAGCAATACTGTGATGTGGCCATTTTTACAGTCAGTAATTGCTGTCATCGTCCTTTGTGCACATTGAGGTATGTTTTGTATGAGATTGGGGAAAGGTTGTTTGTTAAGGGTTGTGTGCTTTACAGTATTCTTCTGAATATGCTGTATACGATAATTTGGTCCTGATTTACAGTACTGTATATTTCATATTTCTTACAGTATTTGGTATGTTTAGCTAACTATTCTTTTTGCCACTTCAGTAAGTGATAACAAAAACAAATGCGTCAACATGTTTGTTTTTCCATGGAGTTTTGTTTCTCCTAACTTGTCAGCTGACTCATTCAAAGTAGCCAGTATTGAAAGCTTGTAGTTTGTGTATTGACGGTTGTGGTCAGTATTTAGAGTGCCAGTAGATAATAACTGCTCACATGGTCTTCTAATTAGCTGACCATGGTTTGTTTGGTGAATTTATCTGGTTTTGGGAATAATATTTTTAGTTTTGAGTGTCTTAATGCATTTAGCAAGAAAGTGATAATGTTATTGTAGACTGTGTTAGTATGGTGACAAACACAAAACACATTATTCTGATTAGATGACAAGTTGTTCTGTTATGATGGACATTCTTTTTTGTGGGACGTATTTTTAGTTTGGATAATGTTAGTGCATTTTGCAAAAGAAATTGTGGATTGGCTTGTGTGTTTCTGTTTTGATGGCTGTGTTACTGTTTTGAATAAAAGGAATTCTGTTTCAGAACAGTGGGTTAAGCTATCGAGAAAAACTGTATTGTGAAGTGGAAGCGTCTAGGAGCAACAACAGCTCAGCCATGAATCGGTAGACCACGCACACTCACAGAGCTGCCTCTGGAAGCAACATCAGCACAAGAACTGTGTGTCGGGAGCTTCATGGAATGGGTTTCCATGACCGAGCAGCTGCACACATGCCTAACATCACTATGCGCAATGCCAGACCCCATTGAACAGCTTTGGGATGAATTGGAACGCCGATTGTGAGCCAGGCCTTCTCGTCCAACATCGGTGTCCGACCTCACAAATGCTCTGTTGGCTTAATGCCCATGCTTTTTGAATGGGATGTCCAACAAGCTCGTGTAGGTGTGATGGTCAGGTGTCCACATAGTTTTAGCCATATAGTGTGTGTGTGTGTGTATATATATATATATATATATATATATATACACACACACATTAGCGCTGTCAAAGTTAACACATTACTAACGCGAGCCAAAAAGTTCTACAAATCTATTCTTTACCAGAATAGGAACTTAACATGCTAAAACATTTGTGGTGTGTTCATATTACATCACCCATCTAAACTGTACATACCATTTTGAAGAAAAGAAAGCAGTTCATACAAATTATATAAATATATAGGATTGTGATTTTAACAATCCTTTATCAACAAGATTGAATACACATATTTTTACAAAAATATTATTCAGCCACCATGTTACCTGAGACCAGCATTTTAACAATTTATTGGTGGACAACTTAAAGTGTATGACATTTTTACAATTATGTGGAGAATTAATAACTTTAAACAAATTAGAAATAAGATTTTTTGTTTAAAAGTTGAGAATTTTTGTGATCAGTGGGCAAATGTGGAAAACAAAAAAAGTAATTAGAATGTTAGATTTGTAAGATCTCAAGCTTTCTTACCATGTGGCCCCAATTCTTATGCTCTGCTGTATTAACAAAATGAAACTACATACTTAAAAAATATGTTGAATAAAACACACTTTATTTAGATATGTACAACACCAGATAAAGTGCAACATCAGAACTGCATGACAAAATATTGAAAGTGTGTATGTATAATATAAAATATTAAAGCACTTATATTTATGAGAATTAAAGGTAAACTGCAGGTGCTGCAGATAAATAATTAAAAGACAATAATATATATGTAAGGGTTGCACCGGCATCCGTCCAGTAGAGGGCGCTGGAAGACTGTGGTGGTGATGAAGCATTCATCTGACAGATCACCAGGTTGCAACAGGTGAGTTCAATCTGGTAATTAGTTGGAGGAGCGCTATATAATGGTGTTGGTTTGTGTCAGTGGGTGGCTTGGCTGGAGAAAGATGGTAGACTGGAGGATGAAATGCTGGTTAGAGACAAACACGGCACTGGCACGGGCGCCAGCACGACCACCAGTGTTGCCAACACAGCTCAGGCTATGTATGTGTGGGGGGTGTGCGGCGAATAAACGGGTTAATCCCAAAGACATGTCTCTGTGTTAAACTTGATCGGTGCCCATGAACATCACAATATAGTACATGTTATACAGCAAACAACAACAACACTGGACCACTGTGTATTACATTGCTGATGGTCTTAGCAAGCGACCTAAGACAGTCCTCATGTCCTCCTCTCCTGTCTCCTTACAGTCAGGTTATTTCTGTAGAAGTTTCATGACCAGGAAATGCTCTCTTCCTGAGAAGTCATGTCCTGCTCTACTATGAGCCTAGGCTTGTCAGCTGTCCACTGCCTTCGCCCCCTGAGCGGCCAGAGTAGGGGACCTTGGTCTCTTGCTCTATTGATCCCTACAATAGAGAAATAAAGACAGCTATTAGTAGACAGCGGTGGGCTATTTCACAAATCCTTACAGTAAAATTATTGCCAAAGGCTTGTAGACCAACCATAATACCTTATGCAGGCAGTTCTTTCACACTTTCCTCATGAGCAGCAAGCAATATACACTGGCAACTTTATTAGGTACACCTGTTCAACTGTTAGTTAACGCGAACTACGTGGCAGCACCTCAATGTATTTAGGCATGTAGACGTTGTCCATACCACCTGCTGAAGTTCAAAATAAGCATCAGAATGGGGAAGAAAGGTGATTTAAGTGACTTTGAACGTGACTTTGTTGGTGCCAGACCAACAGGTTTGAGTATTTCAGAAACTGCTGATCTACTGGGTTTCACACACAACCATCCCCAGGGTTTACAGAGAATGGTCCGAAAAATTTTAAATATCCATTGAGCAGCAGTTCTCTAGCAAAAATGTCTTGTTTATGGCAGAGGTCAGAGGAGAATGACCAGACTGGTTCGAGCTGATAGAAAAGCAACAGTAACTCAAATAACCACTCGTTACAACCGAGGTATGCAGAAGAGCATCTCTGAACGCACAACACATAGAACCTTGAAGCAGATGGACTACAGTAGCAGAAGACACACCGGGTGCCACTCCTGTCAGCTAAGAACAGGAAACTGAGGCTACAATTGGCGCGGGCTCACCAATATTGGACAATAGAAGATTGGAAAAACCTTGCCTGGTCTGAGTCGTCTCAAATTCTGTGGCAACATTCAGATGATGGGGTCAGAATTTGGCGTAAAGAACATGAAAGCGTGGATCCATTCTGCCTTGTATCAAAGGTTCAGGCTGGTGGTAGTGGTGGTGTGGGGGATATTTTCTTGGCACACTTTGGGCCCCTTAGTACCAATTGAGCATCGTTTAAACGCCACAGCCTACCAAAAGAGTATTGTTGCTGACTATGTCAATCCCTTTGTGACCAGTGAACACATCTTCTAATGGCTACTTCCAGCAGGATAATGCGCCATGTCAAAAAGGTACTGTCGCGGATTTTGTCTCCGCACTCCAGTGAGATCGAATTAATTAAATACTTTGAGAAATAACGTCCGCTTGCTTTTAGTGGTTTTAATGGAGATGTGTAAAAAGGGAACAGAGTTGATATACAATGCATCAACTACAAAGTAACAAAATAAAACTGATCAGATAAAAAGAAAACCCCTAACTGCAGTCTAAAGTCATACAAAATGAGGATGTATAACTGGTGCGCACAAAATCACATCACCTCCTAACGTCCCTTGTATACACGCTTCCTTAGGAATGTTGATTAGTGCAACTGCAGTCAGCATCTCCTGTCTTTCGGCCTTCCTAGATCAAAGAGTTTATTGCACAGGGCAATAAATAATGCCATCAGGCTGACCGGTCCTAAAGTCTAACATCTTATCTTACCTAAACAGGGAGAATACACAAACCTATAAGTCACTAAGTCACTTGTGATGACTGTTAGGTGAAAAGATTAGCCCCAAGGGTTCAACCTAACTAGCAAAGGGGAACTTTGTTTAAGCTCATAGGAAAAACACATAAACTCATAGGAAAAACACAGAGTAACATTTCATGGTTAAGGCTAAATTACATTTTTCCCATCACAGTACACAGTTCCTGTTTCCGCTGGAGAGAGGGAACTTCGTCCCGAATTTTGCCGCTGTATTTACTCCCTACACACTAATGAAGGGTGCTTGGCATACAGACTTGCACCCGGTAATGGAGGGATAGTGGGTAGGGTGGAGAGTTCGGTTTGGGAAAGGCCCTGGGTCTTCGAGTCTGAGTCGTTCATTCATTTGTCACGTAATAGCTGCATAGGTTCAATATAGGAGACCTAAATTAGTAGTTCAAGGTCTGAGTTTTTCGTTCACTTGTACTGTGACTGGAATAATGAACAAAAATACTTGATATAGAAGCATTGACAGTATATTTGTGGACAAAATGATTGTCACGTCACCCATTGGTTTGTGGACCACCGTTTTGAAGCCTCAAGTTTGGCATTTTGAAAATCGCCATCTTGGTTTCATAGGCCATTGCCATCTTTTTTTTTAAAACCTGAGTGACGACATTGACCTTACTAGGACGAGAGGGTGGGGCTGGGGAGGAGCTGGGAGGAGCGAGGGGTGGATCTGTGTGAGAGCCTGTTGCTAAGTTTCTATACTGATTGAGTGTCAATAACAAGGTAGCCACACTCTAAAGCATACCCTGCTTTATCTTCTATTTTACTCTAAATGGGACCATCATTTACAAAATGAACATCATGCTGTATTGAAAAAGACTTGAAACTAGCGGCTGAGACCATAAACTCGTAAGGAAAATGTTTACTGATGTAATAAAGTAAGTGACAAGTAGGTTGTAGATTGGCAGTCGAATCAGGCTCCCTCGATTGATTTGTCAAATAGTCGACTATTAAGGGCCCCACCTACAGCTAATATAATTCTTTAACCAATATTGAAGACTCATTTTGTGAAAATGTCCAGTTCATGCACCCATCTTTTACTCACATCCCTTATTTCCCCAATGTAACTGTGTTTGGAACTTCCAGTTCTACCTAATACCCAGGATTTTCTTTTTGCACTAAACACAGGAAGTGGAATGAGGAATACCCCTGCTATCCAATTATCTTCTTACTCTGCTTCTTGATAAGGAATGTTATGATTGTTTCATGCACTCTCTCCACTACTCTATTTTAATTAATTTCAGAAGTATCTGTGCAGAATAATGGTCTGCATTCCTGCTGAAAGACCCAAACACAAGTGAGAATACCAAGATGTTTGGGCAAGCATACACTGGCTTCTTTAGAGGCTAGTGTCTCTTGTTCTGAACATAGGGAATGAGAAAGAACAGGCCGTTTGGAAAAATATCCAAAATACATCAAGCATGCCCCCTTGAACACTTTTTCTGGGAAACAGATGGTCAGAAGTAATCTCTTCTGCTAGTCCCCATAGAATCATAATTATCTAGATAATTTAGTTCCTCACCTTTGGGAGACATAAGGAACGTAGTTGCCAGGGGCGGTTCTAGGACCTGAGGACATTGGGGGCTTCAGCCCAGAGTCACAGCCACTCGAGGGGTCCGGGGGCATGCTCCATTGGGAGATTTCTTTTTACATTTTGACAACCAAATACATCAATCTGGTGCACTTTAGATTTTTATTGAATGTTTAGATCTGTTTAGGAGATACTAATAATAAGATAATATGTTTTGTATATAATATCAACCATCTGCTCTTGGTGGTGGAGACAAAACACTGAAAGCTCCCATACATGTTCATTTTGTCTTTGATAGAAGTTTACTTGTACTTGTATTTCAATAAACAGATTGAGGATTGAAATTTTACTTTTGTAACTACACAACAGATCCATCTGCAGATATTCCTATGACTCCTCTGCCTGATTAAATCAATAAAATAAAAGCACATCTATTGCAGTGTTGTATAGCTTACCCCTGTTGTCTCTCTCCATCATCTGCTCTCATCTGCTGCAGTCACCATCTTTCTCTCTCACTCCTCTTTCTCTCTCCTGTCCCGTTTCTGCCTCTCTCTTATCTGCCCTCATCTCTCTTATCCATGCAGAAAAAGGGTAGAGAAAGTAAATTGTAAATTGGGAGCTGTTTTGATAAGCATTAAACAAACTGTCTTACACACAATGACACAATTCTCTTTCTTTAGGTAGTTTGAATGAAAACAAAATAAAACACAGCAGCTGTGTCATAGTTGATGCACTGTAGTGTGCACAGCTTACCTCTCTAATTTTCCAACACAAAAGGTTGAAATGATCACTTATCTAAATCCACTGGCACTAGGCTTAGTGAACATCTCAAAAAATGTATTTTAATCACAACAAATTGTTGAATCAATAACAAGTTTATAAAACAAAATTGATACTGGTTTATCAAATCGTCATTTAAACTTGAGCATGTAGACACAGTAGAAGTACAATCTTTTACCAAATATAATAAATTAAAACAAGCATATTTCTGTCCATAAACAATTTAGCTACTAACAGATGTCAAATGAGAGGGAACAAGACACTAGCCAAGGTTTTCTTGCAATGAAAACCAGAATAAAATTGCTTTTTAAAGCCAAAAAACTGGGCTTTTCAACGAAAATTAAAGACACTAAACGTATAACCAAAACTGTTCACTTTAATGAACAAAGTTTGGTAGTAAGAACTTCCATTTGGTTATTTTAAAATGTTAAGACAAGGCATTAAAGAAGGCTGTTTTCGTTTGAGGAATTCTACACAGAGACAAAGTCGAACCAATAAGAAAAAACGAAATACCATAAAAAAGTTTGAACAGTCAATGCCTACATTGTAACTTTCTGACCTGCACAAAGTGAAGATAAAGATGTCAGCAGAAGAGGCATGTACATGTTTGTTGTGCGTACAAATAGAGCCTGTTTTGTCAATACTTCACTGCAGAAGGAGACGCAAGACACGGTAATCACCCCAGCATCAAAGTTATAGGTTCTTTTGAGTCTATACATTGCACAAGCACTGCCCCCAAGAAGCCATGCACTTTGGGTCCATAGAAGGCTCCGTTCCCTTATTTTTCTATGGTACCAAATACAATTGTGTGAACACTGAACAAAACATACGTTTTGCATTTCCGTATAAGATACACATTTATTCCGTGTCCTGCAATCTTTTACTTCCTATGTTGCAGTTCATTAGATGGCTGCATAGTTGCCGTAGCAACATGTACTAGTGCGCTAGCTGACCCCTGGTGTGATTCAAGGCGCACTTTTTAAGTCCTTCTGATATGTTTCTTTTGTTTCTCAAGGTACAGCTTCAAGTATTTTGCATTACATAGAATAGTCCTTCATAAATGAATTAACTTTTTTTTTTAATTATACAGACATATACTATCATATATACAGTACAAAAAAATGCTTTCATTCTTTAGTAATTTTTGTCTGTCTCTTTATAGACAAATCCCTGAGAATGCATGTTGACAGTCGCTAACTTTCCACAAGAGCAAGCACAATGACTGTTCGGATGTGTGCTTGTGTGAGTAGGTGTATGGAGTGTTTAAGGAGTCTGTGTCTGAACCATACTGCAAAGCCAAGATAACCAGCTGAGAGTGGTAAATCGTCTGTCAGGACGACAAAACAAATGAAAGTCAAAAACTGTGGATTCAGTTTGTGTTGCTCTGTTTGGTATAAAGCAGTTTCTCTTCGCGTTGAGGCTGTGAGCGGTAGCAACGGGAACAGAAGTGCTTGGTGGACGTTCTCCACTGGACAACATAGACTCAGTGTAAACCAATAATGTTTTTTTTTTTCTTTCAATTTCCCACTCACACACTTTCATACATATAAAGGGAAACAAACAAATGTCCATAACATTAAATGTTTCTTTTTTCGTCTTGCAAACTAAGTAGATCTGTACAGCTGTTTTACCAGTGTGGTGCTTATTGTTTCCAATTGTTTTCATTTCATAGTCTTTAGGTTTTAATCTTTTCGAAGCTTTCGAAGTTAAAAAAGTGATAAAAAGCGAGACTCAAAAGTAGAAAATAGGGCTGGACCAATGAAACTGTTTCTCATCCAAATCTTTCCCGGACAAGCATCATGAGCTTCTTTTTGCCCTTATAAATCTGTTTCAGGTTGTCAATAAACTGAGTGAACTGAATGTGTCCGTCATGCGCCATGAGAAAAGTCTCCCGCGCTTTACTAAGAAACTCAATGAACTCGCTGTAGTGGCGTGGGCTGATATGCGTTAGCCGTGAGTGTGTCGTGTTGATGTAGGCACCAATCGTGGCGTCCAACAGTTGCCGTAGCGGCGCCTTGTCAAGAGACATAAGTCTCCCAGAGTTCCTTCGACTATGCAACCCCACCATCCCTGGTGTTGTCAGAGTGCATCGTCGCAAAATGTCCGACAGCACTGTGGCACACTTCACACTTTTAACTACGAGGGGGATGACGGCTGCTAGCTCATTTTTTCCCAGGGAGTGACTCAGTGCACAGGCCCAGAGAACATCATTTATAGCGGGATGTGTATCCTGGTTATAACTAAGATTTAAATGTACCATGGCTAACATGGCCAACTTATATGCCCTCATGGGATAGCCACGATGTTCCATGTATCGGGCTATTGTAAACAGCTGCGTGTAGCTCATGCCTGTAGTTGCTGCATCTAATACAATCTGGTAAGCTGTCTCAAATGCAATGTGGTCCTTCTCGCATAGCGTGAGGGCTGACAGTGCACAGTTCTGGGGGTCCTTCATGGTGCACTGCAGGGCCAGGGTGCGGGCTGAGGAGGCAAGTTGTCCTGCTGGTGGCAGTCCAGATGGAGGCCGCACGATAGTGCTGTTGGACATGACGGTGGTGGCCACAACGCTGGTGGCCCTCGGTTGGTGTGAAGAGGGTGAACCAGCTCTGCATGATGCTGTCCAGAGGCATACACACCTGGAGATAAGAAGAAAAGGGCATCCCACAGTTACTGCATCACGATGGATAGAAATAATCACATACCCACACACATGCACGCACACCAACTTACCAACTTCTGTAGCACAGGTTACCAGCCATCGTACCATCTCTCTCCTCCGCCAGTTCAACGTTGACAGAGTCATTCTCATCACCTACAGGAAGTAAAGAGCAGCCTTAAGCACAAGTCCATGTTTTGTGTGTGTGTGTGTGTGTGTGTCCATGTAGGTGTACCTGAAGATCACCCAGCTCCAGGGACACTATGTTTTGTGTGTGTGTGTGTGTGTGTGTGTGTGTGTGTGTGTGTGTGTGTGTGTGTGTGCCGCTGTCTGACCATGTAGGCGTACCTGAAGACCCAGTTCCAGGGACACTTTGAGCAACGTGATGTCTGGCAGGTTATCCATTAAGGTGGCGATCTTGAAGGCGTCCTGAGCCAGTTTGAAAATGTGGGAGGATGAGTGGATGTTTTTCTGGATAGACTCTAACACTGTCTCCAACTTCCTGGCATCACCTGAAAAACATCATACATAACATAATATGGAAACAACCATTCCTTTGCTCACTTGTAATGTAATGTAATGATATGAAAATGTCACGATTATAGTGAACAAAATTATCATGGATATCAATATTATCATGGTATAGTTAAAATGTGCTGAAAATGTTCAAAAAGTATAGTATCTACACAGTTTAATCATTTCACCAGATTTTATATTGGAAAAACCTAAATAAAATTAGGAGCACCATGCACATTTTGTTTACATACATACTGTATGAAACTTATGAAAAACCATATCAAATGTGCACATAAAAGCAACACGACCATTATAAACAAAGCAATGTGCATTTAAGAACAAGGCAACCACATAAAGAAATTCAATGTGCCAGTGTTGACATTAAAATAAGACAGAACTAGTCAAATGAACAGCACTGATTGTATGTCCGTACTCTTCTTGTGCATAATGTGCTGGCAGCGCAGCATAGCCTGTGTCGCCCCAAAAATTGTAGACCGGGACCCGCACTTTGGTCCCGGGAAAGACCCGGATTGGCGCCGTTCACACAAACACGACCCAGGTCTTTGAGTTTACTTCATGTAGCCTACGTCACTGCCATATACTCTATATACGGTTATAGACTCTCTTGTAATCATGACCATTACTTTACAGCAGAGGCTTTGTTTTCTTCAGTGCGCTAAAGTAATGGAAATGATTACAACTTAACGTTTGCTAGCCAGCTATTGTCTGTAGTAGCTAGCTAGCTAACGTTAACCAGTCAGCTATATGCGGTGGTTCATATCGTACTACTACTGTTGTTGAATTGTAGTACTTTAATGTGTGTGTAGTTTGTATTTTTCGCGTCTCATGCACAGATCCTAACCAATGAGGGTTCCTTATGATCATAATCCGGGTCGATTAATAATTTCATACCGCAGCCGAGCGGAGTCCAACCCGGGAATAACCGTTAATAAGTTCCAACTCTATGGCTGTCACTGCCTTCCGCCATGTGTTCCTTGAACGAAAAGAAACCCTCGTCGCAAGCTGTGCTTGCACGGTTTCATCTGAGACTTGCAAACTTGGGGTGCCGCTAGACAGTATTTTACATACGTTTTTCAAACTGGTGTAATCATATCTGACGGTTTTAATGATAATTAAATGTATTTGCTAATACTAACCGTCGGGAATTTTTACCGTGGTTTATCAGTAAACCGGTAACCATTACATCCCTACTCACCCACGACAGAACGCTTCCTATTTTGAGTACTGTGTGATGGGGAGATCACCTACATATTCCTAATGTGTGAGTATTTGTTTGCATGTTTACCTTTAGCTGCGGTGAGCATGGTGGAGGCTAGCTCACCCTGCTGTGACTCGATGTGGCTGAGAGTGAACCACCGAGGGTAGCGGTTGTGCACCACTGATACTATATGGTGAGGCCGTGAAAGGTCTATGGAAGGGCTGCTGGATTCAAGGACTGGTAACCTGCATACACAGAGAGAATTTAGTTTACTGGGCAATGATTATATTAATCAACAACATATCCTCCAATGGATACTATATTGAAACCTTTTTCAATTAGTTTATATTGTACACAGACAAATGCAGCAGGTTCAAAGTTCCAATGCATCAGATAGCAGAGCAGTCTAAGAAACCAATGTATATTCTCTGTACAGTGAGTAAATCAATAGACTGCAATAGATGTGGATTTTATCAACACTGAAAATATAAATGCATGATTAAAAGCCAACACGTTTTTTTTGTATGCCGTTTTCATAATAAACACGATATGGTGTTATAATACCCATTACGCCTTAAATCCATGTTGAGCACTCTAAAAAACAAAATTTAGAAAGGATTTGGGTTGAAAGCAGATATGTCATTGGGGTTTTCAAGTGGGCACCTTCCATCCCGGATGTTTTGTTAATTTGAGCCCACAACACCTCCAGAAAGCTTAACGGTGAGCATTGACGTCTCAAAGCCACCCCCTTCTATATCCGCTCTCGGCACGGCCAGACCAAAAAATATACAAACAAAAACTATTTATAAAGCAATGTGATATCCCTGCTCTATCCCTGACCTTGCAGGCGTTTATAGCTATTCATCATTTGTACTATAAATTGTCATGAATTGTAATTATAGATGGAGAACAGCAATGATGTTTTAAAGATTTGTTTATCTTAACAATCAGGGGGCTTTAATTTGGGTGAGACTGAATAAAGTTTCATATCCCCCTTGGCAGTCAAACAGGCCTCCCAACACCACATTTTTATTATTCACACATTTGATACAAATCTTTTTTCAGATATGTTGAATAATTTAGTGAGAATTTCAGATTTGTGAATAAAAAGTAGATGTAACTTGCTAGCACAGATAATAGGGAGAACTGCTAGTTCAATTGACTCATTTTGATCCCGGGTAGTCAGAAGTCCTCTCCTTGCTTGTTTCATTCCTCTCTCTGTCTGTTAATTTGCTTGTTTCTGTCCACTTTCTCTCCTACTCTTTTTCACACTCTCTTTTCCTCTTTCTTTTGCTCTTACTCATTCTTTTTATATCTTTAGTTTTCTCTCAGCATTCTCTCTTTCTATAATTAAATTTTTCTTTCCACTCTTTTTGAAGGGAACAAAGATTGTAGTTGAGCAGGAGACAATGATTAAGGGAGAAAAGATGTGAATCCATGGTAGCAAGTGACTTAGCACTCACCTCATGGCCCTCAGTGCAATTTTGTACGCCAGTTCGGCATCATGAGGTAGCAGGGAGGTGAAGAGATGCTTGGCAAAGGTGTGCATTGGCACACTCTCTCTGTACAGCAACTCCCCCAGGCCGCTGTAGGGACCAGCTATAGGAGTACAGGGCAGACAGAGTGACAAAGAAGGAGAGAAAATTTTTGCCAAAAGGTGTGAAAGACCCTTCTTAGATTTTGGGCCTGATTTACAAAGATCGCAAAAAGCGTGTACTAAATGGTTACAACCGATAGCACCTAAATATTGCACTCGTTTTGCGGGTGATCCACTAAAAACGAATTGCGTAAATTACGTCACGTGCAAACAGCAATATTTAAACTAGGGGTTTGCATGTTTCAGTGATTCTAGCCATGGATATAGTTTGGACGGAAAACAGGACGTCCGCAAAAGGAAAATTCATTATTTGATCCCCTCAAAGTAGAAGCACGAGTGGAAGAGGCAATAAGCTGTTGAGCTATAGCAAAGAAACATAAATATAACAAAATGCCATATGGGAGATTATCAGAGCAAAATGCAATAGGCCTACCGTGGGGAAAAGAAAAAGATCAAAAGAGGAAATTAAGATGGAAAGATTTTAGATGCAGAACAAAAGAAGTTTGGTAAATATCATTGCCGGTGCTAAATGTATCTTTTTGCATGTCTCCTCCCAGAATTTTGCACTCTCAAGTAGAAACGGCCATTATTGCATTTGCATAAAGGCAAATACGCAAAATGGACAACGTGGGGCTAAATTGCTCATTTGAACGAAGCAATCCTTGTTGCACTTTGTTGGTAGATCAGCTTGGAATTTTTTTGGGCGGCTGATATGACATTTGCACATGTTTTTGCACAAGCAAATCTTTTGTAAATCAGGCCCCTTTTATTTTGTGTGTAATGTTTTGTGAATGAAGCTGTTGGTATATGTTTTCAAAGAGAGTAAATATCAAAGGCCTGTTTCAATCAGGATCTGACACTAAGCTGCCTATGGCTTAATTTACACCCCAACACTTCCCATCCTCAGCTCTACTTTATGCTGTGTATCTGTGAGTGACTGGTGTGGCTGGGTGTGTGTGTGTGTGTGTGTGTGTGGCTGTTTACGCCCATTGTCTAATCACCTTAACCTTAGATCTATCCTCTGTCTATATAACCTAACCGTAGACCTCTCCACCAGCCTATATAATTTTAATGTTAGACCTCTTGCTAAAACCTTTGCCTTAAACCTCTTGCTAAAGCCTTAGATTTAGACATAATCTCTACCTTAGACCTATTGAACCCAAACCTTAAAGCAACAAAAAAGTAGCCTTACAATTATTTGACTTTGCAACCTAACCAAATGGCAGGAGCCCTGAAATCTGATTCGGCAGAATTAAAGCTGAATGAAGTGTGTTTGAGAGTTTGTGGTACCCTCTAGCAGACAGATTGCTTGCTTGCGGAAGATCTTCACCAGCATGTCGTCCAGCTCCACTTCCTGTAGTTTGGCTATTAGTTGCTCTTCGTATCGACACACCTTCTCCTGGGCGTACAAGCCGTCAGGCATCACTCTCTGCTGCCCTAAGCCAATCAGAGCCGTCTCTACGGCCAGTGCCACAAATGATTCGCTGTCTTCCAGAAAGCGATGAGCTGGGAAAAGTAGAGGCTCCGTCCTCTTAGTGGAACCAACACTACCTATGATAGGAGAGAGAAGGAGAGGGGGGAAAAGTGAAAAGCTATTCAGTGACAAGGGTAAGACAAGAGAGAGAACAAGAGAGAAAGATTAAGGCAAAGAAGCCTTCTCTTCAGGCTGCAAACTGACCAGAGTATTGATAAATGTGTTGCCCTATTTGTTCTGTCCAGGGACGGTTACTAGCGTACATTCTCCCGAGGACAGTAATCATGTCCTCTAATGGCTTAAAGATGCCTCAATGGGGCCTAACACATCGCTCCCTGGAGGGATAACACCCATAATGAAGCTCTCACACACACACACACACACACACACAAACACTCATTCACAGGTTTTTGAATGTATTGCACGACTGTCAGACAATGGCTATGTTAGGAACCACTGAGTATTGAGCAATAGCAAGTATGCATAGCATCTCAATCTGAAAAAATTCGTTCTCCATCCTCGTGATCTTGCAAGACCGTTTTCATCAAGAACACAAGCCAGTGTGAGAACCACAATATTCCTGACTCCCATGATATGATACCTTGTGTGAATTATGGGCACAATTTCCATTTGGAAAAGTGTACTGGTAAATTATAAACCAACTGTTCGCTAGCTAATCACCAAGATGTGTAATTCTGTTTCAGATTATACTAGAACGATGATCAAATATGCTGACGTTGTTCCTTACCTCTCTACCATTGAGGGTTTGGAGGGCAATTTGAAAAAGTGGCCTTAAATAACTTATGAGTGTACTTGTCTTTTAGCGTCAATTGTTAGCGATGGGTAGGAATTGAGCCACATGAGCTCAGTTCTACCAGTACTACATGCATACGGCATAGAAAAACGGACCTGTGTTGACAAAGTCAATTGAGTTGATGATTTATTTTAGTAATATTGTTTGCAAGATTATTAAGCAGGATCAAAGACCAGTCCATAAGTCATTATCAGCATTGAGAGGGACAGCAAGAACAGCATGAAGTAGAGTCCAGATCCTTGATAAGGGCTTTAAATTCACCTAGAGTGATGTGGTCCTGTATCTTCAGTTCTTTTTGCAACAAGTTCCAATAAAATGGGGCAGAGTGCATAAAGGCTCTCTTGCCCATCACAGTTTGCACCTAAAATAATATGCAATTCAATGTTCGATAACCACAAAGTGTTAAAGTTAGCGCAATAATCACTTGTTAACGCAAATCCGTTTTAACCCAACACATTTTTGGAGACGCATGGTAATGCAGTCGTGAGTCGAATGGCAACCTACAAGCAATCAATTGACACATTTAAACGGCAAGTTGTTTTGTGTTAATGCTTAAAAAAAGGTTGGACACACTACCTGTGTGAGATACTTACTTATAGTGTCAAATTTTGCAGGTTTAATGTCAAATTTAGCAGGCTTGAGTTTGCCATGTACGGATTTGAGCAGATTTTTTTATACTTAATGCAGTACCTGTGAAGGTTTCTGGACAATATTTGCTTTGGGTTGTTTTGGGTATATTTTAAATTATAAATTCAAGTGCATAAAGCAAGCATATTTTGTCCACTCCCCTGTAGAGAATAGAATTAAAAAATATAATACTTAAAACTTAACTCCCTGTTTTTGAACGGATGAAAAATGTGCCATTAAATTGTCATTAACTATGGACACTCGTGATTAAAAGTGATTAAATTGAATGATTGCTTGACAGCCCAAATATACATAATATATATTATCGATACTGGATTATGGGGGCCGATGCTGTTATTAGGGAATAGAAAATGTCCAATATCGATACATCGGCCAATATTCTTTATACTGTATATACAGTGAAAGAAATAATTATTTGATCCCTTGCAGATTTTGTAAGTTTGTCCACTGACAAAGAAATGAAAGGTCTATCATTTTAATGGTAGGTTTATTTTAACATTCAGAGATAGAATAAAAAAAAAGAAATCCAGAAAATCACATTATATAAAATATATACAGTGAAGGAAATAATTATTTGATCCCTTGCAGATTTTGTAAGTTTGTCCCTGACAAAGAAATGAAAGGTCTATAATTTCAATGGTAGGTTTATTTTAACATTCAGAGATAGAATAAAAAAAAAAGAAATCCAGAAAATCACATTATATAAAATATATACATTGATTTGCATTTGATTGAGTGAAATAAGTATTTGATCCCCTAGCACAACATGACTTAGTACTTGGTGGAGAAACCCTTGTTGGCAAGCACGGAGGTCAGACGTCTCTTGTAGTTGGTTAACAGGTTTGCGCACATCTCAGGGGGGATTTTGGTCCACTCCTCTTTGCATAGCCTCTCCAAATCCTTAAGGTTTCGAGGCTGTCGTTTGGCAACTCGAAGCTTCAGCTCGCTCCATAGATTTTCTATGGGATTAAGGTCTGGAGACTGGCTAGGCCACTCCATGACCTTAATGTGCTTCTTCCTGAGCCACTCCTTTGTTGCCATGGTGGTGTGTTTTGGGTCATTGTCGTGCTGGAAGACCCACCCAACGACCCATTTTCACTGTCCTGGCTGAGGGAAGGAGGTTGTCGCCCAAGATTTCCCCCGTCCATCCTCCCCTCGATGCGGGGAAGTTGTCCAGTCCCCTTAGCAGAGAAACACCCCCAAAACATAATGTTTCCACCTCCATGCTTGACGGTGGGGATGGTGTTCTTGGGGTCATAGTCAGCATTTCTCTTCCTCCAAACACGGCGAGTAGAGTTGATGCCAAAGAGCTCGATTTTGAAAAGTGGAAGAAACACAAAAATGACCTTCAGATGGGCCTGTACATGTACCTTCTTGAGCAGGGGGACCTTTCGGGCGCTGCAGGATTTTAATCCATTCCTGCGTAGTGTATTACCAATGGTTTTCTTGGTGACTGTGGTCCCAGCTGCCTTGAGATCATTAACAAGCTCCTCCCATGTAGTTCTGGGCTGATCCCTCACCTTTCTCATGATCATCGATACCCCACGAGGAGAGATCTTGCATGGAGCCCCAGACCGAGGGCGATTGATGGTCATTTTGTGTTTCTTCCACTTTCGAATAATTGCACCAACAGTTGTCTCCTTCTCACCGAGCTGCTTGACGATGGTCTTGTAGCCCATTCCAGCCTTGTGCAGGTCTACAATCTTGTCCCAGACGTCCTTAGACAGCTCTTTGGTCTTGCCCATGGTGGAGAGGTTGCAATCTGATTGATTGATTCTGTGGACAGGTGTCTTTTATACAGGTAAAGAGTTGAGGCAGGTGTCTCTAATACTGGTAACAAATTGAAATTAGGAGCACTTTCTTAGAGTGAGGGGGACTAATATACCCGGCCTGTGGGAGCCAGAATTCTTGCTAGGTGGTAGGGGATCAAATACTTATTTCACACGATCAAATGCAAATCAATTTCTATATTTTATATAATGTGATTTTCTGGATGTCTTTTTTTCTACTCTATCTCTGAATGTTAAAATGAACCTACCATTAAAATTATAGACCTTTCATTTCTTTGTCAGTGGACAAACTTACAAAATCTGCAAGGGATCAAATAATTATTTCCTTCACTGTATATGAAGAATATCGGCCGATATATCGATACAGCCGGATCATTACTGGATTTTTGGGGCTGATGCCGATACTGACATTAAGGAGATACTTCAGCCATAACGCTAAACACTTAGGGACGTTAAAAAATACCGTGGATACACCAACTTCCCTCTCAGGTCTAAATGAGAAACCCAATGTTCACATTATCTACTATATCTAGAGTTCTTTGCTATAGATAAGTTCCTATTATCTCTACCTTAATTACCTTCTAAATACAACCAGGAAGAAGAGCAGCCTTTTTCCTGCCTGAGTGAAATTGCTTTGACAGGGCTCCTTTGCATATTTAATTCATTTTAATTTGAATGTGTGTTCTGTTTCGGTTGCATCTTTTATTCATGGTTGCGATTAGAGAATGACTGGGGCCCAATGAGCACGGCCACAATGTGGTTACAGCTGATTAGGAACTACAGGCATGATTTGTTTTGATTGGGTTCCTCTAACCAAGGGTGCATGGTGAAATAGCTTAAATGCTTCTTGACAAACCGCTAGTATTAGACAGAAAGAGACTGTGTGTGTGTACGCGCATTTGTGTGTGTGTGTGTGTGTGTGTACCTGAGAAGTCAAAGGCAGCGACCCCTTCCTCGTCCCCCCGTTGCGTCTCTATGAGAGTGGAGAACAGCATGCCAATGGGGTCCAGGGGGTGTCCCACCCAGCCCTCCAGGTTGGTGACTGACGTCATGCCTTTAAGAAGCAGCTCTACAGATAGGCACATGTAACAGAGATGAAAATGGGCCCTTTTAGAGTTTCTCCAATATCGATATACCAATTTATACATGTATAGATAATTATGGAGTTACCTAATGTTTAAATGGTGCAACTGCAAGAAGCTTAAGCTTGTGACGCTGTTTTCATGTACTCAAGCTAATAATTACATATCTATGCTGGAGGTATTTTATCTGGCAATTGTTCTGCCTTTTGATGTTTAAACATATTTTGATGAAGAATGTATTGTATGGTTAGCAAAATCATGCATTCGGTCTGTTAGCTTTATATGTACGCAGTTCTGTTTCCAGAGGGGGTTGCGTGAAATTAGCAACTTGATTTGCCCTTGCTAGCTTGTCTGTCTCGGTTGGGGGTTTTGTATTGCTGTGCTCTACCAAGGGAATATTCAAATCAAGAGTGTCACTGTCTCCTATTCACTCCTCTTTCGACTGCTTAGCTTTCAAATGCAATGGTTCTAAGCCACTGGTAATTTTAACCATTTACAGACCACAAAAGCACCCTGCTGTTTTCATTACTGAACTAACCTCATTATTAACAACTTTCTGCGCAATGTCCCCTAATGTTATACTGCTGGGTTCCTTCAACATTCACATTGATGACTCATCTAATATTTTTGCAAATTATTTTACCTCTCTTCTGGAATGACTTTGTATCACTTAACAGGCATGTGCACAGACAGACCTCAAAGGGAGCTTGAGCACCTGCTGTTTGGCCTCCCAAAGAGAATTGCCCTTTTATATAAATTCCTGTTTGTGCACAGCTGACCCTACCAAACAGGTATATTGATTGATTCAAAAACAAGCACAAGCACTGTATGGATGGGCACCGAGCCTTTATATGGTGTAAGAACGTATGCACCAAAAATTGTGTACCCATGCATAGGCACTCCTGACAGTAGTGAGCGTCAGTGTGATGAGTTGCTTTGAGGCAGACATCAGGGCCTGTATTCACAAAAGATCTTAAGGCTAAAAGTAGCTCCTAACTCACTGATTTAGGCGACACTCTTAAAAATGATGGGTGTGCCACTCCTAATTTAATGACTCCTAAAATGTGGGTCTACGAGTATTTCACAAAGCATTTTAGTGCTAAAACCAGCTCTTAAGTATGTGAGAAGTTGAGTGGTCAAAACAGCTCCTAAATCCCTAAGGCCATCCTATCATGGTTGTAATCGCATCAACATTTTGGAGATATTGAAAGATACTGAGCTTTTAAAAGGGTGTCGCCTTAATCGTGAGGGTATTATGATCATAGAGCTAGTCAGGGTCATCTACAGTAGTTTTGTATGGATTTATTTGTTAAAATTATTCATTATAATGTTATTATGTAACACCGCAAAACAGTTCAATCTCAACAAGCCGAGAGTGAGAATGATGCGGATCCTGAGACTGTTGAGGGTACGTCTAAGGAAAATGAAGACTTTGTCCTTAAGAAAAATGCGGGCTTGGTGTGGATTTAAAGAGAGCAACAGTCTAATATTATTTGCAAACTGTGCAAGTGCATGTGGTGGCAAAAGGCACCCAACTGTAACGCAGGCTCCCTTATAATTGAGGAGGAACCTCAACAATGAATTTTAACAACAAAAACTGAATAAGTCGTCTTATATGGTCATATCATCCACTAACACAAAGTGTTTCCAGAATGTTTGGTAACAGTGGCAAAAAAGAAGAGTTACTGTTATAACTCTACTCAATGGCTCAATAATTTTCACGGTAGGCTACTATTTTCAAATACAAAACAATCGAGAGCAGACACCGTGTCAAAGCTAAATAAAGCATCACTAGTTATTAATAGTGTTAGAGTAACTCTCCGTTGTGGAAGACGTATGCTTTAGGAAACGGACCAATCATAATGTGGCCGCTACACACTGCGTAGTCGGCGTTATTTCATTTATGTGTGCCTAGCAATACAACATGGTAGTGTGTTAGCTGCACACATCCACAAGCTTGTGATCCCGGATATACAGTAACTCAGTTTGATGGCGGACAGTTGCAAAATCGGCGTAAGCATTAGGGATTGACAAAGATTTTCAGGTTAATACAGTGTTGCACACATAGGTGTTTTCAGGGTCTTACACAGATGCGAGGATTATGTATTACTATTCTTGTGTCCTACTTAAATTTTGAAAACATTTAATTTTCACAACCTGCAAACAGTTTTTTTTTTTAATATTAAACAATGTCAAGAAAAGTACTTTAAAAAGTATTGTAATGAGCCCAGGTTAGGAGGGAAGTGGGTTGCTATGGTGACAAGGTTTGTTGTTTGGGGAGTTCCATGGGGGTGGGAATGGGGTGGTGGTTGGCTGCACCCTTGACTTGATAAATAGAGGGAGAGAGCAGTTTCATCACACTCTCTTGCCCAGTTCTTATGAACTGATCTGAACTGAAGTGAATGTAGCTGAAGACGTCCTTGCTAGTTACAGTGAAAGGGACCATTAAGTTATTAGGTTTATTGTTTTGGATGCAGTCTTTGTTCCCCAAGGTTGTATAAACACTGTTGGCTTTAACCGAGAACCTTCGTGCATTGCTTGGCTAGCTTTAGTCACAGTATGATTAGAAGCCGTGTGGCAAAGTAACGACTCAAATGTAGGACATACCTTTCTTGTGATTCCTAAAGAGTTCCAGTTGTTTCTGTTGTTGCCTCCGCAGCGTGTTGACGATGGCAATGGCCAATCGCAGAGCTTCCCTAGGATAGCCATGTGACCTCAGAGCATCTACCCTGGCGCACGCTGTAGGGACATACTCTGTTAGGAAGAGAAAGTCACTCAGAACAGACTTACACACAACAACCTTGTCCATCTCGTGGTCATATGATTTGTCTTTTATGCAGAACCCTCAACCATCTGTCCTTCTCACCGTGCCACAAGGGCCAGCCTCGGGTGTCAAAGAGTGAGCTGTCCTGGTTGTTGTGGTAACAGTAGCTGATGTAGAGCTCTTCAGCGATAATGTGCTGAAGGTGTGTGTCCTGCCAGTGAAGGTCACATGCCTCAATGGCCCTTGTGAATACTGTCCGGTGGGGTCTAGACAACGAGTCTGGGGGGAAAAAAAGTTTATAGATGTTTACTCAGCTAAACATTGGATATTATATTTTAGAAAATTGGAAATACATACATCAGAGTGTGTATCACCTAAACATTATCACAGGTTTTCAACAGAGACATCTTTCATATTCTTATTCTAAAAAATGATATAGCTCATTAAAAAAGGATCTGTCGTTAGTATCTGTCATTACAAAAGCAGTACGAGAGAACAAATAACGACTTCAACAGCAAGACATTCAGCACAGGCCTCCCATTGAAACCCACCGTTTTATTATAGATCACGAGACCTCTTTTTTTTTCATTTAGTGCAGGCATAGACAGGGGCAGAGGCCAGCTATTGCTGAAGGATCTGATCTGTTATTGGGCTCCTTCTATTAGCTGCACAAAAGCTAATAAGAGGAGGTAGCTGGGGGAGAGGGTGTTATGATTAAAAGAGAGAGTTACAGTAAAAAGGGACTTATCTGAGAGAGAGAGAGAGAGAGAGAGAGAGAGAGAGAGAGAGAGAGAGGTGTAAAAGAGCACCAGAAAAGCAAAACAATTAAAGATGAGGTGAAACAAAAATTATGATAAAGAGATAAATTAAACCATTTGAGAGATGGTAGAATTAAGCTGAAGCTCAGATGATTAAAAAGGGGGGGGGGGGGGGGGCGTTAGAGAAAGAACTAATAAAAAAAGACAGACCGTGTTCTTTCTCTTCAACGTGATCTCACCTAGGTTGCCGTGGGCACCCTGGGGTAGTGCGTTGGTCAGATTGGTGAGCTCGTTGCTGTGGTTACCGTCCTCCCAGGGACAGACGTCCACACTGTTCCACCTGCGGAGCTGTCGGAGCCAGGAACTCTTCTGCTCCGCTTTACAGTGGGGGTTCAACACAATGCACATCCACAGAGCCCCTGCACACACACAAACAAAGACACATTAAGGTGTGGGAAAGGTTGCCTCTTTATCCCAGAGAGCAGGTTCAAGTTAAACCATGTTAAATAAAGAATGAACACATCTGTACACTGATGTGCTTATGGGTCATTCCAGTAAAACATTTATTATATAATTTCGTTATGAGGGAATTCAACGGAAGCAACTGAATGAAGTATCAACTCTCAGTTTAAGCTTTTTCAAGCTTGATAACGTCAACATGTAAGTCTCAACCTTTGAGTTCCAACCTGTTAGGCTAGTTTATTAAAAAAGTGAATTACAATATAGGTTTTTAAAATGGTTCAAAGTAAAAATTCAAATGCTGTTATCAAGGTTTACAGACCTATGGCTAACATAAGAAAATGTGTGCCGTTTTTCTCCGAATAGCCGTATTGGTAAGTTATACACCAGCAGCTCGAGTCCAGCTGCTATGCACTTCAGCCCATATGGCTGGTTCGCCATATAACATATCAAAAGATGAAAATAGGGGGAGGGTATCACTTTAACAGATATGTCCAGGCCACAGGGAGTATTTGTTTTGACCTCAACACTTGACACTGATCCAGTATGGTGCTAGATGGGCTATTTCTCTGTTCACACAAATAAACACACGCATGCATACACACCGATAGAGACACTCCTCTTAGTGCGCTGTAGCTCATTATCATAGGGTAATGCTAAGCTGAGGAAAATAGAGAGATACAGCAAACTGACAGTCAATGGAGATTGGGTGCCCTGCTGATTAGGACTGACTCAATTCCGGTAGCATAGATCTGAGACCACCAGAGCAAGATTACAAAAGTGACTCCAGACTGAAGACTAGGCCTTCCTTAAGGCTAACGTATCAGTGTACATGATGTGCATGATGCCCCCATGCACACACAGACAGCAGCTGAAACTGATACTTCTTAATTCCTATTTCTTCCCATCTCCCCTTTGAACCAAATACCAGGTTAGAATGAAACACATTTCAGAACAACTATCCACAATAGTAAAATGTGGGAGTGTGTGTAGGTGTATATGTATGCAAGAATGAGAGAGCCGGTGTGTTTGTGTGTGTGTGTGTGTGTGTGTGTGTTTTCTTACCAAGCTCGTCCCAGAGTTGTCTGTACTTGTCTGTCATGGTGGTGCCCTGTTGCCTCCAGAGAGCAAGCCTGGGGTCACCTATAAACTGCTCTGTGATCAGTGTAAGCATCCGTGCTCCGTTGGTGTCCCTCATCTTCAGCATCTCTCTGACCTGGGGTAGACCGCAGACGCAGAGAGGAGATGAATGGAGGGAAGGGGGACAACAGCTCATTGGACTGGCTAAATCAAGACTGTTGGACTGTTATCATTTATTTCTGCATTTTATTATTTGTTTTCGTATAACTCTCTTGCGTCTTCTAGAAGGGCAAAATTACAATGACAGTGCCTCCAAAGTTACCTTGGTGAAGAGAAGGTTAAGCTGCTTCCCTGACCCGTGGTAGCCCCCCTGGGACAGAAAGAGTTTGACCTGCTCTTGGACCTGTTCCTCATCTAGGTGCCAGCAGTTCTCATCATCAACACTAGCCCCTGCTGTGGGGTCGGGAGCCCCTGCACACACATTCACAGACAGACACAGAAATAGATCAGAACTTGAACATTGTCATAAAGGAGAAATGTACAAAAACATTTCTGACAAACTTAAAGAATCGAACGACCTCACTAGATCTATGCTCAATATTTTTACCACAACGCTTTGCTCAAAATGGTCTTCCAAATGGTTATCACATGTCCTTGGGGAGAGAGTTATACAAGATCCAAACAAAATCCAATGATCCAAGCACTGCGCACAAACACTTTGTCTATAATTTCCTCACTCACAGTAGCCAATATCATGCATTCATGCTGCAGCCTCAGACTGATCAAAGGGTGTGTGTGAGTGTGATATGATCGCACAGTCATATCTTGATCAAATTGATTCTTTCTTAGGTGTTCAAATATCAAATGACTGCAGCCTCTTCTCCTGAAATGGTAGCAACTGGATCGAGTTTCACTGGTGGGAGACGCTGGAAATCATGCACAGGAAACACAGTTTGAGTGTTTGTGTCTTATTTTGTGGACCACGGACAAAGTTACACATAAATGAAAATACACTAGTTTGCATCTCCATGTACCCTTTACGTATCCACCTCCACCCATTACCTCAACTTCCATCCCCCTTTGTTACAAATCTTACTTGTACCTACTGGTTCCTCAATGTTTTAGACTCTATCCCCCTCACTTCGATTTACCCAGTACCCTTTCCTTTACTTTACTTTTCCTCCCAAACCTCCTTCTCCTTCCTGGTCCAGCCCACCCTAAATATACTTTCTTCACTCACCATGGACCTGGTTGATCTCTGAGTTCTGCAAAAGGATCTCGTCGGCCAGTCTCTGTGCTGTGGGCAGCACCTCCGTGTGGTGGACAGTGATTAGGTACTGGGCAAACTTCTGAAGTTGGTCCCGATTCATCTGGAATAGTGTCTCCGAGATGGGAAGGTGTAGTTTGACGTGCTCAGGCTTCCGTACACGGTAGAGAGACAACGCCACAATGTGCGCACAGTAGAAGATGTCCTTGTTGCCGCAGCCACAGGTTACAGCGGTGATCTTGCAGCGGTCAAAGCTGACGCTCACGCTGCAGACGAGCTGGGGTTCAGAAGAGGTGGCAGGCTCTGTGACTGTGCCACTGAGGTGGAAGCCTAGCGGGGAAATCTGATGTTACTACTAAATGTTTTTATTTGAATAATCCCCTTTTAGAACTAACATTTATTTATATAGAAACATTTCAATACCCAATGCAAAAAATTAAACAGAGTCAGTCTCTCTTTCTTAATCTCTTTCTCCCATTATCCAATTGCTGTACCAGAGGAGGGAAAACTGCTAATCTCCAGAAGGCAAATAATATGATGGAGCTCTTAATGCCACATCGCTAACCAGACAAAAGATTCACACAATCCAGCAGCACACAAATGGCAAACATTGTCCATATTACTATAAAACCTATAATTCAGTGATGTCTATCCTGTATTTTCAAATATGAACAAACATGAAACATGACATTTTCCTTCCTACTTGTCATTCAGGAGTGATATCTTTAAATCGACACACAATTCCTCATCTGCAAGATGAGGAAAGAATGGGAGGGCAGGGAGGGAGAAGACCTAAATATTTCCTGTTTGTTTTCCTTCATCAACACCTCAACTGCACAGTGAATCTAGCATTGTATACCTATTGCTCTTCAAACAGTTTAGAAGATCATTTCACCAGCAGCAAAGAAATATTGTACAGCTTAGGTGCCCCACTCCCTGCAGCCGTTTGGGAATGAAAAGCTCTGTACACAAAAAGTTAAAAGCTTTTAAGTCTGTATGCCTACAGACAAAATGAAAGCGAGGGAAGGAGAGTTTGAGAAAGTAAGACATTTGTGGATTGGAATATGGCCATAATCCTGTGGTCAAACAATACCTTATCCTTTGCGTTGGTTACATGCTTGGGGAAATTTGTTTGTTGCAGGTAAAATTAAACTCATTAGGGGAAATTCTGCAAACAGTCCTACTCAGTTGTTTGACACACAGACACAAGTGTACAAGCGGAGAACAGTAAAAACCTGGCAATAAGTTACGTGGTAGTCGTAAAAGTAGCATAGCGTAGCAGTAAGCTTGAGGTAACCGCTAGCATGGCTCCAAAAAGTGACTAAATACTTCTTTTAAAAATCCAAAGCTGTGTTACTTACATGTTATATCTTCTGTATTTCGCATGTGTCGAAATAAAAATGTAAAAGCAAGACGTTGTTACAATTACATACTATACATACATACATATATATATATACACATACACACACACACACAAACGTCTATGGTCACCACTGTACGTCAGATGTCACTACCAGACACAAGGTGAAATCAAAGGTTCCACATTGCAATAGCTCCAACCATCCATCTGTTTATAGAACAACGTCTTGCTTTTACATTTTCATTTCAGCACATGCTAAATACAGAAGACATAACATGTTTGGGATTTTTTTTAACAGTTTATATAATCCCCACTTCATGTCAAATTAATATTTGAAGCCTACATGTCTACATGTTTGACTATGAACTAGGATGTGTTTACATTTACTGTATGTTTTAATTTCACTGCCTACTGTTAGCACCATCAACAAGTAAAATAAATCTCCTCCTAATTTAGTGATGCACTTCCTTGTGCCGTAAAGAAATTCGTCACAGTTTTGCGGGACATGATTGACACAAGTCAGGATTTGACGCTATTTAGAATGTGCATGTCAATAGGCATCTAAGAGCCGTGCACATGTGTAAACGCTGGAAATTTGCCTTTGGAAAACGTTTAGGCCAACAAAACTTCATATACGTCCCCATCCCTAGTGGGACAGGCACATTCACGCACAGAAACACACACTAACAGTGAGAGGGCACTCTCTTGCAATGCACCACCTCAGTCATACTTGGCCCAGAGTTGAACTACGACGTCACAAAAGAGAGAGAGAGGAAGAAAGAGAGGGAGGGTGAGCTAGAGAGAGGGCAGAGAGGAGGGACAGAGAGAGTTATCAGGGAAAGAGGGAGAGAGAGAATTCCAAAACAGAGAAGGAGACTGCCGGGAAGCTTGGAAAGACCTCAGCTGATCACTCTGTGTGTGTGTGCATGTGTGTGTGTGTGTGTGTGTGTGTGTGTGTGTGTGTGTGTGTGTGTGTACACGTGCACATGACTGTATTTGTGAGGACCGAAAATGGCCTTTCATCCGCTGAAGAGAGGACATTATTGACTAGTGAGGACCAAATTACTATTTCTTTAATAGAAAGGAAATGCTTGTTTAAAATACCTCAAATGAAATACAATAATGTTCCTCATGATAAAAGCAACGTATTGAATACCAAACAAAGTCTATGACATTTTTCTTTCAACATTAAAACAGCATTTAAAATATTATGGTTAGGGCAAGGTTAAGGTATAGTGTTCCCAAAAAACTACGTTTTTAAATTACATTTATGGTCAAATAACTTTCAAGTGACTCTCCAGTCCTCACTAGTATAACAAAACAGGTGTGTGTGTGTGTTTATTTTACCTTTATTTAGAGTTGTGTGTACAGTAGTAGGAGAAATCTGGCAGCATACCAGAGTCATGAGGTCAGCATTCTGTAATGCACTTCCTCTCTGCTTCACAGCTTGCATAATGCAGCCTAGCACACTGCACAACAAACAGACGTAACCTCTCCACCAATAGTTGGCCTACACACCATGCTTTCAGTCTATAGAAGCCACACAGAGCTCCCTCACTAACAAATCATGAAGATTCACAAAGAACATTTCACACAATTTAACGCTTTATGTTAATGATTTTGTCTTGGAACAGAGTGTTTTGGGCTCGTTTTGCAGTTTTTTGTCTGTCCAAACCCCAGGCATGAGTGAAGCTTGTGAATGACCAGTAGCCACACCCCACAGAGCCTGGTGGAAGGACCCCTTCATGCCAGAGGGTGTCAACAGCGTTGCCTATTGAAACGACTGCCTTGAATGGGCTCATTTGTCACCCAAAGCCCTCCATTTAACAGGCTCTTAGCAGACAATGGCCCACTGGTCTTCAGTCCATTACACATGCATGCACACACACACGCACCTCCTTTGCCCCAGGATTCCAAAGTTTATCAACTAAACATGAATGACGGTTTCTCAGCCTAGGTGTGCTTTTGTCTGTGCGTTGGTTTGTGGGTGTGCCCGAGTGTGTAGTATTCCCATTGCCACTAATCACAATGGGGAACCTAATCTCTGGCACCATGGAGACCCATAATATCCCTAGGGGCAGCAGAGGAAGTAGAAGGAGGGCTCCTGGGATAATAGATAGATATGTGGTGGAGATGACCATCTGTCTTATAGCTGAATCCCGATCTGTTCCCCTCTGGACTGCTCTCCTACAAGCTTGGCTGGATTACGCCCTGGATCAGCAATTCTATCATGAGATGTTCGGACCAAAAGTCTACTGAATCTAAACCCTCATAAAACTGTTTAGCTTTAGTTGCTAATTGGAGTCCCTCACTATCGAAAACTGATAGAGAACGTGGTGGGGGTAGGGAGTTGGCTCTTAAGACGCACCCCACAATTAGAGGCCTCCTTCGCCATTGAGATTGATACATCTGAATGCAGCCAGTGCGACAAGGCTAAAAGCCCCCGAATCCCCCATACATCTCCTAGGAATAGGAGAGCCAATTGTATGAGAGCATGTTGAGGCCCCACCTCCAGGTAGCCAATGAGAGCAAATGATCTCTACACAACAACAATTACACATATATGGGTGAAAAGCGAGCTGGAAGGGATTTTGTAATTGGTAAGAGTGCATTTTGGGCGTAATGTAAGTAGAGAGAACAACCAATCAAGCTCCAAATTAGGTCAATGAGGATTTGAGTCAGGCACGGCGCTACACTGGGGCTAGGGGGGGCTATTGCCCCGTCACAAATTTGCGCAGCCCCAGTTAAGCCCCCTCAAGCATTTCGGTGTTATTTTTAATTAAGAAATATGTAAAAGCACGCAAAACACGTTTTTGTCATTGTGGCCACTTGTATTAGGCTTAGAGCTCTTTTATTAAACATTATTTTATTAGCACCCTACGTATTGGTCAAGCTCCCCTTGAACCCCGGAAGAGAAAAAATTCTGGCGCCGTGCCTGATTTGACTTAACAAGGGGAATCGGGGTCTTAGAGCACTCCAATTAACACAAAGACACACCAAGTGTGTGTGACTGTGCGCATCAACTATAAGAAGGTGGTACTCATCAAGTCAAGACATATTTATTTGAATTGGACATTTCATGCACCTAGGCAATTCAATGTCTTTTGCACAAGACAAGGGAAACATACAAAACAAGAAATTAAATACTAATAAATAAAAACAATCGTAATAAGATAAATAAAATACCCAAGAAAGAACAATTCAGCAAAAAGCAATCGAGAAACATGTTTTAATCAGGATATTAGGCTTGGAGCGAGTCTCAGATCTTCTGGAAATTGGTTCAAGCTATTTGTTGCATGGTAGCTAAATACTGCTTCACCGTTCTAGAACGTTCATAATATTGTATTAGCATGTCCGTAATCAGGGCTCAAGACTAAGGTTTTTCAGTGGTAGCCGAGCGGGGCAACCATGAGATTGTTTTATTGCTAAGACTTATGCAGTGGGAGAGTTGGACTGAAGTTGGGGGGGGGGGGGGGGGAAACCATTAGTTGAGAACATGTTAATTTAATGTGTCACATAATAATTGTGTAGTGTAGAATTACAAAAATGTGATGCATTTTAATACACTTTAAAATTGTATAAAAATACATATAAAAGTTGTTGCAGAGATGGGTAACTACTTAAAATAGAACAGCTGCCCCGGGCAACTGGGCAACCGTTAAGGTTGAGCCCTGTCATAATGTTTTGGCCGAAAATATTTTGTGACTTGTAAGTGAGCAACAGTATTTTCAAATCTCTCGGACACACAGATAGCCAATGTTGTGATCTGAGAATTGGTGTAATGTTTCTTTTGTCTTTGCTAAAAGTCTAGCAGCAGCATTCTGACCAAGCTGCAGTCGTCTAAGCGCTTTTTTAGTAAGACCTGAGAGAAGACCTTTACAATAGTCTAGCCTACTGGCAATACATGCATGAATAAGTTTATCTAAGTCTTGTTGGGACTTGAGTCCTCTGAGTTTTGCTATGTTTTTGAGGGGCTATGTTTGAAATACATTATGGGCAGTGCCACTAGGACCTAATAGAGTACCTTACTGTATAAAATGTCTTGTCATGTCTTACATTTACTTTGGAAACTATTGAAGCCAGCGTCTAAATGGAATAGACTTTAAAAATTATAAAACTTAAGGAAACTGTCCCAATACAGGTTTTTCGAGCCAGGATAAAACAATTAGAACATGACATGGGTTTGTCAGTGTTTATTTACCTTTAGATGTTTAGGAATTCATGAATGGATTTGATTGAATTTTATTTGCTCGGAGTGCTCATCTTGAATAGACATAATGGATATTCTAAAACCGTATCCAGAGTATTTTGAAATGTCTATGTTGCAAATTTTTTTTGTTTTACGTCTCTTCTAATGTTTTATGCTGATGTTTTCCTCTTGGCCAGGGCGCCACATTGTAAAAGAGATATTTATTTCAATGGGACTCACCTTTTTAAATGAGGGATAAAAATAGCTTTTTTTCACGCCAAAAGCGATACATCTGTGATAGGCCCATTTCGGCTGATTCAATTGGTCAGCCTCTAGTGTAAAACACATCATTTATAGTAGTGTCTTCAATAGGCTCGAGAGCCTTGATTTCTTCCAGAGTGAAAGAAAAAGTGCCTGGATATGAGATAAAAAATGGCCAAAAAAGAAGCTAAACACTTGACTTGCCGTCTAGCTGCTTTGAACAGACAGACACACATCCAGAGAGTTTGGAGGTACCAGACAAGGACAATAGCGCTTGTGCATCCCTTTCAAGAAACTACGAAAACCCAAACTCACACCCAATGACCCGCAAGCACACACACAAAGTATGTGTTAAGTTACCCATTCATTTTGTTGGTGTCGTTTTACGATTATTGGCTTAAGTATTGAGTGGAGAAAAGACTGAGCAGGGGGTGGAATCTTATGGCAGAGGAACAGGATGTGAGACAAGCCATCCCGGCATGGGTAGACAGGAAGTGAGAAATTACATTGATGAAAGCCAATAGGATGTCTCTGCTGCTTAGAGCATTCCTTTTATCTACAGAGGCAATGTGGATGTGTAACTCCAATATGTCCTTTCCCCTACACAAACGGACACACGGTTAAAACAGGCTTTGGGCAGCTATAATGCCTTACTGAAAAAACATGGACAAACTACATTGAAGTTGCATCAGTAAGATGGTGCAGAGAATGGTTGGGCCTAGCACACTGACAGGGCGACCAGTATGATAATCAGCGTAGATGATAGTGTGGCTATTTAAATCCCATAAAACTGCAACGGCAACTAGGGGGGTAACAATACACCCATACGTATAGATGCGTTGATTCTAGAGGCCAAGGTGCGGTTGCATCGATTCAAAGCGCATGTATCGATATTAAACCGTTCCTTTTATTTTCATTTAAAAAAAGAGAAGTGATATCTGAATACAACACCCCATTCCCTGTGCATCTTCGGCTGGCAGCGCTGTGGCTCTTAAAAAAAAAAAAAAAACCACGGCAGAATATGGCCTCTCCGCAGCCCCAAGGAAGGGGAGCGCAGACAGTCACTCACCAGTTGAACTTAAATCTTCTGTGTGGCTATATTCAGAATTCCGTTCAGGAAGAGGGGAACTTGGACAGATCACATGCAAAATGTAAACGCTGTTCTAACTAAAATAAACTGGTAACGCAACCAACCACGCCAATCACCTGAAAAGAAAACACGGTGTCACCCAGGTTACCACACCAGACAAAGTAGCAGAAACAACCCCACCAGTGAGTAACTTCCTCCCACAAACATTGAGTCGCACGTCGATAAGGGCCATCGATGTAAATTCTGCCACTGCTTTGTTTGCCATAATGGGAGGCCGTACAGCATTGTTTTAAAAGCACATTTAGTTATTTTATATAACTAAATATATAAAAGGCAAATATTGAATCATTGGCTTAAGAATCGTATCTAACCGTAGTGAAGCCAGAGGTTTACACCCATAACGCCAACCCATGTGTTAAGTCTAGTGGTACTAAGTAGCTGGCTACTTTGCTTTCCAAATAACAAATAGATTTCCTCCGCATCGTTTCTAAACAAGGGCTTCTTACTCCTTCAAAGCAAGGAGGGGCCCAATAACAGGATTTGCTTGAAGCTTATGGATGGACACAAGAGGTCTATTATTACTTCTATTTATCTCACTATTTTGCTCTTGTTTTGAAGCCTGTATTTTAGTGCTGTCTTTTTTTTCCTCAACTGATCGCTCCAAGTCATTTGGTTGGCCTCTAGGGACCACCAACAGTTCAGCCCAGATGCGTATGAGTGAAAAAAGAAAGCCAGGGAGAGCAAAGGCGTTTCTTTTAAATGGGTTGTTCCCATCGCTGGGAGGGAAGCCTTATCCCTGATAAAGTGCCATTCTGGTGGTTTACCTTGGCATTGTTGATGCATTGCTATGAAACACTGACCAAAAATAAGTGTAATAAATTGCAATATTCAATAAATCCCCTTCAATAGTTCTCTCTTACCATTGTTTTGTTACCATGGTCTCCAGCCAGGAGAAGCATGAAGAAGAAAAGTATGAGAGAGTGAGAAAGACAAGAGAAAGTAAGTAGTTCTAGGCTATCAGACAAAAGCCTGCTTTGCTAAAATGCTCTAAGCAGAGCCCAGAGACATAGAACAGGCTCCCTCACCACTTTGACTAGCTGAACAAAGGGAGAAAAGAGAGGAAGAGAAAAGTGGGAGAAAGAATGAACAAAGAACAATGGGGAGAGAGCATAGCAGCCAGCTGCTTTGAGAGAGGCCACTGGGCTCCCGGTGGATGTGTTTGAGATGAACGGGGACATACAGTTTGGGAGTGTTGCTGTGCAGCTCCAGCTGTTCCAGAATCCTTTCTGTTTCCAATGCTTAACCCCTGTAGGGACACTCCCATGTCTGGAAAGTAGAAACTAGCCTGCCGTTTGGAGGACGATGTACCGATCTCTATAGCTAAGCCAAGTTTGGTTAGCTGTTGACAAAGCCAGGTCCAGGGACAATTATTTTGCTCAAAGGTGTAATGGTAGCATCAAAAGACAGATTTCATGCCAGAATAACATCTCTAAGGCTTGCATGTGAGGAATGTCAACATCTCCAAGGCGGAGCAGTCCATAAGGTCCACCTTTGAGTCCGCCTTTGAGTTTGTAGCATGAAATCAAAACCCAACAGAATGGCCTGTGCAAGATCTATAATTGAAATCTGAAGCTGGAATTTGGCTTGGCCCTTTTCTGCAGTTTTGACTTTCTTAACTGGTACTCTTGTGAAGTCTCATCAGCCATCTAAATTTCAGTACAATACACTACATGTCTAGTGCCCATAATTAACTTTTACCGGCCAAGGAGACTGGCAGAAGAAAAAATCCACCGGACAACCATATTTTTTACCGGCTAAAATAGTAAATTGCCTTTTTATCACTTATGCATTACTATTAGCAGCCTACATTTCATTGAGATAAGATATTATGATGTATACAAACTAAGAAGAGGAGAGCAAAACATTTCATATATGGATCGATAGTTCATTAATTCAAGACATACTGTAGCCTGTCTTATACGACTCCTATATTGTAACTGCTGTTTGGTCAATCCAAAAATAGGGCTTAGCTTTGACTTTATAAATCAATTTCATGACCACTAAAAGAACACTAAAAGGTAACTTCAATTCTGCTTCTGTCGTTTTCAGTGAGTGAGGCACAATTAGGGTACTGTAACAAACCTTGTTTAAATACACCTCGTAGATAGTTTAAAACAAAAAAAAAATGTTGCACGACTACACGGTTGACTCATGAATTTGTCTCATTTCATGTTCCAAAACAAATCCAAATGCAAATTGTTTAATTAGGCAACGTTGATTATGGCAGTATTAGCCTTGCTAATATTGTTTTAGAAATAATATTGCTAACATTATGTAAAAAAGAAAATGGAACCAAAAGGTGCTAACGTTAACTTCCAATTAATGTTGTAATCGTCGAAAAGTGGTAACGTTAAAGAAGTAGTCCCAGAGCGCCAACGTCAGTAACGTAACGTTATAAAATTTGAATTTGGAATCGTAATAACATGGCGATTTTCACCACAAGTTTACATCCCCGTTACCTAATTAGCTGGTTGCCAGCAGATGGCAAATGGTAGTTTAGGGTTGGTGCTAGGTGATGGGTTGAATCAACGGGAGGGACGCAGGGTGGGCAGATTAATAGATGACATCACGTAAAACAGCGCTAGAGTATGCGTGTGTGTGTGTGCGCGTTTGTTTATAGGCCTAAACTCCGATAGACAGCTGCAGAGGACAGAAACAGCGCAAGCGTAAATGCCACCAAAACGCGGAAGAGACTTCTCCTCAGTCTTGTTTATTCAACATGACAATTTTTCCCGAACATTTACCCGCCAGTGTGTCGGATAGCCTTCCGGGATTTACCAAACGTAAAATCTAACCGCATTTGGCGCTTGGCGGGTGTTAATTTCGGACCCTGTACGCGTCCGGTCTGCTCCCAATACTTGCCACGGAGAAGGAGATGGTGATCGTCAGGAGGGGGATAAAAACCTCACTCCACGCCTTGGCTGCCATTCCTCTGCAATGTATGGCCCTTGTGGGCCCTCGGTGTCTATTGAGTGCGGCAAGAAGTCAGCAGTGGTGTTTCGGGTCCTCACAATCTCGTGGAGACCACTCCCTGACTCTCGTGGAAGCCATTCCCTGGTCCTGTGTCCTCTTTGTGGTCTGCACTATGGAGAACGGCCCCTCCTGTGGTCGTCCATCTGGAAATCCGTGTTGGTAGACCTGCAGCAAAATCCGTCACAGTAACAGTTGCTCACTGCACACCTCCAGGTTCGGATGGCCCCAGGTAAAAGGGGAGCTCTGTCTGATATCCTTAGTTCCATGGGTACGTGCTCTCAAGTTCCTAACTTCCGGCTGTAAGTTGTCTATCTTCAAAGTGAGGTGTTCAACGACATGGATAAGTTTATCTGTCGAGTTAGCATTACAGTCCATACTAGCCGGCGACTTGCCTGGCACGCTCACAACGGCCCGCCATTATCAACGCCTCCTCCATACCCGTTGCCTCCTGTTTGTGGCATTTAACTTGGAGTGCAGGATCCATGCCAGCATGAAAACGCCTTAATTTGGCCCCATTTATCGCAGCACGGTCATAATCAGGAAATGCCTCAGCCACATGCCTGGAAATGTCGACTGCGTAAACCTCCAACTCTCGTTCACATGGCAGGCCTCGCAGACACACACACACACACACACACACACACACACACACACACACACACACACATATATATATATATATATATATGGTAGGAATGGTTTCTGTTGAAAAGCCTCCATTAACTTATCCTTCATACGTTCGTAATCACATTGCACATCTGCAGGCAAGCTGTACCACAACAAGAATGCAGCCCCGTCCTGTCTGGTAGGGAGAACGTTTACTAAAGTAGCCGTTTAGCTTTCGCCCCTCGCACCTCTCGTTTGAGCTCACCGCAGCTTCAAACTGTTTAATCCACGTAGCAAAGCGTCTGGCCGCCGCCACAAAACAGCGGCGGGAGCTCCACTCATTAATACTCACGGAGCCAGCCCACAAAGTAATAGGCTAATCGTACTCCATGTCGCCGTCCATAATATCGTTGCACTTCAGTCCCTAAAACATCACGCTCCAATGCAACCACGAGTATAGCTAGCCAAACGAACAGACTAGGAAGTTCACTAATTGGCCGCAGAGAAAAACAATCCAAAAGCAAAGACGCACTCGAAATACCTCTGCCACCAATTTAGCGTCCGAGGTGTAGGGGCGTAACACACCTAGGTATACAAAAACTCAAACTTCTACTTTTGCTTTAGCCTCCGTTTATTTTCAACACAACAACCCCAATCCTGTCGTCTCTATCTTACCCCATCTGCACTTGCTTGCTTCGGGACCTACCCATCACATAAATCCAACTCCTACACTATCGGGGGTTGACCTCGTTGCTATGGATGATGGTGTTTCATGAACAAGCTTATTTACTATGATATGGGATGGCTCTCTGTCTGTACTTTTGTCATAGATATACTGTTGATGGAGGTATCATTCTGCCATATTCAAATGAAGATTTGAAGATGATTACGTAGGCTAAGTGTCCCTGATTAAACATGAAACCCAATAACATACTAAGTAGGCCTAGTCAATTACATCCAACTACTTGTCAGCATCTTACATGTCGAGCATCTCGTAAACAATTAGTGGAAATGCTTATAAGCAGCCTTTTAATTACCAGACTAGAATATCCATGGCTGACAGTGAGACGCTATTATGAAAACCAAACGAGATGCAAGCACAGTTTTTACTTCGTGGCCAACACCAAACATTTTTTTTTTCAACTTCCTGTCTTGAAGCGAGAGTTATCCCATTCTAAAATATCCCGCCTTACTCCCTCTCTTCAAGGTAGGGCTAACTTATGATTACGTCACAGACACGTTGCTTAAGTGTTCAACCGAGTAGAGGGAGTAAGGGAAGGGAGGGACAGGCTGCGTCCTGATTGAGTATATGTGCCTCCCTTCCCTGCCCTTTCTCCCTCCCTCCACTCGAGTGGAGCACATTACTAGCAGCTGCATGCTGAGGTTAGCTAGGCTACTTCCCTTTCAGTATGCCTACATACAAAACAAAGATTTAAGTTAAATATTAAAAAAAAGTTTTAGATATATAAATAACATTTGTTCCACACCACTCAAATAAACATTTAATTTGTTTTCAAAAGATTTATAAAAAAAAAAGGCTACAATTTAATGTAAATCTGCGAAAAAGTTAGATTTAGCTTAAATCTAACAAATAATGCACTCTTTAGTTTACACTTGGCGCCCCATACACTAATAACTAGCGAGCACGCATAGCTAAGCGGGCTTCTCGCCTAGCGGTATGATGATGACAATCAACTCACCCAGAAAGTGGAATGGACTGAGGTAAATTAGAGGGTAGCTTGATAGTTGTGGGTCGAAGAGTTGGTGCTCCAGCTCAGCAGCCACTTGGCTCAGTCAGCTGCGTATAGACGCGTAGCCCTACAGATGCGGACTAAACTATTTGCGCCTTTTGTAAGAGGGGCATCAGAGACCATTCTTTTGGGGTAGGATAAAAGGTTAAGTCTCTGAAACAATTTTGATGTAGTTACTTAGAAAAAAGAAATAGCTAAAAAACCTAACTTTTACTTCCTGGCGTTCGTGGTTTGCGGAAGAAATCGACCAGACGCCGAAAATATCGCTGCAGAGCGCTAGCCGGGCGAGGGGCTTGGCAGGGCTTTGCAGCTGGTGGACATGTCCAATTGGTTAAAATGGGCGCCGAAAGGGAAATTGCCGTGCTTCCAGGTGCTTTGCAGCCGGTGAATACCCGGCGTGAGGGTCCGGTGGTCCACCGGTTTTATGTCCCCACCAATATCAAAATTAAAACTATTCCCATGCCTACTTTATTAGCCAACTAATAAGGGATATAACCGACTTAAAGCCTAAAATAAATAGACCAGAGGAGATACAAGTTGCATTCAGCTGCAAAACGTTTAACAAAAACTGGTGATCACAACTAACCAGGGCAGACGACAATAAAATAGCGCTGTGCGAAAACAAAGGTACAAATTAGCACGTCACGATATAAGAAAAGCATAGTAAGTAAAAATGACATTTTGCTTTAGTTCGCTAAACTCAGACAATAAATATCTGTTGCAACAATAATGACACATTATTCTAAAAACTGTCTAAAAAAAATTAAAAACGTATAGTAGAGGTAGGGAGTGTCTTGTGGCACCCTTTCATCTCTGGTGCACCGGCTGCACCTCCTACGTCAGTATGTTGAGATACGTTTCAGTCATCATTGACCGAAGGCACATTTTTAATCGCCTGCTTCGCTGCCACATAGGGGGACCCCCCCTGGTTCCGGGAGCGCCACAGCAAACTTAATAAATATTTGTACAAACGTAAATTTATTACACATGCACACACTAAAACACCAACTTAGTGTATGTCTGTGTGTGTGTGTGTGTGTGTCTGCGTGTGTGTGTGTATAGAAAGGGGCCGTGGGGTAATGCTCTGCTTGCCAATTCTGTGACATCAGCAGGCCAGCTCAGCACTTCCTCTCGACTGCTTTACTCAGCATTCAGTCCTGGTTACACACATTCATTTGATCAGCCTTTCCTCTCACCCCCTCTCCCAGTCACGTACCTTCCTCTACTCTTTTCCTCTCTCCTCTCCCGTCTCCTGCACTGCAGACATCATCAATTCATCTTTGCAATTTTGAAGAAACTGTGTTACATTAATGTTGAACACACATTCTTCAGCTATGGAGGAATGAGTAAGAAATAGGGGATATTCAGGCCCATTTAAAGGGCCTGTTTGAGCCGGAGTATTTTACCTTAAAATCCTATTCACATGCCGGTAAGTCTGTCCTAGCTTAAAACAAGTAGTCAGCAGGGGAGATAGTCAGAGACAGTGTTTGTGAGTGTGTGTACAGTGCGGGCTGGGCGAGGAGGCAGTGAAACCAGACCCAGAGAGGGGATTCCAGAGAAGGCATTCAGGACAGGAAGTAGTATGCACTGATTACCGGCTAATGACCATACAATTAGCCCACTGTTCATAAAATAGAAGTACGTGTCCACACAAACACCTGGACACACCAAAATCTATGGGCCTCTCCTGCATGCTTTTGTAAGTATACACCGCTATCAGGTTTCTACACATGCTCAGCAGTTCTGGCTGCTATAAAATAGCTCAGGGCATACCAGTTCTAAGTGTATATTTCCTACAGAGTAGGAATGCATACATCAGTATGACGTTGAAAATGCAAACTGCAAGCAAATTAAAGAACAATACTACCAGTTACAGTAAGATATCAACTCATCCAGCCTGTGTTGGATCAACAACCGCAGCAATGGTTATCGGACTGATTTCGAAGATAGAGAGCCTCTGTCCACTCGAGCTGCAGTCTGATGATGCGTGAGACTCAAGCAATATGGAAACAGCCGGCCAGACCATGGTCAGCAGACTTACACCATCTTTGCGATCAGTAAATTAAAGCTGTTTCGTCTTGCACGTTAGCTATCCAGCTATTGTTTGTAGTGGGGCTGGGCGATTAATTACATTTTATTTTCAGTTACGATTTTGGCTTCCAACGATTATGAAAACAAAACAATCGAGAAAAAACGATAATTGTGCCGCATTCCATTTCGCAATGTTGCTCACATTTTGTTCATTCATACATTCAGCTCACCCCTTTTGTTTTATTTACAGCGGGGCACGTTTGAACGCTAACGTTAGCCATCGTCAGTTACATCGATACAGTGCCGAGTCAAGCCGACTACTAAATTGCGATTCGCTTTGCGTGCACATTTAAGACCACTAGCCTTAACTTCAAAACAATGCAAGCATGATGACAGAGAAACGTGCCTATATTGACGAACTTTAGCTATCATAACTTATGTTTACCATTTTTTTTAAATGATAACATTTCAGTTTAAATCACTTGATTAAAATAGACCTGCCTATCATAAGTTTAGTCAAGTCAGACTCGAGGGAAGCTTCCTTGACTGCCCGTAGCCTTAACTAGGGCCTATATTTCTTTCACTGCAAGGTAAGGAGCAAAACCTTGTATACATTTTCAGATGGCTACTTTTTCCGACTGGCTGCCTATTCCATATCCCTGTGGAAAAGCCGTATATTTAGAAGACAATGCTTTTTTTGTTGTTGTTTGTTTTTTCTGTTGAATTATATTTAAAGTTCAAGAAAATGTATATAAAATATATTTTTTTTTAGGTTAAATTAAATGCATGATGTTTCTAAATTCAATGAGTAATCGTGTTAAAAAAATCGTGATTTCAATATTGACCAAAATAATCGTGATTATAATTTTTGCCATAATCGAGCAGCCCTAGTTTATAGTATTAGCTACCTAGCTAACGTCAATGAAAAGCAGCTAACTAGGCTGGTTAAACGTTATCTAGCTAGCTACTACAGACTGGCTAGCTAAAGTTTAAGCCAACATGGTTCCAGTCTCTATTGTAATCATGCCCATTACTTTACAGCACTGAAGAAAACAAAGTCTGTGCAGTAAAGTAGTGGGCATGACAACTAGAGATGTTCGATTGGCCGCCGACCGGAATTAGCCGATTTTCAGCCTGATCGGCCATAACCGGTGACTGGCAGATCAGTCATCATATTTCCGATTCCTTGCCGATCAAGTTTGCACGATGTTTGCACGATCGCACGATGGCTCACGTCGCGAGATCAGCGGCTCAGCTGCGATTCACTGCGTGTACATTTACGACCACTAGCCTCTGCTTCAATACCACGCGAGCATGATGACAGAGGAACGTGCCTATCGACGCACTTTAGCTATAATAACTTATGTTTACCATGCATTTTTTTTTTGCATTTCACTGTTTAATCACTTTAAAAAAAAACATAAAAATGGGACGGACCTGCCTATCATAAGGCTTAGCTTACTCACGTCAGACTCGAGGGGAGCATGCTTGACGAGTTTCACTGCAAGGTAACATTCAAAACCTGGTATGGTATTTCAGAAAGGTGGCTATTCTCACGCCATGAAAGCGGGATGGATACATTTGGAGATGTAACTAGCGGAAATTTTGCCCATGTGAAATATAATGATTGTTTGCTGGTTTCCGGATTAGTTGACAATTTTGTTGCAGATACTAATTAAGCTTATAAAACGGTCAATTATGTTTGCTAGCTACAAAATCAGTGTAAAACAAGCTCGCTAACTATAGTATGCTATCATGGCTGATCAGGCAAAATTAGCACAGGTTTATTTGATACATTATAATAAAATCTGGGTTAATAAATAAATAATAAATAAGGTCTAAGGGCAAACATTTTATTGTATATTAAATTTTAGTATAATACGAAGTTATTATGAACATACAATTGAATACAACATTTTCATGAAACAAAAGTTACAAAAATGTTTGTATGTTGTAAATTATAATTCTTATAAAGAAAGAAAACCGGAATCGGCATTTCAGACTATTAGAAAATCGGAAATCGAAATCCAAGAAAATTGCAATCAGTGCATCTCTAATTACAACCGAGACTATAGCCGTGTTTCATGGTAGGTTAAAGCTGTCTGTGGTAGCTAACTAACGTTAACCCGTCAACTATCTTCCTTTGTTTGCTTCTGAACTTATTTTACTCTTTTGCTGTTCCTAATGTCAGTTTTTCATTATTTATAGCCTATAGTGTTCTACCACGAAAAAGGAAGAGGACAAAGATGGAGCAACCTACTGCAGCCATATCCAGCATGTGTGTAGACCAGCTGAGGGAGAAGTAATCTAGTCATGGTGACTTATTCTAGATTGGGATAAGCATAGAACTGCAAGTACTCAGTATAGGTGACCCAAATATTAACAAGCCATATTGTTCATAGCTAAGGATTTCTACTTGTAGCCTGTTATTTTATTTTGGTTTTGGGAAAGAGTCATGATTGTTCTTAGTTGAGCCATTAGGCTTGTTAATATTTGCGTCACCTATACTGAGTGCTTGCAGTTCTATGCTTATCCCAATCTAGAATAAGTCACCATGACTAGATTCAAATTGAAAATAATTGAAAATAAAACCTAGATATAGAGGCCATGAATAGATAATCTTGCCCAGCTCTAACTTCATAGACACCATAATGTTAAGCAGACAAAGCTAATTAATGTTTCCCCTCACCTCAGCTATCTCTTTAAATCCTTTCGAATCTTGCCTCAGCAGTTAATAAAATAGGAGGAGAAGGGCTGAATCAATTCTTCACAGCAATAACAGACAACACCTCAAACTAATAACATTGGTCCTTGAATGACCGTTGACCCAACAAAACAGGAAAAGATGGAAACTGAGCAAACAGAGGCTGGGACGGAGAACTAGGGGGGTCAGCTGAATGCAGTGGGGGCTGGGATGAAGTTAAACCCTTCAGACTGCCCGAGAAGATGTCCGATGTATTATAAAAAAAAATTCCGGGTATCATCAGTTATCACAGGGTGTATCTTTTTAGAAAATCTTGCAAGGTAACTTCTCTATTGGCCATTATAGTCATTCGCTCAAATAAATACTTTTCTTACGTCTAACGTGTGCTTTATAAAAGCAACAATGATTCTGAAGCATGTTGTTATTGTACATTTGCAATTGATTTATAACAGAATAACTGGTCTATGGCGAATTTAGTGCTGATAACGGAATGAGTTCACGTAAGTCACAGACATACATAGCCTATACACTCAACAGAGAGCACACGGAGATCGGAGATCGGAGATCAGCATTAGTCTTGTGTAGCCAACCCTCCTAATCTCGTTCTTTCAAACTCGACTGGAGGTCTGGAAACTTGCATGTACAACAGTGCTCTTCTCTTAGCGTTCCAATCTGCAAGGCACACATTTGATTGACACTTATAAACGTAACTCACTCTTTGGCAAAACCCCCCTCTCTCCTTTCATTAAGGTTGTTTCATAACCACATTTTGCGATGATTTGACTATGAGATTGACAGTTGAATCAGGCTCCTTTGATTGAATTGTCGAACAGTCGACTATTTGGACTCACCCCCACTGAACTTATACCGTCTTCCTCATTTCAGAAAATGCTTGTCACCGACATGAGGCCACTATCAATGGTTGAAGATGATGGCTTCAGAGCTATGATCAACAACCTTCACTCAACATAAAAATACCTGTTTTTTGTGCACTTTATTTAAAAAAGAGCATATATCTTTTGAACAGTTTGTATAGCATACATTAAAGTCTGTTATTTGTGTAAAATATTGTCAATATGGAATAACATTTAGTTTTCTAATAAAATGAGGGAAATTTTTCCAATTCCTCAATAAATCAAAGAACTAATTGACAGATGAATCGTTTATCAAAATAGTTGTAAGTTGCAGCAATATGTTTACATGATAGCAAGACCCCGGCCTTAACTCAATTGATGTTGTTAACTGCATGTTTTATTGATCACTTCAAATTCCAAGTTTGTGAGCAATCAGTCCAGAAAGCCTCCTTCAATGCACACTGTTGTTGTTCCATATTGCAAAATGTGCAGATTGTGCCCTGTGTTTGTTTTATCACGCCCTCTTTCTCGCTGGCTGATGCCCACACAGGAAAAACATGCTTCATCCTTGGAAAGGTATACGGAACCTCTTGGACTTGAAGGGCACACAGCCCACCCATGCCAATTGCTTAAACCCTGCATTTAAAGAGAGGAGGGGAAGTATGTTCTTGCCGAAAATTGTGTTGGCAGGTTGAATTACATTTCAAAATATCCATGTAGAGTAATACGTTTGGAAACTTGAACGATTTTTCAAGGACTGTAGGCAACTACAGAGTATCAAATCCCAGAGCTAATGAATTTATACAAAGGTGAAAGCATGGGTTTAAAACACCTCTCAGGTCAATCATGACAGTAATAAAATACAAGCCTGTGTGTCCCCTTGGGGTGAAAAGATCCATATGACCAAGACATTCGGGCATTTACTCAAAATAAAAATAATTTTCTATTTAACAACCAGTGAAAGTAAATAAGGAATTGCCTTGGTTTGCGTTCCTTACGGGGGTGAAAGGAAGCTGGATCGACACAAACGCACATGAAATTGGAACAAAGTAGTCTGCATCAAGTTGTCAAGACTGACGGCTGTTTGTGTATTCAGATTGCTAATGATCCAACGGAGGCCAATATTGGCGTAAAAGATATGAAAAAACATATTACATTTTCTATTTGGCAATATAACCATGGCATTGTATTTCCAAACGTTGCTGTAGCCTTGCAATCTGTGATTTAAAAACAGAAAATATCCCCCTGCCTTAGTAGGCTACGTAAACTTAACATAGATTCTCGACACAGCCTAAAAAGCCATGAAATGTCCAGTCCAAAGTACATCTTATTAGAAGATTCAAATCAAAGTCAATGGAATTGGAAAAATCGGTGAACTTCCGTGAGCTATATTTACACCCAAACATGTACTGATCATGATCAGTCTGTTTACTGTAGCTATAACATGTCATTTTAAATAAGACAATAAACAAATATCAAATGATGCAAAAGCTACCTCCTTCGCATTTAAACTCGACTGTCCTCTAGTCTAAGCAGACGATCGCCCCAACGTCGCCCGCCGGTTTAACCCCCCCCCCCCCCCCGTGCCGTGCTTACTGCATTTTAAGAGCTATTTAGGCGAGATTTTCCTAGTTCAAAAAGTACAATGTGCAGTTTGGTATGTTACATGTTACGCTTAGAGAGACAACTGAAGTTGCAGAAAGTAAACTGCAGACTACTGCATCTGTTCTGTCTTATTCAGCTACTTACCGACTTGCAATACGTTGTCTACACAGCCACTCTCCAGCAGTGCGATGCCTCGTCGAAAAGGAAGACGAGACTCGTCGCTACTCTCTGCGCTAGCTCCATTCTCATCTATCTCTGTATTAAATGAAGAGTACATGCATATTTCCCGTTCACTCCTGGGGAAAGACCAGTAGACGATCCGCCTTTGGACCGGCTCTGGGATCCGCTCGAAACGCTCCTCTACCATTTGAAACGGCCACTTCTCAGCTACTTTCCTCGCCGCGGTATCCAAAAGAGACTCCGGGCTCTGAGTTTTGCTTGACCCGCTTTGGGCCGCACCTGGGCCACCACATAACGTTCCACCGGCCCGTTGGCCCTGCAGTCTACAGGTTGCGTTGTAGCCCGGTCTACAGCAGAGCCGTTTGGCTGGGGGCTGCTGAACGCGCTCCGCCATCATAACACAGCTTTACATCGACAGAGGAAGCCAATGTATCATATACATGGGATGAGGGAGGGAAAAGGTTAAACTCGAATCGATTGTATGGGCAAATCCACCTTATTCGGAAACCCGGGGCGGGCCTTTCCAGTGTTGTCAAACCCCTTTGTTGACAAACCAAGATGGGGGCGGGTCTGTTCGCCTGTGCTATGATTTTTTTCATTGAACAAAGAGAAAATACACATTTTCAGCCATTACAGTGACTTGTTCCAAACTACATTTGGAAAAAAATATATAAAAAAAACTACTTAAAACATCGGCCTAAACAAATAAAGAATTGTAAATTGACAATCAGACATTGAAAATGTACATTATAGTATTTAAGAGTGGATATGCTTTTTTGTTATTTAGTTTTTAAGGGACTCAATTACTATATCCGTTATGTAGACATCATTTGAACAATTGAGTGGATTTTTTACATTTTGCAAAGGTGTATTTTTTGGGGCGCTCGCAAACACATGCTTGTTGTTATAATCGTTGTGCTGACCATATACCTGCTTTACCAAGTGACAGTGCACGTGCACGTTCACAGGCGTTTCTGCGCCGTACAGACATTTCAAAATAAAAGACATTAACTCCGACACCTAACTATCCGAATTAAAATACATTTTTCGGGCTTAGGTTAGATAACACATTAGAGACATTGTGTAATATTATCATCACTGTGTGTAGTCTTTAAAGGTTTGTGGAAATGGTTTACATCTAGTTATATCTAACTCATTTGTGAAAAAAGATTGTCAGATTTCCTATTTTGTATTGGGAGACTAAGATAGGCCTGGCTATAAAATCATTTGACCTAGACACAGGCCCTGCGCCACGAGGGGGCAAAACCCCCTCAGTTTAAGATGTATGTACCCCATCGTTTCTCAAACTATACGCCTGTTCGTGACGAGGAAATTGCTGCTCCGCATAGCCCTGCCTCTGAGCCAATCCGAATGGCGCTTACTGCAGTTCCATCTTTAATCACAAGGTGTCATCGTTTTTAGTAAAAACGTGTAGTCTCCAAAACGAGCTTTAAACTTCATCTGCCTCCTAAAAAGAGTGATCGAGCATTAGGTAGCATGTCGTTTTTAGTCTGATTAGGGTCTTATTCTGTATGCGGGCCAATATCTACCTGGGGATCCTGACAAAGGTAATATTTGATTGAGTAACATTCTTGTTTTGTTGTTTGGCCTTTCAGGTGTTATTGCATTAAATTAATTAATTTCATTAAACCTACCACCAGACCAATTTAAAGTGGTGACCTCGCAATCAGCCCCAAATGTTCCAATTTCAAATTATGGCCATGACACACAAACACATTGCAAACTAAAGGTAAGGTAGGCAAAATCTTCAATAGGATGTTGTCACAGCAGTGGTGCAAATATATATATTTTTAAATAAACCTTTATTTAGCAGTTGCTGCCAAAATAATGTTGTTAGGGGAACTTTTTTTGCGCTCCAAAACAAGGTGCTGCTGTACGCACATCCTCACCGACTGGCATCGTTCCAGAGCCTTTGCAACGGCCCCTATATATCTATATCTATATCTATATCTATATCTCTATCTATCTATCTATCTATCTATCTATCTATCTATCTATCTATCTATCTATCTATCTATCTATCTATCTATCTATCTATCTATCTATCTATCTATCTATCTATATATATATATATGTGTAATTGATCAACTGTTTCGAAGTCCTAACAGTGGAGTTTATCATGCCTATATATGGGGAAACACTAAGGAAAACCCACAATATTGCCAACCGCTGTATGAAAAAAAATCTGAAATATAGCGCTATTATAATCTAATGTTTTACTTAAAAATATACTTGCCCCCTTGACATTTTTAACCGCCCCCTCAGTGACTTCATGCTGGCGCTGGGCCTGCCTAGACCCCTCAATTCAGGCTTATGTTGAAGAACACATAAGTGTTAATACAATTCATGTGTAATTGAACTTGTGAAACCTTTAACTCATTTGTGAAAATAGATTATATGTCAGATTTCCTATATTTCCTAATTCTAGAAACTTCCTAATGTAATAAGCTTCTTCAAGTTATTAAGCTTTAACCAGAGTTTTGATTGGTGGTTTTACAGTTTAATTATCATTGTAGTGGAAAGACAATTACAAGGAAACAATGTCTTTTATTAAAAGCAAAGCACTTTCAGAAACATGGGTTACACTGAAACAGATTTTTCACAAGTTCAATTACACATGAATTGTATTAACACTTATGTGTTCTTCAACATAGGCCTAAATTGAGGGGTCTAGGTCATGTGATTCCATAGCCAGGCCTATCTTTCGTAGTCTCCCATTGCAAAATATAGGAAATCTGACATCAAATCTATTTTCACAAATGAGTTAAAGGTTTCACAAGTTCAATTACACAGGAATTGTATGAACACTTATGTGTTCTTCAACATAGGCCTGAATTGAGGGGTCTAGGTCATGTGATTTTTATAGCCAGGCCTATCTTTTGTAGTCTCCCAATGCGAAATAGGAAATCTGACAATCTATTTTCACAAATGAGTTAGATATAACTAGATATAAACCATTTCAACAAACTTACAAAATACTACACACGTGTATGGAAGGAGATTTGTGCCAAATATCTACAAAACCAAAACTAAAATCTACAAGCAACAAATAATATTCACAAGCAAAAAAAAATACACAATACTGAAATCTAAAAGAAAAAATGTAATGAATACACAAAATTGTATCAAAGTTAAATCTCAGAAATTTTGATTTTCTTTTGGTTTTGACATTTTGATCGACTGTTTTTGTTTTGTGGTTTGCTTTATTTGCTTGTGGAATTGTGGCACAAATCTCACCTGAAGGCAGGGGTTAGAAGATGACTGCTATTGGCCCATTGGAGTTAGATTGACAGCTCATTTAAGAGTTCACACTCACCATTGTTAACGCATCATCATTATGCGCTTGAAGTCTTTTGACAGCAGTAATGACATGGGCATGGCGGCCGAGAAACCGGGTTATGTCAGTCCTAGGCACATTTGCCAACCCTGCCGAGGCTGCCGCTTTTCATTGCTGTCTCCTGATTTATGACAAATGTTCACAAATTTAACATAAATTGGATTTATTTTCGAAATTTGGACACGATCTGATTAGTTGATCTGCCGATATTGAAAATTGATACGTAGCGGGAGAGAATGTTGGGCTACTTCGTTACTACTCGATTCCGGTTACCAGCCTAGTTTGCTAATACACAATGACTCGTGGCAGTGGCAGTTGTAGTGGCACTACGATCTACATTGCTTCATTTTATATCTAAACCTCACACTGCTTTCGATGCAGACGCAAGCAATTCACAGGGTTATGTGGATCAAAATGGATAGGTACACAGCATCAGTAGCCTATAGTTTGCAAACGCAGAAAAGCAAGTAATAGGAGGCTGCTGATGTGGGTTTGCGGTGAGAAAATGGAGAATCTAAGAGATTATGGGTCTAATGACCAAAATAGAAAAGAATAACTTATTTGGACACATTGACAGTATATTATTAAGTGGACAAAGTGATCGTGACGTCACCCATTGGTTTGCGGACCACCGTTTTGAAGCCTTAAGTTTGGCATTTTTAAAATCACCATCTTGGTTGCATAGACCATCGGTATCTTTTTTTTTTTTATCCTGAAGTGACAACATTGACTATACTTGGACGAGAATGTGGGTCTGGGGAGCAGCTTGGAAGGAGCTGGGAGGGGTGAGGGGTGGATCTGTGTGAGAGCCCGTTGCTATGTCTCTATCCCAGTGCCAATCACAAGGTAGCCACGCCCTAAAGCATACCCTACTCAATCGTCTATTTTACTCTAAATGGTACCATTATTTACAAAATGAACACCATTGAAAAATACTTGAAACTAGCGATTGGGACCATAAACTCGTATGGAAAATGTTTACTGATGTAATAAAGTAATTGCGACGTAAGGTCATTTTCTCATAGACTTCCATACAATCGTAGTTGTTTCTGCAACCAGTGAAGTCGCCCCCTGCAGGTTATTAGAAAGAATGCAGCTTTAAGGCACGTCCGCATAGGCTTCACTTTTCAGAGCTGGAACTACACCCTCGTTTGGACACAAAGGGAAGGAATATGTAATAGCCGCGTGGGTAAGAATAGCCTTTAACAGGGGGTTGGTGACCCGGAATGTATACCAACTGAGTAGTAACAAAGTTAAATGATAGCAAAGTAGGTCTACATTCTCTCCACGGCCGCTACGTGTCTATGGCCAGACCAACAAATCGGACATAAATCTAAACTTCGAAAAGGATTTTTAATTTTACATTTGTCATAAATCTGGAGAAATAGAGCTACGGGAGAATTGTGAAACCGGGAGAGAGCAAAGAAAAGTGGCAGATAACCCGTTTTCACGTCCCTTTTCTAATACCTCGGCTGCCATGCCCACATGTTATATACTGTCCAAAGACTTTAAGCGCATAATGATGATGCGTTAACAATGGGCGTGTATGAACTGTTAAATGAGCTGTCACTCCAACTCCGATGGGCCAATATAAATAATCTTTTAACCAAGCAAAAAAAATAAAACAACACTAAACGAAAACAGTGGATCAAAATGACAAAACTCCAAACCAAAAGAAAAATTCGATTTCTAAGATTTTACTTTAATAAAATTTTGTGTATTCATAATTTTTTTTAGTTTTTTAGATTTAAGTTTTGCTTGTGGATTTTCATTATTTTTTTGCTTTTGGATATGTATATATTTTTTTGCTTGTGCTTGTGGTTTTGCTTTGGCACAAATCTCATTCTATAAACGTCTCTCTGTAATCTGACTCTATTTAACTTATAATGCTAGCATTTAAAAAAAACAGATGGATGTCTGGCGAATATCGAACGTTGAGCCAACTTTACTCCTGTATTTTACCCACCCTGGCGGCCACAGATTTGCTCTAAGAGGCAGAAATTTGGCATGGAATGTTTGTGACGTTGTTATGTGTGAATGTATGCACGCATGCGAATTTGCGCTTGTTTATTGTTGACTGAAAAATGTATTAATCATTTGGGAGACAAGCCTTGGTTGTGGATTTCATTTATTAGTCTTGAATTGGTCTTTCTTTGCAATGGTATAGTTGTTACCATTATTATATCTTCTATATATTATATTTATTATTCAATTGTACCTGTATTTCCTGTCCATTTGAATCCACTAATCTGAAAAATACATTTGATAGTGTCAGTGTGGGTGGATGTGCGTGCGTATCTACATCAACAATGCAAACAATCAACATGTATTATGTAAATGATGTAGCTTGTTTTTCATTAGTGATTATTTTTTGTGGGAGGTACCGAAGGCCCAGTTCTGATAGGCACAGTCCGCCACTTCATGTAGCAATAGGTGATTGCAAATGATTGACAATAAATAATCTCAACAACTGCAATTTGCAAGTCTAGCCCATGCCTAGAACCGGCCCCGCAGGAACCACATTATGCCATAGACTAACCATTAACACAGGCTGCGTTTCATTAGCCATTCAACATGCCCAATTTGCCCTTGTGGGAATCCCTGCCGCCATCATAAGTGTCGTTCCATTTGTCTGAAAACCTGAAGGGAACTTTGAAGGGCTGAGGGAACGAGTGAACAACGATGGTCACTCCAGAGGTGTATATTGCCCAGAATGTATTGCGCTAAGCCTACAGTCGATTGCATGTTTTGGACTGGAAGTGTACAAGGGCAGGTGCGTTTTATTTAAATCCCCCGCTCTTCCTCCGCCCACGTTCCCTCTGTTCTCCAAGTGGCCTTTGCGCGACATATTACATTACGTAATACCAAGGGCTGAGACTAAGTAAAAGAGGGGAAGTGGACTTACTAATGAGATGCAGCCAGTCTTCTTGTTTCTGAGGATACTGGCTATGGCAACACAAAAAGGACAAAAACCCAGCAGGATCGCAATATACTTCATAACAAGGAGGCTCCACTATGACAAATACTGGCATAAGCTGCGTAGTTATGGCGAAACTCACATACACCAAAGAGTACATTTCTAACTCCATTACTTCGTCTTAGCTTTAGGGTCACACAGACTGAGACTAACCTCAACCCAGCCCTGGAAGGGGATTTTCAACCGTTGGCAGCCCTTAAAGTAATACTTCCCCACATTTCAATCCTTTGATATTTTTTCAATCATATACCAGTGCTGTACTTAACATATAGCATCATCATTTATTGTTTCACAATCAAACAGCAGAGTTTAAAACGAGTTTATAAGATCACAGTCTTTTCCTGAATTTTAAAAACTACAGACGTTTCTAACCTAACCGGGCCTTTCCTGGTTCTATGATGTATATCAAAATGCGGGTGTTCAATTTAGGGGCGATTTGCTGTGATCTTAAACACCATGGCAACTTGTATATGGAGGATCTGGATATTTTGTTGGACAGTGAAATTCAGCCGTATTTATTTGAACTGGAATTTAGTGAGGCGGAACTTCCATAAGGAGAGAAAGCTTTGCTTTGCATATACTGACATTGGAAGGCTGTAGACCTATTTTAGAATATCGAAGTTGATCTGGAAGAGACAGCCGAGACGTGCCGGGCCAAGGAGGCAGATACAGCTCAGTACGTAGCTGGCTATCTAATATAATATGCCATTTTGAAACACAAACATTTAGGTGTGTGGATCAATCCTTCTGTGTCTTGCACAACAACACAATGAAACATGGTGTTCCCCCTAACCCTTCAGCCACAGCAAGAGGATTAGTGTCCTGACCCACTCCTGGGACCAGACAACAGAATTGCTGCCCAAGTTTGACAGCAATTAATTGCACGTTCATGAATACAAGTTTCAAAACAAATTTTATGTTTACAGTGTGATCTTTAGAATAAATCAACAAAAAGACACATCACTTAAAAATCGAACAGGTTTACATGGTGTCTTTACTTTTTTTTTAAATATGTATTCATTTCTTTCAGTGTTTCGTAGATTGTGTTGATAATATCTGCGTTAGAGTTTCGGGCCATTCTCTCTTGGTTGTCCAGGACCGCATCTGACTTTTGACATTTAACAGGACCCGGGGGCACGCCTGGAGGTACTGCAACAGGAAGGTGTCTGCAATACGCTAGGTTCTGTGTGAGAGGGTGGTTGCCTCAACGGAAGTTCATCTGTGAAAATAGAATACAAATCTAACCATTGTAGTGGCCTTTTATTTTGGGGGCGGTCTGACTTGTGCAATATTTCGTATGCACTGCAAAAGCATGTAGCAATTTTAAATACAAAATACGCACTAAAGTAACACTTTATTCACCTGGACATGTTGACTTATTCACAGAAATAATCACTTGCCTTTAGGTTTCTAACACTGGTGTTTACATGTTAAATGTGTCACATGTACCATGGTTGTACAGCTACAGCTTTTGGATGAACTGTACTGTTAAATAGTATTAATTCAGGAAAAAAACTGCTTACCTTCATATTCTGAGATAGGAGATAAAATCGTTGAAACGGGGTGCAGGTCTGTGCCCAAATCGTCAGTTGATGGCACACCCAAGAGTGCCGTATTGCCTATGATGGCCCAAATGCGCTGGTCAAGCTCAGACAACTCTTGGCCCGTTCCCCTCCAGGGTCCAGCATCTCTTGTTGGTGTTTTGCAAGTATTTTTTTGGCCTCAGATTTCACATCAGACCTTTTTTGTAATTGTGATTAAATGTATCAAAAATCTTTGACAAATCACTTAACAAAGCTTCACAATGTTTATTATCTTCAAGAGCATCAACTATAATTAATGCAAGTGTGGCTTCTGTAAGTGTACTGTGCCCAGCTCTGAACCCAGACCGAAAAAGGCTTAACATATTAATGGTAGACAAGAAAGTATGAAGCTGTTCATTTACCAGAGATTCTAACTTCTTGAGGAGTCTAGCATTATCTGCTGAGGATGATGAAACATGTGATTTAGTGTTGAGTGATTTAACAGTAAGCTCACTCTGTTTACTCTCCCGCTTACTCTACCTGCTCCATATTATAATCTAAATCTGAAACATGGCTAATTAGTCAAGATTCTATAACAATTCTAAAGGGTTCAGAGTTACTTATCCAAATCCTAAAGGTGGTCATCTTTGTGATCAGACTCCTAACATTAAAATGTCCTATATATGTTTGCAGTAATCCGTGACCTCTTCGGTCCCCAATGGACTAGGAGAGCTCTCCGCAGTTGCTTGTCCTTGCTGGGCAAACACTCAGTAGCACGTCCCAAACTATGCACCGCAGGCTCCCCGTTTTCAGGCACAGACGGTTGCAGAACTAAATAATTGCGCCATAATCTTTATCAACTCTACATACAACAGAGCCACAATCTTGCGGGTCAAGAGGGTTCTTGGGGTGCAGTCTGACGAGGCAGGCTGCGAGTCTCGCTTGTTTCCTGATTCCTCCTCTGCTTCCTCCAAAAAAAAAGCCCAAAACACAATAGGATTCTTTAAAAAATGTATTGTAGTCTATCTGTAATTTGATTTGTTTAAAGACCTATTAATGCAAAAATCACAAAAAAGAATCTTCTATGAAAATACAGAATGCTATCAGCACAACTTTAGCTTAGTCAGTGTGCAAAGGCGCCTAGCAAACACGAAATGGGTAGGCCTTATGAGGCTAGCATATCAACTCTTTCCTAACTCATATTCATTAGTGAGTATTGATGCCATCTCTGTAATGTGTTACTAACAATGGGTAGTATTTATTGCTTAATAATTATGCCAAATTTTCTTATAGCGTCTCCCGAGACCATGTCAATTGTGTGTGGCAAGGTACTGTAATGTTTAAGGGCGATTTTCAGAACTTTCAATTATTTCCTCAATGTATAATATAAGTAGTGTATTATTTCTAGGACACATCATTGGGTTTACTGAAACCTCTCATATATGGATCCCTGTATTGCAAGAATATTGCAAAAGAGGGTTAAGATGCCAATTAGAAATGCAGTAAATAGCTTAATTTGAACAAATGCTATATCTTTTTTCTATGCTGTTTATTGTATTCTTAAAAAGATATCAGTGTTATATATATATATATATATATATATATATATATATATATATATATATATATATATATATATATATATATATACTTGTAAGAATGTAACATGTGGATAGTGATAACAGTATGTCCAGTTCCTCTGCATTGTCTGGCAAAAGTTTCTATCAACAGTTTCAAATTTCTCATTATCTCTGAAGGAGGACTCATTTATGTTTTCTCACAGAGCTTGGCCTTGACCCCAAGATGCCTCGTTGAATTTCTTGACCAGATCAGGTAAGTTTTAGAACCGAGTGTATACATTATTGGTTAAATTACCTGATACCAGGGTGTGCCAAAATTGTGACCACATACAATACTATGTTACTTAATTATCAATAATTTAACCATTTATTTTAGATTCATAAAAAAAAGGGAAACTTCAAACTGTCCAACCGTAAGGACCACTCCTTTTAAAACAATAAAGTTGAAGATAATTTTCATATAATTAGACCTAATTTCCTGGTTGTGTTGCTGGTAACTAAAGGTACTGATGTCACACAGGAAGGGAAATAATGTTGATAAAAGTAACCTGCGTTTTTATTGTCCTTCAGATACAAAGTTCCTTGTCAAACAGCTTTCTGATAAAGAAAGTGGCCTTTGCCCATCCGTATGAGTTAAATGCTGACTTGCATCAGGTGCTAAAAAAGGTGATAGTGTGTTGTGCACTCGTAGCATTGAAACTACCAGAATGCAAACTGTACTCAATGCCAAAGACTGCATTCTTATTCTATTCTTGTAAGTAGCAAGCAATGCCTTTGAGTTCAAAACGTCATTCCACATTCTATCAGGGTTAGTTTGACCATCCAGTCAAATATGTAGCCACTAAACTATAACAGGCTTCTTGCATACCTTTTCTACTAAGTCTAGTTCTATGTTAAGTTATGAGTGATTCACAGTAGGCCAATGGAAGTCCTCCATCGTGAAAAAAGTTGGTCAATGTGTAACTACAGGGAGGGGCAGCCTTGTGTGGAACGTTCTTCTGTACCTGTCCTTTTTCTCATTGTAAACTAGTTGCCAAAGAACAACCGTTTCTGTTGGGGTTTATTATGCTGACATAACTGGATAAGTGTTGAAAATAGAAGTGTCTGAGGAAAAGTAGCTCTGTATTTTGTAGGAGAGATACACTGTATAAACATGGTAAGTTGAATATCTTTACTTACTTAAAAAAGAACATGTAAAGGCTGCCTCTGGTATTTACTTTCATGCAAGTTAGATGCAAATCAGTCTAACAACACATACAGCACAAGTTGTCATTACACTAGATGCCCTTTACTATTGGGATGGTATTTCAAAAACATCCCAAAGGGCCAACCTAAACAAAATTAGGTATCAAAGGTCAAATATATAGATTAATTAAGGACTTTTTATTAGGTAGATGAATACAAGTAAATATAGTAAAGAACTATTCAGAAAAAGTTGTTGTTGAAAATAGAAGTATAGTAAGCCCGATATTATTCCCCATAATGATAAATTATGTAGTTATGGAAATAGAGAAGGGAGTGGGGTTTTCACATTTTATGGATGATTGAGCAATTTGGAATTATTGTAAATAAACTGCTGGGGGCTGTTACGAAAGTAGAAGAGAGGTCATATAAATGGGGGTTTAAATTCTCAGTTGATAAGACAAATACAATTTCCCTTTTAAGGAAATTATTTGGTAGCGAGATAAAAGTAAAATGATATTATCACTGATTGGAGAGAGGTAAACACTAAGTTTTCAGGGTTATGTTTGATGAAAGAATAACATGGGCTGTACATATTCAGAAAGTAGTGGACACATATAATCAATATGGTCATATGGTCAAAATATAATGGGGTGTTTAGTTGGGGGGCAGACAGAACTACTTTGAAGGCCATATATAGTGGATTAAATAGATCAACATTAGATTATGGCTGTGTGGTGTATGGGTCAGCACAGCAGCCAGTACATCTCTCAAAAATTTGGATAATATTCAGTATCAAGCTTTGAGTTCATTCACAGGGGCATTTAAAACAACCCCAGTAGCAAATGGCAGAAATGCTACTAGAAATTAGAAGGATACAGCTATCATCAAGTTACTGGGTTAATTTACAGGGACATAGTCAAGATCACCCAACACAAGACACGTTGAAACCTTTGCATGGACAGTGATACAGAAAGCAAGTCAATTAAACTTTAGTTCAACAGCACCATTGCCAGCAATACCACCTTGGACACTTCCTAATGCCGCAGTAGATTTTCCATTAATAGAAAATAAGAAAAAGGATAAGGAATTTATTTTTGAGTCACATACCATACAGGCTTATATTGATAGTTACCATAGGCATGTCCAGATATACACAGATGCATCAGCGAGTTTGTTTGATAAAATAGGAGTATAATTTACTGTTCCAGTGATTCAATTTGAAGTAGGCAAAAGAATCAGTGAGGGACTATCAGATTACACAGGAGAAATGCTCACAATATTGTTAGCAGGGCAGTGGATAGAGGATACAAGACCATTGCGATAAAATATATGTTCAGACTCAAGCTCATCACAAGCCAGTTTTAAGTACAGTCATTCAGGCACCAGACCACACATTCTGATTCAAGTACAGCAAATATTACACAGAATTCAAATGATGGGGCTCACTGTAATATTTGTATGGGTACCGACACATATTGGTGTGAAAGGAAAGGAAATTAAATGCTAATGAAGTTAGCTTCAGCAAGACACAAATAAACATTGGTAGCCTAGCTATACTGAGAGTTTTGAATGGATGCGTGTGATTTCAGGCTAGCGCATTTCCACTTTTCGTTTTGTTCACAGCAGTACGCATTTCAAAATGTTTGAAATTTTAACGAGATGAGTACTACGACCACTTTTGAGATCAGCTTAGCTGAGGAAGTTAGTTGTCAAAGCAAATTCACAAGGACAGCCAAATGTTGGTGCCGCAAACTCAAATCAGAAACTACCAAGTATACAACTACAGCTTCGGGAATCAAGCGTAAAAGAACAAAAAGAACAGGAAAGGTTTGCTTTCGCTAAGTTAAATCAAGATAGTTGTGCCAAATACAAAAATACATGACAATGGTCAACCAATAAGCTTGTGCTTCATATCAAACCGAATTTTACTTTCATCTGTACATGTATGAACTTGTAACATTAGTAGTGTTAAAGATATACTGGGCTATTCACATGCTTTGAAGGTTGCGAGGGCCTTTAGTTCGAATATCATTATTGAAGGAGTTGCAGACTAGTACTGTAGTATTTGTTTTTAATGCAATCGGTTGAAGCCTAAGAACTTAGGTAGCAAAGTACAGTGCATTTCTCTTGTGCAAGTGCCAGCTTTTCACAATGATTTAGAGCAGATTTTTATAATTATTACAGGCTGACTACAGCTCACAACCACCAGCTCCATCTACTAAGCTTGACGATGTCCAAGGCCAAGTCAATGAGGTTAAAGTTATACTGAAAGACAACATCAACAAAGTGCTGGAGAGGGGAGAGCGATTAGATGACTTAATGGACAAGACAGATGATTTACAAGCAACCGTAAGTATTGTGGGGAGATGTGCAGAAAATCTGAATTCTTGCTATATGGATTTTACTGTTTAGTTCAGTTAGACCATTATTTGGTTGGTCAACTTTGATAACCACAAGGGTAATCATTAAAAATTAACTAATGAACAGGTTACAAAAGACATGAGTTAAATTGCTATTTTTCAGGCGGACACTTTCCAAAGAACATCCACAAAGGTTGCCAGAAAATACTGGTGGAAAAACACAAAGATGATGATCATAATTGGAGTGATTGTGCTCATAATTGTCATCCTCATAATTCTTTTTGCTACTAATGTGATTTAAATGAAAATGTCCCTATGCAAATGAATTCCTTGTTAACAATGTGAATTAAAATCTGTATTGTGCCGTAAAAAAAAAAGCGGAGAAGTATTTCAATTAAATGCCCAAGAATGTCCGATTATTTTGGGTTTACGTGATGCAAAGCATATCAGCTGTCATTTAGATTTTTAAACATTAACAAGTGTGTAGAACTTACAAATTACCCTAATAAGGGTAATATAGAATTTAAAGGTTTGAAGATTTTAAAGCTTACTGACATCTAGCATTGTAGTTCTGTGAAGAAGGCATTGCTGTGTTTTGGTCACAATATACATCCACATTTAAGATGGCCAGTTAGTGATTGCTAGTTATACATCCATCATCCAAACTTTACATTTACTTAACCTACACTCCTGTAGTTTAAAAACATGATGAATTTAATCTAGCAAAGCTTTTAACAGGCTTTTAAGAGCTTGATGCATTTCTTTCCTACATTCCTGTGTACATATATGTGTATAATTGTAAAATATAGTACATCTATTTCTAGGGTGGGGCCTTGGATATAGGTAAACATTGCATGTTTGTTTTTGCTAACAATGTCAATAATCTTTTTACCAACAATTATAATCAAACACTTGTTGTGAGTTGTGACTTCATAAGGCAATTCATGCAATAAAATCAATTTTTCAACAAAATATCCATTCTGAGTTGTTTCCATCAAAATCTTTTTAACATAGGATTTGTTTGCACAGCTTAATAAAATTCCAGATATACAGACATTAATCTTGACAAGATCTAAAATATGAAAAGCTTTGCAAGATGGCGAACACAAAATACAATAGCCAGAATGAAGTAAATGTAAATTGTATGGAATCTTTAAAATTCTGTTCACACTGTCTCTCTTAAGGCCAGCTCAGACCAAAGATTTGCGACAAGACTGGTTTCAATTTGCAACGGAGTCCCGAACGTCTGATCGTAAACGTTCTAAAACTGGGCCGTTCACACCAAAGCAACGCGCTCCGACACAGATGACCGTTTCCTTAATGACGCACTGTCATACCGCACTACTTCTGCTTTGATACATTGTTTTGCTTTACCAGGATTTCTGTTCTTGTTAACCTGGCAAGAAAAAAAATTAAGAAATGGATGACAGTGACAGTGACTTGTTGGCAGTGTTTGCAGTGATACTTAAATAAACGGCAAAGAAAGCAAGCAAGGAAACCAAGGACCTGGAGCCGTCTTTGGCTACTGTAGCGGCATTGACGGGGTGCCTTAGCTAATTTATGTAAGGAGTTGGAAGATGGCTCTTTAAAATTTCGCTCACCTATTCTCAAGAGTAATATAGAATGCACAAATATGCGCTTTTTACATAAATCTGGCCCCATATACGTCATTACATAATGACGGACGGACATTTCCTTACATTAATTACCTAAGGCACCCCGTCAATGCCGCTACAGTAGCCAAAGACGGCTTCAGGGCCTTGCTTTCTTTGCCGTTTATTTAAGTATCACTGCAAACACTGCCAACAAGTCACTGTCACTGTCATCCATTTCCTTCTTTTTTTATTGCCAGGTAAACAAGAACAGAAATCCAAAGCAGAAGTCACTGTCGTAGGAACCGGGTGGAACGTGTGTCCCAAACTCTTGACCACACGGTCTGAATTCCTACCAACCTCACGAACAATGAAACTCTATCCACAAGGCCTTTTTCCTACCTACCAGGCCTCACCAGCATCAAACTTTGGATTATAAAGACCGCTGCAATAGTAACGTAACTCTTTCTCATGCATTTTCATTTGGTGCAGAATAACTTTATCAAAGGCTGTGATATAATGCAGGTTGTTAGCTTTTTATAATAAACTTGTGCCACGTGCATGATGGTGTGTAGATAAGAGATTCATACTCCAGTTTACTCTACAATAGCCAATTATCATTCATCCATCCTTGTATATTCCTGTAAATATCTTGCTTAGCCTAGTAATAAAGATTACTGTTTTGCATTAAGCTTTGTTTCCCGTCTGCATGCAGCCATTCACATAACTTTAGGATTCACTACACTTCAGATAAGAGATGGATACGTTTGACTTTGGTATTCTTTTAAGATAATGATAAAGTTAAACACCTGGTTTCCCGCCAAACCTTGTTAAACTAAAGTAGTAGGTGGTGCCTCGTAACAGATTTAATTGGCCTATTAATCGAATTAATTAGAATATTAATTTATGAATGAATTGAGAATCTATAAATATTGATATTGTCTATTAAATACCACACATATTTCATAAGTAGTAGCGTATTCCCCCTACAATGCCCATTGTTTGCATTGTTAACATCAGGTAACGATGATAGTCAGCACAAGGATTATAATGACAAGCACTTGTTTGCGAGCGCACAAAAAAATGCTACTTTGCAAATGTGTCCCCCCCAATGCCACTCACTCCTACACCCTTGGCAGAAGTAGTGCGGTATGACAGTGTGTTCTTATGGAAACGGTCATCTGTGTTGGATCGCGTTGCTTTGATGTGAACTGGCCAGTTTTAGACTGTATACAGTGGGGCCAAAAAGTATTTAGTCAGCCACTGATTGTGCAAGTTCTCCTACTTAGAAAGATGAGAGAGGTCTGTAATTGTCATCATAGGTACACTTCAACTATGAGAGACAACAATGAGAAAAAAAATCCAGGAAATCACATTGTAGGATTTTTAAAGAATTTATTTGGAAATTATGGTGGAAAATAAGTATTTGGTCACCCACAAACACGCAAGATTTCTGGCTCTCACAGACCTGTAACTTCTTCTTTAAGAAGCTCTTCTGTCCTCCACTCGTTACCTGTATTAATGGAACCTGTTTGACCTCGTCATCTGTATAAAAGACACCTGTCCACAGCCTCAAACAGTCAGACTCCAAAACTCAACCAAGGTCAAGACCAAAGAGCTGTCGAAGGACACCAGGTAGAAAATTGTAGACCTGCACCAGGCTGGGAAGAGTGAATCTGCAATAGGCAAGCAGGTTGGTGTGAATAGATCAACTGTGGGAGCAATTGTAAGAAAATGGAAGACATACAAGACCATTGATAATCTCCCTCGATCTGGGGCCCCACGCAAGATCTCATCCCGTGGGGTCAAAATGATCATGAGAACGGTGAGCAAAAATCCCAGAACTACACGGAGGGACCTGATGAATGACCTGCAGAGAGCTGGGACCAAAGTAACAAAGGCTACCATCAGTAACACACTACGCCGAGAGGGACTCAAATCCTGCAGTGCCAGGCGTGTCCCCCTGCTTAAGCCAGTACATGTCCAGGCCCGTCTGAAGTTTGCCAGAGAGCATATGGATGATCCAGAAGAGGATTGGGAGAATATCATGTGGTCAGATGAAACCAAAATAGAACTTTTGGGTAAAAACTCAACTCGTCGTGTTTGGAGGAAGAAGAATGCTGAGTTGCATCCCAAGAACACCATACCTACTGTGAAGCATGGGGGTGGAAACATCATGCTTTGGGGCTGTTTTACTGCAAAGGGGACAGGACGACTGATCCGTGTTAAGGGAAGAATGAACGGGGCCATGTATCGTGAGATTTTAAGCCAAAACCTCCTTCCATCAGTGAGAGCATTGAAGATGGAACATGGCTGGGTCTTCCAGCATGACAATGATCCCAAACACACCGCTCGGGCAACGAAGGAGTGGCTCCGTAAAAAGCATTTCAAGGTCCTGGAGTGGCCTAGCCAGTCTCCAGACCTCAACCCCATAGAAAATTTGTGGAGGGAGTTGATAGTCCGTGTTGCCCAGCGACAGCCCCCAAACATGACTGCTCTAGAGGAGATCTGCATGGAGGAATGGGCCAAAATACCAACTACAGTGTGTGCAAACCTGGTGAAGACTTACAGGAAACGTTTGACCTCTGTCATTGCCAACAAAGGTTATGTTACAAAGTATTGAGTTGAACTTTTGTTATTGACCAAATACTTATTTTCCACCATCATTTACAAATAAATTCTTTAAAAATCCTACAATGTGATTTCCTGGATTTTTTTTCTCATTTTTGTCTCATAGTTGAAGTGTACCTATGATGAAAATTACAGACCTGTCTCATCTTTCTAAGTAGGAGAACTTGCACAATCAGCTGACTAAATACTTTTTGGCCCCACTGTACAATTGGACGTTCGAGACTGCGTTACATGTTTCAACCAGTCTCGTCGCGAATCTTTGCTCTGAACTGGCCTTTAGGCATCTCTCCTTCCAAATAGACTATTACAAATCTTCTGTTAACATTAGTATTATTCTGTTCATTATTAGCCTGTGGTGGTTCTAGGACCCGAGGTCATTGAGGGCTTCAGCCCAGAGTCACAGCCACTCGAGGGGTGCTCCATTGGGAGATTTCTTTTTACATTTTGACAACCAAATACATCAATCTGGTGCACCTTTAATTTTATATTGAATGTTTAGATCTGTTTAGGAGATACTAATAATAAGATAATATGTTTTGTATATAATATCAACCATCTGCTATTGACCTCTTGGTGGTAGAGACAGAACCCTGAAAGCTCCCATACATGGTTATTTTGTCTTTGATAGAAGTTTACTTGTACTTGTATTTCAATAACCTGATTGAGGTTTGATATGTTACTTTTGTAACTGCACAACAGATCTATCTGCAGATATTCCTATGACTCCTCTGCCTGATTAAATCAATAAAATAAAAGCACAGCTAATGAGTGTTGTATGGCTTACCCCTGTTGTCTCTTTCCATCATCTGCTCTCATCTGCTGCAGTCACCATCTTTCTCTCACTCCTCTTTCTCTCTCCTGTCCCGTTTCTGCCTCTCTCATATGCCCTCATCTCTCTTATTCATGCAGAGAAAGGGTAGAGAAAGTAAATTGTGGGAGCTGTTTTGATAGGCATTAAAACAGTTATCTTTCTTTAGGTAGTTTGAACTAAAACAAAATAAAACACAGCTATGTCATATTTGATGCTTTAGTGTGCACAGCTCACCTCTCTATTGTGTGTCTATCATCTGCCCTCATCTGTTTCTGTCTGGGTCTTGTCTCACTCACCCTTTTCATCATTCTCTTCTCTCATTGATGTCTGTTTTGTCTTTCTCTCCTCCTCTCCTCTCTTCCTTAATTGCAGTCTTTGTTTTGTCTTTCGCTCCTCCTCATCCCTCTCTTCACTCACTGATGTCAGTGTTTTGTTTTGTCTCTGTCTCCTCTCTTCTCTAATTGCAGATTTTTTTACCCATCCCTAGAAAACTAAAACAATTTAACTTGTTTGAATACACACAAATGCATATAAAATACGCCACTGAAAGCGGTTGACTTGATTATGCAGACAATAAAATAATTATTTAAACAGACTTGCCAAGGGCTCAACATTAACTTTTTTACTTTGTAGCACTGGTGCTCCCGACTTTAAAAAGTTAGGAGCACCGACCAAATGGGAGCACCAATTGTGATAGTTTACCCTTGCTAATATTATCGTAAGGTAACGTTGGCACTTTGGCTGATGTCGGAGGCTCGGAGCTCAACCTCTGCTGATAACAAGTTCGCTAGCTAACGTTAGACTGCATGAAAGTAAGGTTAACACAACATCTAAATTGTGATCGCTAGCGTTCGATAAAACAACTAATCTATAACAATCCCAAGTCGTGGCAAACATAACTCGACAGCAGTGCCAGTTTGCACTCCCAATACGCCGTCACGCGCGCTGGACCTGCCCTTTTTTGCCTAAAACCAGCATGGAAAAGTCATACTGATGTTCGATTTTTTTTTTAATTATTATTATTATTATTTAACCAGGCACGCCCGTCACTAGGAACTCATTTTTATTTGGTTGACTTGGTTGAATGGGTATCATCACTAAAAAAAGCTACAGTTCACTATCACATACTGGAAAGCGAGCTAACCTGACCTGCGAGCTAGCAGGTTAATGTAAAAACATTTTGAAAGATAGTCAGCTAATATTCTAAGTTCCTAAAGAGTTTCGTAAACTGCACAAACCTTTCATTGACTTTTTTTATAGACGAACAGCAATTAGACGAACTTTCATTGACTTCTTTTAAAACAATTTCGAATTGTCCATGATGATCATTCTTGCCGATTGATCATCATGGACATTTCGAAGTTTTTCTAAAAGAAGTCAATAAAAGTTCGTCTAATTGCTGTTCGTCTATAATTTTTGTATTCTCATCAGAATGAAATGGATTGCTCGTGCGCACACTAGCTGCTGCCAGGGGGAGGAGTTATGTGAAGTTGAAGTTGAGGAAGAAAGAGCTAGCGGACTCGGAGCTTATTTTCGAATTGGAGTGATTTGAAAAACGATATGTGTTATGAATTGTAATGATCATTTTGATTGATCAGTCCTGACATTCGGGGCTTGGACACACTGTGGACGGCTACCTTCCTCTAATTAAATAAGCTGTGTTCATATTTCTGAATTTAGCTTGCCCTGTCACAACATGTTGGTTATAAGCCATGAAGCGAATCCCCAATCTGGTGGGAAAATCATGTTCAGATTGTCTTTCATTAAAATGAGTATGTTGAAACAACCAATCCGGGCAAGTGAACAGAATGCATATTAATAAGTTGTCCATATTTTGAACTTGCATTGCTGAGTTGAAACAACCAATAGCCTACTCTTTAGTCCAGTTAAATTACAGACAGCAATCAAAAGCTAAACTGGATCTAAAAGGATACGTTGAACTAACTAGTATGTCTAAGTTCATTTGACTTAAACCTTTGAGGCAGCAATTAAACTTAAGCTGTGAACCAGGTTGATTTTTGTTTTTTGTTTTTACAGTGAATTAGTGCCAGTGACAGGGTAGGAAACCGCACGTGGTGGAGAGCAAGATGGGCTGGAAGTCTCAAGATATGCTAGGTCTTAAAGACCCCCCGAGTGAAAATGAAGTTTTTAACTTTGATAACATGTTCTTGTGGTGTTTTTCATGTGTTAGAAGATGTATCAGGAGCTAAATAAACAGCGTGAGCGTTTCTATTTTGAAACTGGCGAATTCAAACAATACAGATTTTTAAAGTAACCAATCCCAATCATGGGTGGGGTTCTATGTTTGAGCAGAGTCAAAGGTGAGCACACAAGGTGGCAGAGGAGGGGGGCAGGGGCTGGGCGGGTATTTGAACAGAGGGGGGCGGAACGACTCAGATTCAGGAATTTTTAATGATTACATTTTTTGGAATTTAACAAGGTATTTGAATGTATTTTGGAAGAATAACATAGACATGATTTATACGTTTGAAGCGTAACCAAACACATACAACATTGTGTTTAGGGGAAAACAGATGTCACAGAAGTATTATGTTCCCAATATTGTCAGTCCAAAACTGTATAAACCGATTGTTTGTAATGTAAATATGACACAGTGCTGTTTTAGTGATGAAAAGCATGCTACTGCACCTGCATATTGCCATACAGTTGACAGGCAGGGGTTCGTGATGTAATAGGTGCTGCAGGGCCGGCGCCAGCAGGAAGTCACTGGGGGGGTGAGGGGGCAAATATTTAAATATTTAAATATATAAGTAAAACAATAGATCATAGTCCGGCTATATTTCTGAATTTTTTTTCATGCTGTGGGTGGCGGGTTTTCACTAGATGCGAACAGTTCCTTAGTGTTTCCCCATATATAGGTATGATAAACGCCACTGTTTACAATGTCTACTAAATTGTTGATCAATTATATCATATATGTATAGGGGCAGTTGCGAAGGCTCTGGAACGATGCCAGTCGGTGAGAATGCGCTTACAGCAGCACCTCGTTTTGGAGCGCAAAGAAAAGTTCCCCTAACAACCCTTTTTTGACAGCAACTGCTAAGGTTTATTAAAAAAGAAATATATCCAGACCACTGCTGTGACAACATCTTATAGAAGATTTTGCCTACCTTGCCTTTTCAATGTGTTTGTGCGTCATGGCCATAATTTGAAATTGGAATATTTGGGGCTGATTGCCAGGTCACCATTTTAAATTGGTCTGGTGGTAGGTTTAATGACATGAATATATTCAATGCAATAACACCTGAAAGGCTAAATAACAAAACAAGACTGTTACAAAATCAAATATTACCTTTGTCAGGACCCCCAGGTAGACATTGGCCCAAATGCAGACTAAGACCTTAATCAGGTTAAAAATTACAGGCTAGCTAATGTTCGATCACTCAGGAAATATTTTGGGAGGCAGATGAACTTTAAAGCTCGTTTTGGAGAGTATAAGCTTTTACTGAAAACGATTACACCCAGTGATCAAAGATGGAACTGCAACAAGCGCCATTCAGACTGGCATAGAGGCGGAGCCGCAATTTCGTCGTCGCGAACCGGTGTATAGTTTGAGAAACGATGGGGTAAATTAAACTTAAACTGAGGGGGCAGAAAATAAAACTGATGGGGGTTTGCCCCCTTTTGCCCCCTCGTGGCGCCGGGCCTAAAGTGCAGCCTATGTCACATTCAACACAAGAACAAGCTCAGCCCCGCCTTAGTAATGATTTTTTTTCGTTGTTTTTTTTACGATTGAAAGAGAGGTGGTCTAGCTGAAACTAGAGGTTTGGTTACCCTTTATGCAAAATATTTTAAATGTTTTATAAAATGACTGGAGATGGACTTTAAATTTACAAAATGTTGACATAACTATAAATCCAGGGCATCTTTATGTATTTGGTTCATATGTCTATTACTGTGGCTGAACTAGAAATTAGATCTGATATTTGAGAATATATAAGGGGTCATTAACTTTGTCAATTCTTAAACTTTTAACATTTTCACTAAAGTGTACTGTAAATGTGTAGTTGCAGCTGACATTCCCAATCAAAAAAAAGCATTCAGTCATGTCCGTTTTGTACAATTTTTTATTATCCCTTAAAGGAAAACTGCATTGGAATCAAAGTTTAAAACAAATTTCAAATCAAGGTACGCAAACACATTTTAACTAAACATCAGCAACCAACTGAGTACAAGGTGAAAGGAAAGGAAAAGAACAGAACCAAAACACCCCCCGCCACACTCACACACACACAAAAAGTGATATTTACAATGTCAGAAATAATCCTCGTCAGCTTTATCTCCGGATGAGGCCAGTGAAAATATTTAAGCTTTGGAGCTTAGACACGAGTTGATCTCAGAACGAGACAGGATTCTCCCAAGCTGCCACCAGGGTACGCGGCCTATATCCAACCAGCAAGCCAGCCTGTCTGCAAATAAGGACACATGCACAGTTACTCATTTTTACTCTATGCTATCACAATTTTGAACCGAAAAGAACACGTCCATGTCACACTGTTAAACTTCTCGTGCTGTCAACTTTGAACTACGTTTTACGTCTTCATTCAGTTTTAAAGATCATATGTAGAATTTGCAGTTCCAGACATTGTAGTCAACAGCTCCTCTGACAGCAACAACTTTAGCGCCACTGCGTTGTTATAAACCCAAATACAGTCCCTCTTCCAATCTATTTTACTATGGGTTAAAATAAGCAGAATGACAACTTGTTTCATGAAATTATGTTTGTCAGATTGATATGGTGCCATAAAGCTAGTTTACATATGATCTTTAACACCTATGTTTAAAAAAAGTGATGTTTAAGTGAAGTTCTCTAACTGCTATAAAGAAAAAGCAAGCATCATGAGTTTAAGCAATTTAAGAGTATTCGTTACAGAAAAAAACAAAACCAAAACACTGAAGCTCCAGAACTGAAACACAAGACCACTAAAATAAAAACAGAATACATATTACAGTTAAGTACACTTTTAGCTTCAATTATTTGTAATTCCTGTAAAAAACCCATTTCAGAGAATTGTTAAACAATTGAACGACTTAAAAAAAGAGGGAGAATCATTTGTTTCCTTTTTCTTTTATGTTTATGGCTGGTACAGGAAGTTGGAAGAGACCATACCACAGGACAGCGTTTTCTTGTGCATGCCGTGCTCTCTGCCCGCTATGTGCGACGCCCAGAGATTGTCGTGGTCAGGTGACACACGGCCTGCAATGAAGTTCCCGCTGGCAGGTACAAACAAGGTACAACATCAGTTAGGAAAAGAAAAGAAAAAAATAGAAAACGTCCTTACTGTGTACCCCTTAGCAGTACTTTACCTGTTTAAATAGCTATCAAGTATCTTAATGTTAATTCCTTATGAAACCTGTTAAAAAACTGGGGAAAGAGAAGAATCTACAGAAAAAGACTTACCAAAGAGCTTAGTAAAAAAGCAAACCACTATACAAGCATTTTGCAATTAAAGATCTGTAGACATACTTGAGCGTTAGCTTTCAAAATCGGAAACACGTGGTCAGGTTTGCACCTTTTTGAGAAGTTTTGGAATGTCTGGTTGTGTCTATTGATCTTTAAAGTGTTTAAATAAGGCAAAGGTTTCTGGTGAGTGGGATCTTACCAGAAGTCTTAACAGGTCACATAATTTAGTAGGGCTGGTAGTTGTTCTGATGGGTGGCACCCTCTCGAGAGGCCTTACCATAGCTGCTCTGCTGACCTACAAGAAGGTCAAACGTTAAAAGGGTCAGTGTCTGTCAATACTTTATACATGAAAACAAGTTTGTGCTAATCAAAAGTGTAATATAAAGCTTTTTGATAAATACAACCCTAAGTGCCATTGTAAGAATGTATATCATCTGTGGAAACGTAAACTTGGGCTAGGCTAAAGATTATGACCTTCAATTATAATTGAAAAGGGCATGTTAAAATTTGATGAAATGCTGGAAAGGAGATTAGGGATCCGAGAAATGTTATATCCGAGAAATGTTATATTCTAATCTATAAAAGTGATAAAAGGTGATATGAAGAACAAAATCAATTGCACTGCCAGGATATAGTAATCTTTTCAAATGTGCAAGCCAAACAAAGAAACCCAAGGCAGGCGGCATTAAACATGTTTATTTTTCCAGAGCTATTGAATACATACAAGAAGATTTGCATCAGTTCTTTAACCTGTTGGTACACACCACCAATTTCTGCACAAAGGCACTACTTTATTTAGGTTTAGTTGTTGGCATCAATAGGTTAGCTTACCATTGTAGTCATCGTAGCCCTGTCCATAACCATAATTATTATAGTTGTAGCCAGAATAATCATAGCCAGTGTAGCCATTGTATCCCTGGTTATAGCCATTGCCATAGCTTCCATAGTTCTGTCCATAGTAGCTGTTGTATCCCTGGTTGTAGTTACTTTGGGCTAAAGAAAAATCAGAGGTTAAGTTGGTTATTGTTACTTTGTACAAAACAATTAAATTAGTTGATACTCCAATTCTGTTCTTGTTTCATGTTAGTGGGACAATAGGAAAAAATTTAGAAATCAATTAACAAGCATTGGGGAATCTAAAAGGGTTAATTTGGTGCTGATGAAGTTAGCCGACCTCCTCGTCCCCGTCCTCTGTATCCTCCTCCTCTCCCTCCACTCTCAACCCGGTCTCCTCTGTGCTGCTGTTGCTGTCTGTACACTTCTTTAGGCTGGGCAACTTTTATTTCACACTGGTGAGAGGGAATATCAGACAACAATGTGACAACTCTTAACGTAAAAATCTTGGATTCTGCATTTATCAATTAACTTGATATTGAATTTCAGAATCGTCAATCCATTGGTCAAATGGGAAAAATTAAAATACCTTGCCACTTCCAACCTGATGGTATCTGCACTCCAACAACTTCTGGACAGGGATCTCCTCTGTGTATGTCACAAAGCAAAACCCACGACGCTCATTGGTTTTGGTATCCATTGGAAGCTCAATATTGTCAATCTGTCAAAACAGAAAATGTTTACGTTAACTTGATTATTATTATTTTTTTATGTCTCAGAAGAGCAAGGACAAGAGACGTTGTGGCATTATTAGCAAACCTGGCTAAATGAAGCCTTAACAGGTCAACTAACTCGATTCAACTATAAGGATATGCATATTCATTTTACGAAATGATGGTTCATTATTCGACATTGGAATCCCATTACAATTGCTAACAATGCTGATTAGAGGGTACTGACTTTGTTTTAAATAACTTTTGTAATGGCATAAAATTCATAGAATGGTTCAAAAGAAGACCAAACGACACCAGGAGATTATACATATTGTTTTACAATAGTAACCTAACCATCAAAACAGTAAATCCAGTTTTAAATACCAATATTGTTTATCTTCCTTTTCGTCATACATATTTGAAGTGTTGCAAAAAAAATAATAATAATTATGTACAGGAGCTTTTAAACTGAAAGTACTTTAAAATGTATCCGAAATCAAACAGGCAACCATTATGCTGCAATTAGGACCGTTATCTTTATTACATTTGTATATATATTTTTTTTAACACAACTTTTTGTCAACTTGGTTTAGATAAAGAGCATTAATAAATAAAGAGAACATATTACTGCCCAAATGTATATTAACTTTTTTGCCATTTAAGGATAGGTTACCTATGTCCAGGACTATATGATAACAAAAAAAAAAAAAGTTTGTGCTAGAGACCAGGGCACCCCTTTATTTTATTTACACTTACTAATTGTATTATTCTGGTACAATTTCAGCTTCCTACTCCATCAGGAAAATGGTGCTCAACGACCCTTTCATTTTTCATATGAGTAGCGTTTACAGAGGACGGAGCTCAAAATATAAAAGCCAAAAAATTACAACATTTTGTGTTTGCTGTTATAGTACAACTCTGCATGACCAGAACAAACAGTTGACAACATGTCAGCAAAATGTATATCCAGATAGTGACAGTCAGGTTGACATTTTACATATTCGATATAGCGTCTATAAAAGCCTTCTTTGTTGCCTCAGTGGGGATAGCCTTCCTGTTTGCCTCAACAACTTGAATAAATTATTTTTCTTCCACAGTTGTTTGAAACGCTCTCTCCCTTGTATGTGTTCTTTGTTTACACTCCATTGTTCCAGTATAAGAGTCAGAAAGGATTCTTTCATTCGTACCTGGAGAGGAGTTTTGCTGTTCTCTTTTAGCCCTTTTCGACCGACAAAAGAACGGGTTCTGTTCCAGTTCGCGAGCCTAGTTTGGAACCGTTCAGAGCATTTCAACCAGAAATAAATCAGTTCGCAACCGGGTACTTTGCTTCCCAGCTGGGACCAGAAATTTGAGAGATTTTGTCCTGGAACCGAATTTCGAACTGCCTGTCATATTCTACAGGTTAGGAAGTCTAGACAAAAACGCGGGCTGGTTGGCAAGATAGCACCAAGGTTCCAAAGATCCTGAAAGGAATCAGTTCCTTGTCGGTCAAAAAGGGCTATTTGTGGCAAAATCCCCCAGGTTCACTCCATCCTTAAGGATGGTCTGGTCCACTTTTACTTTACGATCACCAGGCTTGATGGTGAAACCTTTGGTTTGGTGAACTTTGTCAGAGAAGAGGGCAAGACCCACAACCTCGTCTGATAGGTACCCCAAGTGCCGTTCAAAAACTTTCCTTGCACACGATTGCAATCTCGGGCTCGATGGCTTGGTACTCGCTAATATCTATTCACAGTTTTAGGTCTCTTCCAGTGGCTTCAGCTGCGAGTGGAGCTTGTGTCCAAGCCTTGGTTTAAAGGAGAGCACCAACCTTAACAAACCGCAGAAGCTGATTTGCCTCCTTCTTTGTTAGGCTGAAAACATCTCGCTGATTGAGGAAAAGGTGAAATCTTAATTGCATAAAGACGCTTTGCCGTAGTGAACTGGTCCCAGGGCTCGCCAATGGATCTTTGCAGGTGGACTGCCCAGAATAATTATCGTCAGTTCAATCAGCTCTTGGTTGTCAGCCCTGATCTGCATTTTCCCTTTAATGAACATAAAGTGAAGGCCTTCGCCAAAATCAATTCCAACACATGATGACTGCAAGCCAACCACAGGAGCTCACGTCCCATCTTAGCTTCAACAAGTGCACCAGCTCCATTCAAGCAACCGGTGTTACCAGATCTAGTGGCAAAGCTCATTGCTTCGACTTTATCCAGAACATCCCAGTTGTCCAACAGATGATAAACTGCTTGTGCTTCATTTACTCCTATTCCAGCGGTTACTTGTGGAACACCAAGCAGCTTTGTCCATGCCATCTTGGGAAACCAAAACTGGCAGATGGTCAACTTTTAGCAATCAGAATTCACCAAATTATTACCCAGTAATTCAAAGTAATGTATGCACATTGCACAATGCAATACACAAGACACATGTAACATAATAAGTTATACTGCATGGCTTTGAAGACTAATTGCTTATTTTATACAAGTTAACTGATCCAATCATTAATATTATAAATATATCAGTTATATATATACACCTTTTGCAGCAAATCAACCAGAAAATAATCAACCATTCAATGAATGAGACATGCCATAAAATAATTTTGCATTTAAATATTCAATGGTAAACCCTTTTGTTTCTTACAAGAAATATATTAAAATAAGTCAAATTCAATAAAGTGCACCATGTTGTGCAATGGCGTTATTCTTCACATATAAGCTATACGTGAAAATAAAAGGGTCGTTGAGCACCATCTTCCAGTTGGAGTAGAGGGCTGAAATTGCACCAGAATAATACAATTACTAAATGCAAAAAAAAATTGGGTGGTGGTGGCCTGGTCGCTAGCACAAAAAAACTTTTTTTTAACCACCCTAATGTCCAGTAACCAAGTGGGACCCTAAATGGTGTTTGATTTTTGTTAAAAGAATGTCAGCATATACTGTAAGGAAGCTGCCTCTTTTGTTTATTAGCTCCTTGTAAAAATAAATCCCTGGGCAACTTACTTCACCAAAATTGCTGAAATATTCCCTGATTTCTTCCTCTGGTGTATCAGGGCTGAGTCCACCAACAAAGACCTTCTTAGGAGGCTCTTTCCCTTTCATGGCTTTTGCTCGCTTAGGGTCAATCAGTTTTCCATCTAGCTTGTGTTCCTTCAGCTCCAAGACCTTAAGTGATGGACAGTGGCAAACACCCCATATCCGTCATAGTTTTATCTTCATTCATGGCATAAAGGTAAAAGCTATGGGAATGGTTATCTCGTACTAAACTTAAATCACCATTTATCATTATTTGAAGCATTATATCTAATTAGCAGCGATGAAGATAAAGAAAAGTGCAATAGTCTCCAGTAAATAGACGCCAAGATCCCAAGAGAAGAAATTGTTTAGCTCATACCCTTTCCACACTTTCAGCATCTTTGAAGAGGACAAAGCCAAAGCCTCGGGACCGCCCGGTCATAAGGTCTGTTTTGATAGTACAGTCCAGCACTTCTCCAAACTTCGAAAGGTAATCTGTGAGATCTGTTTTGCTGGTATCCCAACTCAGACCGCCAATGAACATTTTTCTGTCAACAAAAATCATGAATGAACATGAATGAAATTGACAAATAATCAATTCCAATGTTCGTTGCATCTTCAAATTAATAAGAGAGATACGTTAGAAAGCATGTTACAGACTTTACTAAGTTAGCTGTTGTATTTGGGAGATGTCTTTTTAGCATCATGTTATTATCTTTGGATGGGAGGCCCCAAATTCAGATTTACATAGATCATGATAAAACTGTTCGGAAAGATGCATGGCCAAGTATAATTCAACCAGCGGTAAGAGCTTCTCGTTAACTGCCGATCAAAGAATATGGGAAAGCTTTAGGCATCGTTACCGATCCTCGGATGCGTTTAGCTCATGTTAGCTCACTAGCTAACGTAATGTCGTTAGGTAACGTTAGCTAGCTTAATCATTGATCTAACGTTATAACCTGCCTAAATACGGTAGATTAGTATCTCGTGGCTGCTTAGGTTCACATCAGTGTAATGACAGGTTAATACTAGGACAAAAACACAATATGCAGGGGCTAAGTCGCTAGACAGTTATAGTGTAAACAGCTGCAAGACCAAGACATACTACTGGCAGTGCTGCGAAACAATATATTTGTATTGCTTTATAACATGCAGTATACCCTTTCATCTAGAGAACAGTATCAATACTTCTGAAGTAACGTTGCCATTACTAACTTTGATAATTATGAGGTAAGCATTAAGTTAATGTTAGAACAACTCAGAAATAGGGTCGCATAACGTTTGCTAAATTAAGCTTCTTCGATTGCTAACGTTCGTTTTCTGCCCAGGCATTACCCGTCATCCTGCTGGTTTTTGCTTGCGTTAATTTTAGAGCCCTCAGGGAATTCATCTGTGTTGAGATCCACTTGTCCCTCGATCTCCATTCTGATTATATTTTTATTAACCAGACTATTAAAGAGCAACTTAATAAGTATGTAGCTAGATTGATTATTTAGCTAGAATCGGGTTACTAGCGTTTGCAGGTTAACGTTCCAACTGCTGAGCAAAATGGCTGAAATCAAGGGCGTACTTCACAGAGCAGACCAACAGAATTGACGCATGTCTGTAGCGTTGCACTAGCCTACAACAGTTTAGTTTAGTCTCCAGTTTGAGCAAATTCGCGTGGGATAGACTGACTTCATTCCTAAACCAGTGTAAAGGATACTCTTCTGCGTTTTGTTTTTAATAAATATCAAGTTGGGGCGTTGATCACTTTTTAATCTAGCGATACAAAAAAACATATATATATCGTGACCCTAGCAGTCAGTCTGTCACGCGCACAGCAGACTGATACACACTGACACTGATACTTAGGGATACAATCATAGATATATAGGCCTGCATGGTACATCTATGGACACAATGGGGATCTCCACCTGATGATGGCGCATTGTTGCCGGAGCCATATGCCATGCCACCTGAAGATTTGTTTAGTGTGCCCACTGAAAGTGACACACTACGACGGAATATTATGGTCAAATAAGAACCTTTAAAAAAAAAATCTGACCTAATCAGATCTAGGGTATATTTCGACATTAAAGTAGAAATTTCGTTTCGAAAATAAAATCGAAATAATATTTCGAGAATAAAGTCGACATTATATTTCGTGAATAATCTCAAAATAATATTTTGAGATAAAACCGAAATTATATTTCGGAAATAAAGTCAATATTATGTAGGCTGTATATTTCATTTCATTAAAATGCATTGCCACTCAAGAAAGGCCACTGAGTTTTCCTTCAGCTTTATAGTTCAACTGCATGCAGCTAGGGTGACCAGATCCCAACAAACCAAATGTGGGACACATTACCAATGCTTTTTATATAATGTCTATCTAACTAAAAAATGAACATTAACGTATTCAGCCCCTTATCTCGTCTATGCTTTGCCCAAGTTGATTTAAAGCACACAATAGACTATGCAGGTTACAGGTTGACAAATATATTCTATTTGAATAGCACCATTTTTTCTCATTAAACAGAATTTCACTGAATGGTTTTCCTGCACTTATACTTTAAGCGACCCTAACTATATTTTCTCCGACAGCAGATATAGAAACACATGACATGATTGCCATCCAAACTCAGTATTCAGGCCATACTGAACCATATAGAACTAGGCTATATGCATAACCAACGCAGCTGAGATTGTTCACTTTCAGTCTTTTAATTCATCCTCTACATCCACCTACTGCATTTCATTAAGATAGGATAAAATAAAACTGTATTAATCCCGCATCGGGGAAATAAGGGATACCCAAACCTACCCCTAGCAGGCGAGATGATTGATCTAACTTTGAAACTATTTCCGTACATAAAAGTCGTTACGAAAAAAATCTAAAGATGTGTTGCTACATGCTATATCTTCTGTATTTCGCACGTGTCGAAAATGTAAAAGTAAGACGTTGTTGTTATTTTAAACAGATGGACGGTTGAAGCCAATGGCGTAACGTAACTTGAGCATGACGCTACTGTGGCAAGCATTGGTGGCAAACTATATGCGTCACCACCTCGCCGTGTGTCCATATATGGAGTGTGATCGGGTTTTTAGTGTGCGATTCATCTACCCTTTCATAGTGCAGCGGGTGCGGCAGTTGTCCGTGACTATTGAATCCAGCATTCACTAATCAATTCTTCATCCACGTTTGTGACACCACTAGCCCGCGAGTAGGCCTAATTCACGAGATTACTGAATTCTGAATCGTCCAATGATCCGAAATTTGTTTCAACAACCTGCTTGAAATAGGCCCCAGCTACCGCTAGCTACCACGTTATATTGTGGCAGAGTAATAAAGGTAGCTTGTATAGCTGGCCGGGTAAAACAAAAAAATGGCTACTGTTTCAATCCCAGGAAGTACTTGTGTCGTTTTGTTGGATATTGAGGGAACAACCACACCAATCACATTTGTAAAGGTTGGTTTAAAGTTTTATTGTTATATCAATCACAAACCATGATATATGCCAATAAAGCGTTTGCTGCAAATCTAGCCTACCTGCTATTACCTTTGTTTGAATGGCATGTTTGCAATATCAATGGTAGTATTTGTATTCCAACAGAACATCCTATTTCCTTACATCAAGGAGCACCTTGAGGATTATTTATCTGCGCACTGGGAAGAAGACGAGTGTAAACAAGACGTTCATCTTTTAAAGAAACAGGTTAGCAACTTTCTGTACAAGTTACCAGTACCCAGTAGGAGCAGTGTAGCTCGGATTTCATAGGTGGGCCGGGAGAAAACTGGGTGGGCTCAGTACCAATCCACACAGAGAAAGCTCTGAAAATCACACACAGACTGTACACCGTATGCCCAAATATGCATAAGGGACATTTAACATCCAAATTCTCGGCATTTCAAAATATTTACTAGCACCATCCACAGTAATGGCGATTTAAATCAAAATATTGTTAAGAAATGTGATGGGTCAGAACTGTACAGTATAAACAGACAATATCCATGACACACAATGACCTAGACTACGGCCTCAATTTTTAAATCCACATAAGCACACTCATCAGTGGCAGAGCGACCACACCAGAGAGATGCGATTAGCACCGTGGCCACACAGCAAACATTTTGGCATGGCGCCCAGTGCTTGCTGGGCATGAGTGGGAGATTCGTGAATTTCAGCCTGAATCTGTGAGAATGGTGATAGTTGGGTTGCATCATTAAGGTTCAGATTCAAAGTTATTTTTTTTGTTTTACCAAACGGCTTTGTTTAGCCATTTCTATTAAAAAGAGACGATTTCAAGCTTCACATTTTCTTATCGGCGGCAGCACCGTAAACAATGAAAGCCAGGTTAACACGTAAATTGTAAAAATATCATGAAATGTAATTTGGTCAGCCAACTTTGTCCCACCTTGGGTTCTCATTAATATTGTCGTGGTCTTGTTTCAAGTTGTTGTCACCAGCGTGGCAAGCTTGTGTCATGCTTGGGAATAACGAGCCATGACAAGAGATTCCAGTTAATAAGTTACCTTTAGTGAGATATCTGATCAGGAACAGCAGGGTAACCACGCGTCCCGGAAAACCTGGAAAACAGTTGACCAATTTTCCGGTCATGGAAACCACATGGAAAATGTGAGAAAAAGTGAAATGTCCTGGAAAATCTTGTGTTGTCCTGCACATTTCTTTTTAACATTCTCCTATTTTCCTGTAATTTAAATATTAATACACAATAAAAGCACTTGTGCTGATTATAGAACCGTTTATACGGTTCAAAAGATTACGACCCCGCTTGTCATTTGCATCACATGATTCAGAGCTACAGTGTGTGTGGATACTGTAGCAGTCTTCATGAGTCTTTGTGGCCTACCTCAGTAAGTAGGCTAGCTCAAACAAAGAAAATGTTGGACATTTCTTTAAGTCTACCATAAACAATAAACCATATTTATAATCGTCACCAGTATGAATTTTCGATGCACTGAATTACTCAAATGTTAGCTAGCGGTTAGCTTACGTTTGCTTGCTAGCGACAGTATGATCAACAACTGTTGGCAGCTCTTTGAATTCAGGTAAATGAGAGAATCTAGCAATGCAATGAACATTAGTGTTCGTGTCTACCTTCTGAAAGGCACTCAATGTACATACTAGCAAACGTGAGGTTAATCTAGTCAATCGCACCATAGCGCTTTCGTTTTAAGTTAGCAATGTGTGACAGCCAGTGTTGGGGAATGCTACAAAACTAAAGTAACGCATAACAGGTATCAAATTACTTTTAGCAGTAACAAAGTAATGTAACGGGTAACTAATGGGATTTCGGTAATGTTATTACAGTTACTATGTCAAGTAACGCCTTACCATGGTCAGCCGGCTACTTAATTTTTTTTTATTTAGCTATGCTTGTACACCGGTGTACAGGCACCGCTTCAAAACAATGCAGACATGTTTTATAGTCCGATCAGGGGAGCTCGCTTGACGAGAGCCAAGTAACGAGCAAAACCTGGTACAGATTTTCAGAGAGGTTGCTATTCTAAAGAAATACAAACGGATTGGATTAATATGGAGATGTCACTCATCTCTAGATTTTTTTATTCCACTTTGTCTTTTTCAGCCTACACAATTGCTGATTGTTTGCTTGTTTCCGGTTTGATCCACAATTTAGTTAAATGAGTCGAAATAATAATTAAGCTTATGAAACATACACAGGTTTGCTAGCTACGAAATCCCTACACATATAAATAGTAGGGCTGATCAGCCCAAATTTGCAAAGGTTTAAAAAATGATACATAGGCTTGATAAACCTTAGTGAAGGTGTCAATACAAATTTTAATTCATAATAACTAAAGTCTAATGATTTCTAATGTCAATGTTCATTATAGGCCACGTTATGTATAGAAGGGTCAAGAAACTCCATGAGGAACATTTTAATTTCAATGTGAAATTTGCTTTTCTTTATGTTGACCACTTTGCAGGATGAATATCCATGATACAGCTGTATATTTTGAGTCACTGACTGAGTCACGGACATTTGAAAATCATTCAGTTCTATTTAGGCCAATTCATGTTAGACTATGCACTGATCTTCCTATTCCTTTTTTTAATGAAGGCAGGTGCCAGATACTTTTGCTGGCTCTTTATTTTTTACTTAGCCTAATTTTTATTTTTTAGAGAAAGAGATCGGAGAGAAAGTAAGAGAGAAAAGAGAAAGCTGAGGTGAGAGTGGACCAAAGTACCATTGTACTTGTAATAAAGTGAAGTGCTGTTCATCTGCAGGTGTGGTAGCATTCTATAATCAATGTGTCATATTTTTCAAGTATATGCATAGATGGCACGTATTTTAAATCAGACTTCCCCAAAGAGGAACATATTAAGTGTATGGCGCGACCCCTGTCTGTCCTGGAAAATTATCTTTGGAAAAGAGTGGGAACCCTGAAGAGGTCACAGAAAACGACTCACCAGGCAGGTACAGTTCACGTAACAACAGACAGTGAGTAGGTAGTGGTTAATGGAGTTGTTGGGGTCCAAGGGCACGGACTGAGATACTCAAACATCTATTCTCTCAGGGGATCCATTTAACAACTGCCGTAACTATGCAATGTACACAGCCTAATCTAACCTAGGGTATCCACCGTGCCCATGACAACATAATGTATCAACCAAGAGGGGCAATATGAAAAGGTTGCACTTTACAGTATAGTGTAGCAATATAATGTGGACATGAACATCTGTGTCCCACAACAATATCTAATGCACAAAGAAGACAATCTGATTCGGTGGTTATGGATGCCCAGTGGATCCCCACCTAGGCCCACCCATGGCTACGTGACTACCGAGTAGTAATTGATTTGTTGAGATATTTAGAAATGTCTCTGGTTGTAGGCATTTCATTTTCAAATGCTAATTACGAAATTCATTACCAATGGTTCAGGTTCTCAAGCTTTAAATTCAATAGTAACAATACATTATTCATTCAAAGTCTGAGATGCATTCAGATTCAGTTTTCAAATTCAACTCGACAAATTCAGATTCAAAACTTGTCTCTGTATTATAGTGCCACCAGGATGAGTAGATAAACACGGATCCAATCAAACTCAGATGTAGCCAATCAGAATGTGGCTTAGGAACAGCTGTGCTGTCAATCGTGTCCATTGGTTTGTGCAACTTGGCACTATAAGCTTTTGTTCAATCCGAGGTAGACTATACTCAGATGGCGGAGCTATTTTTTCCACTACTAGTCATGTAGTTCTCTCTGGTAGCACAGCTTTTCCTATGCCACATTTTGATTGGCTACATCTGAGTTTGATTGGATCCGATTGGATACAGACTTTGAATGAATAATGTATTGTTACTATTGAATTTAAAGCTTGAGAACCTGAACCATTGGCAATGAATTTCGTAATTAGCATTTGAAAATGAATAAAATATATTTTAAATAGAATTTGAAGAGAACATTGACATTTTATGTAAAATAACATAAATAAAAATGTCAAGAGGTCGAATATGCATTACATTTTGGAATTTAATAATTCAATAATGTGTATCCCTCATTCAATTAAATGGAATTCAAATTCAAACTCCGGTGGCACCAATGTAACACCATACATAATACCCATGTTCTTTATGAAGATACATTTTTTTTTATCGATTATTACGTTTTCTGAATTAATACATAAACATTCAGAGAGAACAGGGGGCCATTGTAACAGTGTTTGGGGTCAAATGTAACAACTTCTTAAAGACCTGCTACCTAGCTACGTACTTCTGCTGCTAACTCCATCAATGACTGGGGAACAACAACTCGTTCTCAGATAATTTCTCAGTAAACATGTAATAGTAACTTAAAACAGCTATTATCGACATACGAAAGGGATATATTTTAAGTATATCGACACAATAGTAAGGCTAAGCCAGTGTAGATCGTTAAAACAATGGTGAATAATTACTTTAGAAATTTCATATCTCCCTCTGTCAGAAAATTACACGCAATGATTAAGTAATGGCATGGGTCCAGTCGTAATAGTGTTGGGGGCAATTGTAGCATGGTGTTACAACTGCCCCAACCCCATCAGCCATGATTTAAGCACCCCTGCTAGCTAGCAACAACAACACTCACACATGACAAGCACATCCATGTTTAGCCAACAGAACATTGATCAAATTAAGATAGGTTCAAATACATAAACACTATTAGGGAAGATGACAGAAGGAAAATATTGTGATTGTAAAAAGTTACTTTAATACCTCAAAAACAGATTTGTTAAAAAAGGTTCCTGATGCGAGCAACGCTTGTTCTTGTTGCATGCAGAGGGGGAGTGTCATGGTGCATGAGTATACTGCATGTCAAGAGTCTATCTCTTTCCTGATTCGTGCAGTCTGCAGTGTTACAATTGCCCCCAGTTTGCCCTAATCAAGGAGCACTTGTGCGACCGTAAATAATTGTCCTGGTCCGACCTATTATTTTCATTTGGCGAACAAAGAATGTGGTTGCGAACTGTAGCTTTTTAAATGTTGGTACCCATTCTAACAAATCGAACGTCAATTTGACTTTTCTATGCTGGTTTTAGATTGGTTACGAAGATAAGTAGAATGGCAGGTCCAGCGAGCCGAGCGTGATGGGATGCAAACTGGAACTGCTGACAAGTTATATTTGCAGTGACATCGGACTGTTATGGTTTCGTTTGTTTTGGTTTAGCGAACGCTAGCGATCACAATTTAGATGTGGAGTTAACCGTTAACATTACTTAATGTTGTCTAACGTTACCTAGCGAATTTGTTATTGCAAATTCCACCTGTATAACGTTACAACTTTGCCAACTACGGAAATTGAGCTATGACCTCAGCCAAAGTGCCAACTTAACATTAACTCCTAGCTCAGATAATATTAGCAAGGTTTAAACTGTCATAACCACGACGTAATCAAACAATTGCCATTTGATTTGGATTATTTTGGGAACATGAGACTTAATTCATGAGACAACCATGCAGACATTTGGCTATGTTATTACATATTGGCTAAATGCCTATGATTATGTAGGGAACAATTGTTACAGTGAGAAGCCTAATGATGTCACTTGAGAAGGGGGCAAATGCCAAACTCACTGAACACGAAGGAAGCTGAATTGAAAGGACCTTGTGACATTTTTGAGAAGTCATTGTGAACTCAATTTATTAACGCAATAAAAAAAGAACACATCATATATTACCAGTAACAGCATTGGAGCTTCATTTCATAATAAAAAACTTCTGCTTCTTAAAATTTGGTGGGTGCTCTTACATTTTTGCTGGTGCTCCTAACTTTTGAATGTTAGGAGCACCAGTGCTACACAGTAAAAAAGTAAATTTTGAGCCCTGTATTGTTAAACATTTAACAATATGAATTAACCAGATAACTTCAACAAGACATCCACTGAAAGCTTTCAATTTCGACTCTCTCTTGTAAGGTCGAAGAGGATATTAAGCAGAATCGAGCTTGTGCAGTCCACACACTAGACCAGACGGTGCACACAGATGAGGAGAAGGCCATCAGGGAAGTGGTTGAGAATGTGCTCTGGCAGATGGCAGCAGACAGGAAGACAACAGCACTGAAACAACTCCAGGGTCACATGTGGAGGGCTGCCTATTCTACAGGGAGAATCAAAGGCGAGTAAGTAGCCAGAAGTGTTTCTTCGTTAAAGTAAAGTAGTAGTGATGCATGGACTGCGGTTAATCTGCGGATCGGTCAGGCCGAGTCATAAAAATTAACATTCTAATTAATAGGGGATGGGTTGTGGGATGGGTGAAATAATAAGTGTTTCTATTTGGGAAGTTGCAAATTTTTGTTTTCAGGTATTAAAGATATCAGCATGTGTTCTGGCAATGGTGGAAATAGGCCTACCTTTTGCAATAACAAAAAAAGGAATTTCACCTTAAATAAATGTTTTTATTTAAAACAAGTCTATTTCAGTGTAATATGTTACCGCATCCTTACGCTTACATATATTCCACTGAGAAGTAATGGTAATGTGTGATCGGATGAGGGTCTCTAAATTGGAGGAAATCATTTGTTCGGGTGGGTGGTGGGTTTAGTGGCGCCCCCAAGGGGTGGCCTGGGGTGGCACGTGCTACCCAACAAAATGTACCGGCCACCCCACGTCCCATGCTTTTCCTCCCTTTTTAAACTTAAGATTCTGATCGGCTACAATCCTCTATCCTTGCAAAACTATCAATTGAATATGGGTGTTGCACTGTTTAACGGCCAGTGCTTCTACAGGACTGCCTGTATTGTATATCATGAACAAAAACTTTAGCAATGTTTGGTGTGCCACCCTAAGATTATTACTGGCCGAATCAGGCCACCCTAAAAAAAGTTTTCTGCAGGCACCACTGGGTGGGTTGATGACTTATGAGTACATGCAGATTCGGATGATGTCAGAGCCGATCCGTGCATCACTTAAGTTTCCTATTGTGGGAAAGTCAAAAACGCGAGTGGCATTTTGGGATCACCAAAGGCTCAATTCGAAGTAAATTCTTTTGCTTAGACAATGGCTTACCATTAGCAATATCTAAATGTATATTTTATGTGATAGAAAATATATAATTAGGTTGTGCTCATTTACTGAACTTCTAATTCATGTGCAACAACTGCCAGCCAGTACATTTTCTGCTAGTAGGACAATCAAAGGATTCTTCCTGTAAATAGCGGAGCCTTGGATACAAAACTCCGGTTATTAGCAACCGTTTGGAGTTTGGGGTGTAAGAAAATATCGATATCCTACTTGAGCATCGCAAAACTATGTTGCTATATACTACGGAGACTGATAAACCCCAATGTTTGTTTTCACACTGTTTTCACACTGCCATAAATCTTATTGAGAATCGATAGTTTTTTTTTATATCAAACACTTTTATAAAACAAGTTGCAAGTTGTAAAATGCATGCAATGGCTCTTTTGGATCATGCAGCAATAGAGCCCTGTATCGATATAAATAGGCCTACTGTTGCACGAACCTGAGGGGCACAGAAGACAACACTCGATCTCGTTCGTGGATTCACTACGGCCCTTATATGTCCCTTGCCTAAAAGGGGTCACCTGCTCACCTTGCGCTTTTCCTTGTCACCCTTTTTGTGTGGAGGCGCCGAGCTACAGGCCTGGGGGGCCTCTTTCAAACGTGCGTATACTCTCTCTACCCTGCGTAGATACTCAATTTGTCCTATTTCCTATCCCCCAGCTTTTGTACCGTTTTCCACCAAAGGGAGAGGACCTTGGGTTGTCTAACACCCTGGTTCAGAGGACACACCCGGAGGGAAAGGGAACACATGCGTGTCCCTACGAGGATGCTTCGCGAAACACCTTCCCTCGTTGCTCTAGTGTCTCAACCGTTTACCAAGCTCAGACAATGTCTACAGTACAATCTCTTTCACTTACCTTCTTCTGATCTTGCAGCAACAGAGGGTGTTTCCTGTAACAGGAAGCTGTGGGAGGGAGGCCCGACTGACACACTCTCAGCAGCCGAGAGGCTGCACGAGTGCGAGCTAAATATAACCGAGAGTTCTCCTACCCAGGGACAGTCCCCGGGTGTTTTTAATAGGACACCAGGGTACTTATTGAAGTTGAGGTCTAAGAGAAACGGTGATCCGTTGAACCCGGGTGGCGACTAAGCTACTTTGGTGTAGTCAGAGGCCAATACTTTTTCTCAAAAGTTTTTATTGCAAAGACTAAATTATCAAGCCACACGATAGGTATTCATATGCTCGCCTATAATCTCAGTCAAGCAACAAGATTGTGTCAAGTTGCATGGTAGTCCGGTTTCAAGCAATCATACAATAAGCAAGTAACCAGAACTGGTCAAGTTACAAGCACACCATACTACTTTATTTGACAAGTATGATTATAATAAACTAAATGGAGTAAGAAGAAAAGTCAAGTTACAAGCATTCACACAGCAATAATAGGCTAAATGGAGTAAGAAGAAAAGTCAAGTTACAAACACTCACAGCAACAATAGGCTAAATGGAGTAACAAGAATAAGTCAAGTTACAAGCATTCACACAGCAATAATCTGAAATAAGTAACGAGAGTCAACTTACAATACCGTCTGTGACCAAAAGGTTCTTTTCACGAGAGAAAGGGGGGTCCATCACTAACTAGGCAGCTTAACTTATGGTCAGCTCAAATAGTCAGAGAACTGCCCGTCTGAGCTTTGGGCTCTCAGTGTTTAAAGGTCTCCTAGCCACATGGCCTTTCTTCGAACCTCCCCTTACATGCTTCTGAAAATCGTTCCTTTTTTTCTCTTCCCACCCTTAGCACAGAATATCAAGACAACTTCCTTCACACGCTTTGAAGCTTCGTGTTTCTGGCCTGACAATATTTCCTGTCTTGTCTAGCCAATATGTCAGCAAAACAGATTTCTTTCTTACACAGAGATTTACATTTAGCAACGTTCTTTTTGCTGTCGCACAACAATACTGACAAAGAGAAAAGGTCTTTATCTTATTACTGAAGGATAATCTTAAATCTTTCATTGAAATAAATGTAACACCGATGCAATGGAATGGGAAGTATAAAATGCTTACATAAGGGGGAAAATGATACATCAATCTAAAAAGAGAAGAGGATATGAAGAGGATAAAGGAATCGGAAACTGAAATAAGAAATCAGGAAATAGCTCATAGGAGAACATTTTTGGTAGTTCTATGTCAAGATATATGTAAGTTTAAGTTTCAATTGCAAGTAATTTACACAAAAAAGTGGAATATGCCTTATTTAGACTTGGGACAACTTTATATGAAGGGGAGAAAAAACAGGCAAGCTACTCACTAGACAACTAATGCAATAAAACTCCTATAATGTAATACCAGCAATTAAAAGCAACACAATAGTTTCCTCTGCAAAGTAAAGAAACGAGATCCTACAACAGTTTTATAAATCAAAATACTTCCTAACCGCGCTGGTTTTACGAGATGTCCTCTTTCAATTATTCCACCTTCCACCTTGCTGGTTTAAGTGGCAGGCCGCGGAGCAAACAACAAGCCAACATGTTTTGTTTCCCCTCATATATTGTTGAGATTAGGAACGGATGCTTGTTTTTTATAAAGCAGCATTTGACTAGGAAGAAACAACATTTCAGTGCATATTATGTCTAAGTAATTTAAATGTACACGTTAATAAAATAATACATTAAACCAACTTATATTTCTGGTGCCAGTGACTAGTGAGGGTAGCAACGTTTAGTCGACTAATCGCGCACATCCGTAGCAAACTTGCTTTAACATGCTGTTAAATAAAATGTGCCACAACCTTTGCTTATTGGCATTTGAAAATTATATAAAAACGAATTACTCTTTATATAATAGAGAGAATGAAATCAGGAATGCTGTGTCGTACATGAAAGCAGGGAAGTCACCTGGCCTTGATGGACTCCCACTGGTAAACAGTATATAACTATCCAACTTATCAAATCAATAAAAACATTTATTCATAATCCCAAAGTGATATCTAATGGAGTAATCTCACCGCTAATTGAACCTTCCACCTGATCCCTATTCACTCCTCTTGACTCAACCCACATCTCCAAGATCATCCTGTCCTCCAAATCAACTACGTTACATCTACCCCCTCCCCACTTTCCTGTTTAAAACCTGCCTACCAGCCCTCTGTCTCTACCTCACAAAAATCTAAAACAACTCACTTGCCGATGGAATCATCCTGAAGAAACCTGATACATGGTATGTACTAACAGATCGCATTTGGCTAAAACCACATTCTCAAAAGCAAGTTGCACTTTTTCTAATCATGCATATGCATTCATGGGAGGGTCCAAAGAAAAGTGTGAGTTTCCTGCAAAAACATGGGAGGAAATGCGCAAAGAGAGACTAATTACATATTCCTTTGTATGTACTAAAACTTGGGGGGAGAGTGCACGTCTGTTTTGCCTGAAATTGTACCCTCTCTTAAAAGCAGGCTTTTTCTGAGATGGCTGTTCCATGCTAAAAGGAGGCACATTCCATTGCTTTTTTAAACACCCTAAATTGTGATTGGAGAGCGGTGACATGCGCCGATTGTGTGATCAGCCACAGGTGTAGTAAATAGAACGTAAAATGAAAAGGAACAGCGTGCTCTTTCTGTGACCTGGCCAAGTCGTTGTTTACGCTGCGCTCTCCAACGTGTGTAGATCACCCCCCAAGTCTTTATTTTGGGGAATATAAACACATTCTGTTATATTGCAAAAAGACTGTAATGGAAGCTCGACCAACTTGAAAGTTATGAAATACCATACATGAGAATGCCAAGAGAAGTGACTAGTGAGTAGATTTATGTAGTCCTCTAATTGCTCAATCTTCAGAGTGTAATAGCGCAATGTAAAGAACTAAGAATTTCTTAATAAAAGCAACGCTTCTGAATTCTACCATTTGTAGGGCACCCTGAGAATCCTCCAATACCATTGATCCATACTACTTTATTTGACAAACATCAATAACACTTGGATATTTTGTGGGGTACAGGGTTTACCAGGATGTAGTTCCTTCTATTAGAAGATGGAGAAGACAAGGCCTTAAAATCTACATCTACTCTTCAGGAAGTGTGGAGGCACAGAAACTACTGTTTGGATATTCAGTTGAAGGAGATGTTTTAGATGTAAGAAATGCCATTTGTTCCTTACCATCCAGATTCAACACTATAATTGTTAGACAATACAAACTTTTAACTGTATTTAGAATTATTTGAGTAATGGCATCATGCTCTGTCCTTTCAGCTGTTTGATGGACACTTTGACACCAACATTGGGCTCAAGGTTGAAGACAGGAGCTATGAGAGAATTGCAGAGAGGATTGGTTGTCAACCTGAAAATATAACTTTTTTGACGGATGTCACTCGAGGTGGGTACTACTATGGTTAACTGACTAGAACTTAGTTCAGCAAATGGATGTTGACACATCCCGGCGAGATATGCAAATACCTTTTCACTGGTAAGTCAAGACTTTCGTCTGGAGCAATGTTGTAGAAATGTTTATCCAGAGTGTTGATTTTTTGTTGTTTTGTTTTGCCACTACAGCAGCTAGTAGCTTATGTAGTTTTAGCATAGCTTAGTAAACCAGTCTTAAGGGTAAAATTACTAGCATGCAAAATGTGCTTGTCAATGCATTAAACTAAATTGTTCCATCATATCGCACTATAAGCAACTCTATTATCTCACGTGTGGTCTTTACATCCACTCGTTTACATACACCCAAGTAGCCTACTAACTGCCTTTGCAGAAACACCTCTTTCGTCCCTCTTTTTTGTCTTTGTCATTAAATGTTTTCCAGTCTGTATAACCTAAAAACGACTAAGACTAAACGACTAAGAATTATTAGAGTATTTAGAGTAGTTTTACTCTTATTTAGAGTAGTTTTTTTCAAAAAATTGCGTTGCATATCACATTAGTATGCAATTTAAAACGAATTCATGAAGTTGCACTGACAGTAATTTTGTTTTCGTTTATTTTACACGTAGTGAATTTCCAAAACATAAAATATATAGTATGTGAAGGAGAATTGCCTTAAAACTCTCAAGGGGCGTGAACAGGGGCATTCTTCAGATAGCACATCATGGAAAAATGCAGTAGAGTGGTATACACATCAATAAGAGTCTATAAACAAATTTAGTAACAGCTGAAGTATAGATATGTTGCAAGATTGTCAGCTACTGATACATCTTTTGTATGTAGCCTATAAGTATGCAAGTATGACTGTAAAAGCCAATAAAATGGGCAATTCTGACACAAATCTGGCAGTTCATTAAATGGGTAGTGCAAATAATATATAGCCTAAGTAGAAATCCTACAGAAGCAGTTTTACTTAACTCTGTGTACATTTTTACATGCGTCAAAAAAGAAAAACACTAATTCCAAAATAGACTGAAATGTATCAGTTCTCCCTTCTTGAGCTGGCAAATTTGCGCTGTGACCATTGCTGACTAAAGGGGGGGGGGGGGGGGGGTATAGCTCAGCTCCTATCCTGGGTCTAAGATTTGGGAAAGACAAGTTTCGTTCTGCGCCAGAGGGAAAAGCAGTGTCTCATGCTTAACAAATCTGTGCTCTGGTGCTACAGTGTGAGTATTTGGACCCAAAATCTAAAGTTGCACTGCCCACTAATCTAGTCAATATTTTTTGAAAATTATCCAGTTCTATTTAAAATTATATAATGACAAAAATGGGCCAAACTGATATAGTATTTTTTGGGTGAATGGCAATTGAATTTGTTCACTGCATTGATGTCATGGAATATTCTGCCGTGTAAGCAAGAGTAGAATTACTTGGCCTAGTCCTAGAATGTTTTGATCACTGCTGCATACAAGACATGGTCTCAGTCAGTCAACCCTGAATGCATGTAGTATGTACAGTTAAGGAAAGAATTATTTGATCCCTTGCAGATTTTGTAAGTTTGTCCACTGACAAAGAAATGAAAGGTCTATAATTTTAATGGTAGGTTTATTTTAACATTCAGAGATAGAATAAAAAAAGAAATCCAGAAAATCACATTATATAAAATATATACATTTTTTTGATTGAGTGAAATAAGTATTTGATCCCCTAGCACAACATGACTTAGTACTTGGTGGAGAAACCCTTGTTGGCAAGCACGGAGGTCAGACGTCTCTTGTGTTGGTTACCAGGTTTGCGCACATCTCAGGGGGGATTTTGGTCCACTCCTCTTTGCATATCCTCTCCAAATCCTTAAGGTTTTGAGGCTGTCGTTTGGCAACTCGAAGCTTCAGCTCCCTCCAGAGATTTTCTATGGGATTAAGGTCTGGAGACTGGCTAGGCCACTCCATGACCGTAATGTGCTTCTTCCTGAGCCACTCCTTTGTTGCCATGGCAGTGTGTTTTGGGTCATTGTCGTGCTGGAAGACCCACCCACGACTGTTACGAACCCCAAGGATAGTATATGACCAGGTCTAGGAAGTGGTTGAGATCCGTAACAAAGGTTTAGCTTGTCAGACTTAATGTAGGCTAAGTAATTGCCAGGCCAACGAAGAGATGGATCACTTAAAGTATTTATTACAAGAAATCAAAAACAGGTAACAAACGGGACTGAACGGTGCCATACAAGAAAACATAAAAAGAATAAAAAGCTAATCTGCCTAACAAAATACTTCCAAACTTAAATACATGGGTGGCATCCGTCCTCTGACCTAATGAAATAGACAGTGGTTATCTACGGGCAGAGGATGTATACCCATGGGTTGCTTACCTGTACAAATAAATCGGCTGTACCGCGTACAGGACTGACCAACAAGAACAACAAATTACTTAACAACCATACAGTACGAATGAAAACCTTCGTTTTCAGAGACTACCCACCATAGTCTAAAACACGTAACAAACCACACAGACCAACTTCGAGAACCGACAACAAACACACAGATAATTCAAAGACAAGTCGGCTCCTGATTGGTCGACAACCAGGGTGCTTTATCCGGAAGGATATCCCGCTCGTTGGTTGAGGAATGGAGTAATGATGCCGGTTTCAAAATGAACTGCAGGCGGGAATCTAATGGTGAATGATAGAGTTATGAGAGAAACAGAGGGAGGGAAAAAGAACAACAAAACAAGGACACACCTGGATAGGTGTGGACATAACAACGACCCATTTTCAGTGTCCTGGCTGAGGGAAGGAGGTTGTCGCCCAAGATTTCACGGTACGTCGCCCCGTCCATCCTCCCCTCGATGCGGGGAAGTTGTCCAGTCCCCTTAGCAGAGAAACACCCCCAAAACATAATGTTTCCACCTCCATGCTTGACGGTGGGGATGGTGTTCTTGGGGTCATAGTCAGCATTTCTCTTCCTCCAAACACGGCGAGTCGAGTTGATGCCAAAGAGCTCGATTTTGATCTCATCTGACCACAGCACCTTCTCCCCAGCCTCCTCTGAATCATTCAGGTGTTCATTGGCAAACTTGAGACGGGCCTGTACCTTCTTGAGCAGGGGAACCTTTCGGGCGCTGCAGGATTTTAATCCATTCCCGCGTAGTGTATTACCAATGGTTTTCTTGGTGACTGTGGTCCCAGCTGCCTTGAGATAATTAACAACCCCCCCCCCCCCCCCCCCCCGTGTAGTTCTGGGCTGATCCCTCACCTTTCTCATGATCATCGATACCCCACGAGGAGAGATCTTGCATGGAGCCCCAGACCGAGGGCGATTGATGGTCATTTTGTGTTTCTTCCACTTTCGAATAATTGCACCAACAGTTGTCTCCTTCTCACCGAGCTGCTTGCCGATGGTCTTGTAGCCCATTCCAGCCTTGTGCAGGTCTACAATCTTGTCCCTGACGTCCTTGACAGCTCTTTGGTCTTGCCCATGGTGGAGAGGTTGCAATCTGATTGATTGATTCTGTGGACAGGTGTCTTTTATACAGGTAAAGAGTTGAGGCAGGTGTCTCTAATACTGGTAACAAATTGAAATTAGGAGCACTTTCTTAGAGTGAGGGGGACTAATATACCCGGCCTGTGGGAGCCAGAATTCTTGCTAGTTGGTAGGGGATCAAATACTTATTTCACACGATCAAATGCAAATCAATTTCTATATTTTAAATAATGTGATTTTCTGGATGTCTTTTTTTCTATTCTATCTCTGAATGTTAAAATGAACCTACCATTGAAATTATAGACCTTTCATTTCTTTGTCAGTGGACAAACTTACAAAATCTGCAAGGGATCAAATAATGATTTCCTTCACTGTATGTATAGTCTATGAGCACTATGGAGAAAATATTTTGGGGGGAATCAAATGCTCACCTTCCGTCTGTCTTTGTGCAAAATTGAGTCGAAAACATTGCCAGAAGCGGCAACCGTTGTAATTCCATTAATTGATACAAAAGGCAATTCAATAATATTTACTGAATATCCTGTAGGGCTAAAGCAGGGTATCTGGGTGCGTTTAAGCTGGTGAAACAAAATGTTGTCTTTTCATTTGAGATATCTTCAACACCCTTATTTTAATTCTAAATAGTTTTTGGTGGTTGTAAAGTCATGTCAGTATACCTTATATTTGAATGGTCTACATCTTTCATGCAGAGGCCAAGGCTGCTGCGGATGCAGGGGTAAATGTGGTGGTGGTGATTCGGCCGGGAAACACCGAGTTGACTGAGGAAGAGAAGTCCCATTACAACGTTATTACCTCCTTCAACCAACTGGAAGTGACAGAAAGTGCTTAACATGAGAGAAGTCATCGTGAAACTCTGGACGGGCTCCCTTTATACGTCTTTTCCCATCCCCTAACTTTACCTCTCTGCCCGTTTTTAGCTGTTGAATGTTGGAAAGAACTGGACTAGTGGAGGCTATATGGTGAATGCCCACTGTTGGTTAACTGAAGGTCATCTCTCTATTAATATTTTTTAGCTCTTTGAATGTGACCTACACAATCTGGGTATTTTTATGTACTGCAATCAGTCCGTGACTTTGAACTTGTTGATCGATTGGAAGATTACTGGAAAAGTTGGTGTTAGACCAGCTATGAAAACAATGACTGCCTGAACTGACTGGTAATTATTTTCAATACCTTTTTAATAACCCATAGTCAAGATAAAGTGTTAGCTCTGTACCTCAATGACATTATTCAAAACTTAAGAAATGATTAAGATAAGACAGTATTGGATTGTTAGAACGGTCGTTGTCTACTTTAACATGCATTTGTTTACAATCTTTTTTTGTTCCTTTGTGTGAACATTTGGATCAAACAGTTATAGTCAGGTGTCAGGAATAATAATGAAGAAGAATGTTCATTTGTAGATGTTATAATTTTGTTTTGATACGACTTGATACTGTACATCTTTCTCGTCAAAGGAAGTGTTGTCTGCCTTACGGAATGAGTTTATGGCCTCACTAAAATAATGCAACCTCTGGTTCACATTCAGTAACTTAAGAAAAATTATTAATTGAAATGTTAGTACGACAGATCTTTTTTTTTTATTGTAAAATGTATAAATACAAAGCACTTTTTTTTGGTCTTTGGTATTAAACACATTTGTTTTCAGTTATCCAGTGCTTTGTGTCAATTGGCCCTATCCATAGTTTAAAATGTAATAGTCTAACCTAGTACATTATATTGCTTTTTGTGTGAAGTTTTTCTCACTGTTTAAGTTTCTCATAAATGGTGTCCTGGCTGAATTGGTGAAGTCCCAAATGGTATCTAGTTGTTCTCTTTGAATGACATGGCACATGATTGGATCATTACCAGGACGAAGTTGACATTTTTCAATAGCTTATACATTTTTGTATTATTTGGCCCAGCACAGACCCAGAAAGTAGAGTGTAACAACAGAAGCTCAGAAATTAAAGATTAGACATTAGCTAAATACATAGATCCACTGATCAGTTTCAATAGAAGGCATTCAAACAAGTAAACATGCAAAGCTGATTATTCATTTCTAATGGCCAGTATGGAGCCCCAGGGGATGCTGTTATGACAGAAAATTGCTGTCAAAGCATAAATTGTCACCATTATTTGAATTAAGCAAGACCTTCCATATTTCAGTGTGTTAGGTCAATGCACATTCACTGAAGATCCCCTAGGGCTTGTTGTAGGTGTTCCCATAGCTGATCAGACTGATACCTTGAGACTTGGGAGGTTTCAGACATAGTAAGAGGTTGTTTACGGTTGTCAGTACAGACAATCTCAAAGTGGTAGTGGCAGAACTTGGTGGTGAAGGTGCTGAGAGTGCCAAGAAAGAACATGAGCCCTTGCTGCATGGAGACGCGAGCCATCGGAGCAAAGTCTGCGGAAATTGGGTTAAGGGTCAAAGTCGGAAAAGTACCTGTGGAATTACACATCTGATTAGGATGGACGCCAGTAATTGGAATGTGCTTAGAGAACAATAATTGACAACAGAGCCCAATAATCAAAGTTATTGATTGTCTTCAAACCATATATTGTCAAGGAACTCATGTAATTCTTTGAAATGGATTTGGGAACTGAGAGTAGGGATACAAAGTAGCACGCAGGCAGTGACAGCCCCAGATAAAAAGGCAAGGGATACCAGCCTTTTGTCCCTCGTTCATCACGGAGACCTTAAGGATGGCAACAGACTGCACCCAGCAGAACAGGGTTCCCAGACCAATTAGTATAGATGTGCCAATGTTTTGGAGCTCCTCGTCATTTGTCAACTAGATCCAGGAATATTACTGAAATATAAGATTTAATTAATTCCAGACAAGAATTTAATAATGTGCATTCTATGTCAAAATTGCTATTTGTGGGCAAAAAAATGCAGGCAACCACTGTTATAGTTTAAGGTAAAAATATAAAATAAAAACATTAAAAGGTTCCTGAAAGTTTCCTACCACGGTCATTCCAAAGCAGGCAAAAGACAAGGCTACTAGACTGCAAATGTTCATCCAGGGCTTGTGTACTCTGAGATTCAGTTGGAGGTATCTGACCACACCAATAATAAATCCTGCAAAAAAGGATCCTGTGAGGAATATTTTTCTGACTCGTGCAACTTCGGCATATTACAGATCACGTCATGTTGAGTGCATGCGTGGTGTATCTAATAGACACGGACCACAATTGTACATAGTTATAGTATTACATCTTGATGTTTTGATGTATCACATTTGTACCTTGTGTCTGTACTTCCTCTATAGTGTGGGTAATGTTTGTGTGTTTGTATCAATTACACATAGCTGTTGTTGGTGTTGTGCATTACTGTTTTGTAATAAAAATCATTGACATTAACTAGCCTAGAATCCTACCCACAAATCCTGCCATGTTCATGACCTGGCTGAAAACAAAGCTGGCTGGCAGGGCATTTCTTGCAATACTGAGAGAGAAAACAGAAGCTAGTTTGGATTTGTTTAAATTATTATTCATTGTCATGGTAATTATATGTAGTAGCATATATACTTTATGTATGGAGGAGACTTTGTTCCAGGTCACCTGTAAAAAATGATGTGGGGGGGTGGGGGGGGGGGGGGGGTGGGGGGGGGGGGGGGGGGGGGGTGGGGGGGGGGGGGGGGGGGGATTACACAACAATCCTGTGTGCTTTGATAAAACTAATTTTACTTACATAACCCACAGTCTAGCCGCTGTGATGAGCGAATACATTATCTTGAGAAAGGTCCAGCGACTGATTTCCTCTTGTTGATTACTGTTACACTGACACAGAAAACACTGTATATGTTTTAGATAATTTAAATTGTTTTCTGTCATACATAAACTAAGGTTTCAAATATTATTGTTTGCGTTAAGATTTCAAAGTGGTATTCTCTATTCCAACATGTTTCGTTCAGCAGAGACAAACTTACTTATTCCAATATAATTGAGACACTTTGTTACAATTTTATACATTTTCTTAGTTTAGAACAGACTAGGTTATTTTTGCTATATAAATATCACAGGAAAAACTTTGCCGTCAATAGAGAATGGACAACATAGCCATAGGCAGAGCCAATCTCTCCATATGGCTCTTGCCATAGTTAAAGAATAATTACGGTTTAGCGTACATTTTTGTTCTTTTCAAGTGCACCATATACAAATGGAGGAAACCTGCCTTTTCGTGACAGATCTCACCAATCCCAATGGTCTGTAAAAATAATTTTCACAGCCAGACAATTTTGATTCAAATCGTCTGTGTCCTCTTCTTGAGGGACACGGCCCAAGTGAAAGGTGGGCCGAGAAAGTCGAACTTATATGAGAGTCAGGAGCTCAGAATTAGTTCATTGAGCATGACGGCACACGTTACATCCTTAACACTTATGCTTTGTTCATGCCCCAGCTCAAATAAAGACATTGGTTAATACAAGTGTCTGTTTTAAGTAATAATATGATGGCTACATTACTGTAGTAGAGGTGAAGTAAACTGTAATTTGCTGCTGTTCCCAGAACATCATGTATATCCTAAACAGTAAACTAATGGATTTGTCCAAATTAGGTACTTTGCTCGGCTACTTTGTAAAATGCCTGAATATAACCCAGAATGTTTAAGTGTTATAGAAAAACTGATGATAAAATATATTTTGATAAAACAAAATAGACAGTAGTATGGATAATATTAGTTATCAACCTCAGGTTATGAGAGCTAAAGGAAATGTGTAAGAATTATGTAACAAAAGGGTGCTAGGATCATGAAAATTCTTCTTTCTAATTACACTGGTGGTAAAATAAAATTGCTAGCCTTACATACTTAGTAAGTAAGTAATTAAGTACAGTAAGTAAACATTGAGAGCCTCTGCATTGCCCTTCCGCCTATTTACAAGAAATGGTTTGGTCCTGCCAGCCCAGAAACCAGGCACTAACGGTATGACGATACTAGGCCGTTAATTACGACAAGTGCGGAGTGGGTGTAGTCCCTGATTGGTGTTGGTAGTCATCCAATTAGTTAAGTCCATAGAGAGACCAGCTACTTTTGCTCCCCTATCATAGTTATTTTTCTTCACAGAATATTGTGAATGTTTACGTTTCACACGCACCTCTTTTAGCCAACATTAATCAATGCAGGCGAACTTTTAGCAAGCTATTTGTACTGAGTCAGTTTTCCCTACTCCTGCCTAATGCCAGGCCCAACCGATGCAGCTTCAGGCTTCAGATGTCTTGTCTCACCATACCCCTATCCCTACCAATGAACCAGCCCTAGTCCCTGTGAAGGAGGTGAGCAGCAGGGGGTCCTAGGGATTTTTTTTTATTATAAAAAAAAAGAGAGAAATTATTCCCCAAAAAATTCACATTATGATCATTATAAGAAATAAACACAGATCATAATCTGTATTGGATGCCGGACAGTTTTAAGCATTGAGTGACTCTTGAGTCTGTAAAGTGACCGTCAATGTTACAATAATATCCTCAAGTCATGTGGCCAAGATATGTCTCCATGGCTTTGATGCAGACTGAAATATGGTTGCTTACCACACTAGCTAACCTTGAGACCTAAAATGTAGGGAGGATTTGAAAACATAGATCTCCCCCAGAATAATTTGCCGTCCTGCATGCTGGTGACTTATAAAGAATTAAATTAACAAAATAATAAGTGCACTGCAACAGCATTTTCTCTATACTTTTAAATACATTTCAATACATTTAATTTAGATTACAGAATATTTGTCAATACTGAATAATTCACATTCATAATACATTTGTTGTTTTTTCATGAGGACATACAGACACTATATCGATGTAGTCCTATATTTGACTTGCAAATCCATAAAATTCCTTTGGAGGTTGTCAGAGCAGTCTGAATGATTAATGTAAACCTGTAATCATTTATTGGAAAGTGACATTAGTTTTATGGGAAACATCAAAACGCTCTGATGAAGGTAGTAATAGCGAAACGTGTAAGCGTTTTCACTTTTTTTATGTCTGCTTCCAATAAAATGTAAAATCTTAGTGTTTCGTCAGCCCACCGTTTTTTTTACCAATATTACTGTGGATGTGCTACCTTTTGCTTCTAATTACAAACATTTCTGTTTTATGGGCTAGGGTCATTTCATAAAACTACACATATCAATAGATGTTGCTTTCAAATTATACATTTTGAAACAGTTTGTAAATAGATATTGAACAGAAGAAAAGTGGAACAATTTTTCAGTGAGACAGCTTTAAAAGGGGTTGACTCCTTTTGCAAGGCACCAACCACATTCTCACTTCATATATGATAGGCCTACGAACTAGTTACATAGTCTTTTGTTGTTGTGTTTTCTTGCATAACTTTTTTATATCGCTTTCTACTGTCCTTACCCAGTTACTAGCCTTCATGTTCCTTCGTCAATGTGTCTACATAAATGTCTTGATTTTCTATTTTTGCCACAAATTTTCCTTTTTTTCCAATTTTTTTTCAGAACAGCCCACCCACAACATCAGCCTTCTAAAAGCCACACATTCCTCAATAGACTACTTGTCTTTTGTTTGCAGTGCCGATAGCCTATGCTGGTGTTGTTTAGTAGTGCTGCTACGCAACTGCAGGTAATATGCGTCAATATTCTGCAGGATTCAGTGCTGTACATTTTTTCTGTGGTGTGGTGGTTATGATTATGTCATTACAAATGGTATTATATTTTAGGATATCTTATCATTTGCGTCATGTACACTCTGCAGAACCAGGGCCCCCTTCAACTGATAGTTTTGTCAGGGAGGAGCGTGGAAGTGGAGGAAGAGGTGTCAATACAAGAATGTTATCATTAAAATGGCATTTAAACTGTTAAAGATTACCTTAAGCACATTTCCTACAGAGGGTATCAGCCTTTCATCAATAGTGAATTCCACTGCATGCAGAATGTTGCATGCATGTCTGCAGTGTTTTATTTTCACAGCTCAGTCAGTAAATATCGTACAGTACGTAGAGTTGCAAGCCTACAAAGGCCGTTGTTTATTGCTTTGAATGGGCGATTGGGTTCTGGAGGTGTGGTTACAGCAATTGTGCAGTTGGCATGCATAGACTGGGGTGGTGGGGCCCAATGTGATCTTTTCATGGAGCCCAAAATCTCTGGCGGCCCCCCTGTCACGCAGTAACAAAAGAATACCACTGATGTGCAGTATCTTGCACGAGGGAGACGATTGCAACTCGCTGCATTTACGGGTGCGCTGACAGTATTTTAACTTCAACAGTTGGGGGAAAACCCTGGTAACGCATGTTTTAATAGACTATTTCCTGACCTACAGATACACAGATGTTTAATCTACAGTATATCATATTTATATAACAAGTTTATGAATTACTGTTTCTTTGCTATTAGAACTGTAAACATTCCGAATATTTTTTATATAAAATGTTCATTCATGTTACATAATATCATAGAATCACTAAATTATTAAAGTAATTAGGTAATACTGATGAATGTACTTAAGAGCAAATTACAAAACATTGAAGCAGCACGTTTTAAATAAATACTGTTTATTGAAAATATTTCAAAACATTTGATACTTGATCTAAAACAAAAATAAGAAATCTCTTTCTTTAACAACATAAAAGGTGACCAAAAGTAATCGACATGGGTGGAACAATTGAGTTGACACGCAATTCTAAATTCCCACTGATTAACAATAGACATGAATCCATTTGTCAATGATTTCAAGCACAGATCATTAGGCACGTTTCATCAAATTCTTGTCAAAGCAAGTCTCATTTTCCAAAGGGAAAGTCCTATTGCAATCTGATGTCTCCAAATCAAAATAGTTTTGAAAGAAAAAAATGAACAAAACGTGAAAAACATGATCCTTAAACTAGAATGAGCCATCTGACCCATCCCAAATAAAAACAATTGCAATCTTGGTCCTGTGTATGTTTCACTGTAGTGGTGGCGTATCTTGTTTAGGCTTTGTTAGGAAACGCAAAGCTAGAATAACAAAAGTGAAGAACTGACAGCAATTTATAAATCTAATGCAAAGGTAGCATGTCTGCACAAAGACTAGGTAAGGTAAATTATTTGCTAGGTAAATTTGGGGCTAACAGCTTTTTGCTCCTTTGTCTCTAAGAAACCACCCTTCTTACTCATTGTAGTGGCATTCTAAGTTGGGAAGTTTTTGTTTGGACAGCCTCCCCACTCAGACGGACAGTCTGTTGGCTTGCGTAAGTACCACCTTAAGCACTGGCATGAAGGCTGAGGTCTCACTGAAGTTGCTGTTGTTGACTATATGGGTGTGGATGTTGATGCTCTCTATGTAGGAGCGTGACTCAATGCTTCTCACCATGTTGAGCAGTCCTCCTACAATGGCTGGGGAGAGCTGGAGGCAAGAGAAAGAGAAAGTAAGAAACCCTGCATCTTCTAAAAATTTGACCTAATGCCATCCTGACATAAATTCTAATTAACAGCTTAGAAAGGTAAACATGGCAGCGCCACTGTAGAATCCCTCACCGTCTGCTCTCTGAGCTTATCATAGAGGGCCTCCAGGCGTTTGTTGGCATCATCAAGCTTCCTCTTGGTTTGCTGAAGGGGGAGGATACAGCGTAATGAGACACAAGATAAGCTTTTGTTAGAGCTGCCAATGTAAGTGGTAGCATCGTTAAACCAGTTGAAATGGTGGCAGGGCTCACAGGGTCGTTGGCAGCTGTCAAACACTTTTGGATGAGTGCCTCAAATGTGGTTTTGAGGACTAAGTGTTCGTCTGGGATCGGCTTCTTCGAGATCTTCTCAGCAGGGATGGACTGCATTGGCTACAGAAAGCATCCGGGTTAGAGAACCACCAGGGACAGAAGACACAGAAATATATAACACATAAAAACATTGCTATTTCAAACAAGCCTTATATTTTGTGCAGGACATTCATTTTGTGACAACAATTCCCTAGTTTTGGGGGGAGAAAGATGGTGCTGTAGAGCAAAGACAGGACCCAAGTGAGCTCCTACACTAGTCGTTTAATTATCCTTACATTTATCCATAAGCTTGGTAAAAGGGCAGAATCTCAAAACGAGAGTTGTTACAGGATGAATGTAGCAGACTATTTCTCTAAAACACCCAGTTTCTTACACAGGAAAAACTAAATTTCAACTACGGCTGTTAACGAGGAGAAGACAACGAACCAACAGACTAACATGGAGGCTAATGCTAGTTTCATTGGGTCAGATCCTAATGTCGGGAAAATTAAGGAAGATATCACTATCTATTGATAAAATCGCTCCATCATTACTAAAGTTATGTCTCTTTTCTCCTATGTTTTTCCACTACTACAACAGCAGAGCTATCCACTTCAAGTGAATACTTGCGATTCATTTGGACAAGTTTCAAACAAATTTCATTCTAAAAGCAATAAGAGGAGCAGGGTATTTTCTTTTTTAAAACGCCATAATATTCTGTAAAAGCATAAAATATCATAAGTCATACAACGAACCCTTACATAGACACCAAAATTGGTAGCGTTTTGGAAGCTATATGACACCAAACAGCCCCAATGCAAACAATGGGTGAACGTATTGGTGAAGCTGAAGGTAGAATGCTAATGTGGAGACCGTGACTGAATCCTTGGAGGCTAAAATAGCAAACTTGCGAAAGTAGGTGCGTGCCTTAACCTACCACATAGATGACCTGGAAAAACTAGGGCGTATGCGCAATGTACAAATCATAGGTCTGGCAGAGGAGACGAGGGCTATGATTCAGTAAAGTTTTTTGAAATGCGGATCCCCAAATATCTCCAGATAACCACAAAAGCTGGGTGCATCAAGATTTATTGAGCCCATTGTTCACTAGCATCAAAACCCGGGAGTTCCACAAATTTTCAGACAAGCAACGCGTGATAGATGCAGCTCAACGTCTAGGAGCCGACCCTACAAGCAAAGGGTCCAAGGTCCACTTTAATGATTACTTTGCAGCTGTGGTGAAGAGACGGAAGGCATTTGAAAAGGAGAAAGAACGGCTTTAGAAGATGAAGATGGACTATGCTTTGATATATCCTGCGACCGAGTAAAAGTAGACGGAAAGGCTAATAGGATAGACACCCGCATCTGCATCCCAAAACAGTTTGAAACAAAATATTAGAGATTAAATACGTAAATTCTACAGGACTCAACATTTACATCCTACTTTCAAACTGAATTTATGTCCTTTCATTCAATTAACCAATAATCTCCAGATAACCCCTCCCTTTTATGGGAGACATCTAAGGCATATGCTAGGGGATTAAACATATATTTTTCCACTAATAAGAGAAAACAAAAATGGCAAAAGCAGGCAGTGTTAGAGCAAGCAATTGCCAAAAACAAAACAAAAAAAGCATATTTTCACGGACCCATCCCTGTACTCCTTAAAGAGATGTCTGCTCTAGGATCTGCTTTGGACACACTATTAGCCCAAGATGCAGAGAAGTAAGGCAATATATTACAAACATGGAGACAAGCCAGGAAGGTACCTAGCTTATCTTTCTAGAAAAATAACGGAATTTCAGTATATTGCGTCAACTGCGGACTACAATGAAAATCAGGTTTATGATCTGGAAAGCATCAGTAGCTGCGTTTACATGGAGCCTAATTATAATGTGTTTTCAGCAAGTGGTAGACTAGAAGGAAATCCCTAAACCAGATTTTTTCTGATTTCTACAAATTAGACCCTATATTATGAAGAATAGCTCTAAAAATTACTTTGGAAAATCTCCTGTGGAAAAACTGCTTTTTCAGAGATTTGGGGAGGTTTCTATCTATCTGTTTTATGATGCTTTATCTGAGGTGCATGCATACGCAGAACACCAGCAGAACATGTGAAATAGAATGAACCATTACAATTGATGAAGGAACTTGGGAGGATATATGGGGAAATGCCAGAACAATATCAATCAATCAATCACATAGACTGCATATTCCCCTATTATGCTTTTTACTCATTCTTTTCACCACTGTCGTAAATGCAAGGCTGAAACAGGTACTTTAACTCATTGGTTATGGTCATGTCATGTGATACAGAAGTATGGGCACACTCTGTTATGGAGAAGATCCTGGGTAGAAAGCTAGAGCTGGATCCTTTATCATTTTTATTGGGTCTGCCTTGTGAACGTCACTTATACATCCATCAGAAGGTTCCATAACATTCTGACTTTTGCTTCAAGAAGAACCATGATCTGTCAGTGAACTAATGACAAACCCCCCCTCTGTGATGGCCTGGCAAAGAATACTTATGGAGCTAGTGCCACTGGAATATCTAACAGCCATTCCTAAACTACCGGGACTCTAAAACTTCAACCATTTTGTAAAATGGATTTCTATGAGGTTGGCTCATTTGCACCACCAACTGTGCGGGGCTCATATGTGCTTTTTGGTAACTTGTAAATAAGATATTGTATACAAAACAACAATTCCCTAGTATTGAAGGTAGGAAAGAAAAATGTGCGAAGGCGTGTGTACCTGTATGATGTCCCCGATAGGAGCCCCTGGTGCACCCTCCCCACTTGTCTTTGGCATGATTGGGTTCATGGGAGGAGGGGAGAGTGGCTGCTGTTGAATGCCTAAATAGGAGTGTTGCCCTCCAGCCTGGCTTTGTACCATGGGTTGTAAGGGCACGGAGGCCATTGGCTGGCCTTGGGGATCAACGCCTAACGGAACCATGATAGGAGCTGTGATGGGTGCAGGAGGAGTGTAGTTGTTTAAAACCTGTAAGAGAAGGAAACGATGTACAACAAATAGAATGAGGATTAACAAAAAAGTAGACACATGGCTGTTTGTTGTATTCAGAGTGAATTTAGTTCACAGCAGCACCGTAACCTGCTACTCACCTTTTTCTTCTTTGGCACTCCGCTCAAGGATGGAGGGTCGTTCCACCCATTCTGGGGCCCTATGGAGAAGCAGAAATAAACAATTTTACTCCAAAAAAAATTATTTTTTCTTAGAAAGGAAAATTTCGAGGCATAAAGGATAAGAGTAAATGTTTCAATATTAAAAAAATGTATCAATTTAGACTAAACTATCAAAGCTACGAAGCTAAAAATAGGCCATTCAATTTTCAAATAGTACGCAAAAACAGCATTAAGATAAATGTAGGAGTGTTCGATGCGATGCTTTCTTGCTAAACTTATTGACATAAGTTTAAGCCATGGCCCTAAATATATTTATGATCACCTGCCTGCCATTTTCCAACTGGGTAATGACTGTCCCAGATAGCCATGCAAAGCCCTTATCCCACCACGGCACCAAAACATGTTTGCTTTTGTCCACAGCATATCTAGGTCAACCTCCATCGAGCCATACTCCATCTTAGGTTAAGCTCAAAATGTCTAAACAGACATTTAATAACACCAATATTCTGTAAAACTAGTGAAAAGGGACAGAATTTCTTTTTTTGATTAAAAACTTACTAAATCACCATTAGTTCAAAAACTAAAAATATTTTTACATATCATTTTGATTAAGGATGACTGAAAAATTATTTTGGGTCATTAAGTTTCTGATTTTGCCAAGCTGAGTTGTCTTTTTTAATTCACCTTCCAGAAAACAGGTAGTGTCTGGAATAAATCCCCCTGTGAAGGAAATAAAAAAGAACATTCTAGACATTACCCCAGTCTGTTTAAAGCCAGCCCTTGCTTTCCTTCACTTAATGTAAGCAGAAGCGGCCTTATATTGGTACAGTTCTGATAACCTTGCCCGACTGCTTTTTCTGGACTGCACCTTATGGAAAACCCAGGTTGGCTTGGTGGGTACAGAAACAATGTGTGTTTACAACTAAATGGAATACCATTACTTTCCCTTAAATGTATAACATTTGTAATGTAAGTTCCTAACCGATGCAGCCTTTGGTTTTTCACATTTTATAAGAGTCAAATAAAAATGTCTTTCCAACAGCTTGGCTATCAACCAATCGACTTCTATAAAACTTTTGATTCAGTCAGTCAGGATAACAGGCGGGTGGGAGAAAGGGAGACCTGTTCTCTGAGAAGCTGGGATTTGTTCCAGGCTTGTATCTTGCCGTGTACCTGAGGTTCCAGTCGGTGGCGGAGGTGGCATGTATGAGACAGGGGACCCTTGGCCACCATGCTGAAAAGATTCTCCAGAAGATATTGGGAGGAAGGAGAAGGAAGAAGATGAAGCAGTCGGAAGGAAAGGAGGACGAGAAGGAAGAGAGTTGAGAGCCGTGGATGGCTGCATGTATTGAGGTTTGAAGCCTGGAGATGGGGCTGGAGCCGAGGAAGGATAGGGAGGAGGAATGGGAGGGTGCGTATTGGCAGAGGAAGAGGAGTGTTGGAGAGGCCTGATAGCAGACCCCAATCGGGTAGCCCTCTATGTACTGGTTGTGACCTTGGGGGTAAGCTGTGGTGCACACAGAAGAGAGAAAGAGAACAGATGCTGTTAATGACAGGTTAGGGGCTTGTTACAATTGTAACAAAAGCATGCATGCGAAAGTAAAAAAGAGAAGATGCATGCTGCTTTGATGACCTTAAAACAGTACTTGTAAATTACATCAAGGAACCCTAAAACTATATTGAGAAAGAGGATGCAACCAAATGCTAAATTATTAATGATGTTTAGCATTTGTCTATTACAGTTTTCGGGCACAGACACCTGTACACGTATTTGTGAAATAGAGAGCTCGGCACAGGACATTGAAGAGAGAAATTATTAGAGAGGTGAACTATCACTGCATGCATGATAGTTTACATTTGGAATTGGGAAATAATAGAACACAGCATTCTAGAGGTCTTTTTCCCTTCTATTTTATAGATTAACAGTGTATACTTCCCACTGTTGCATAGCAATGAAACTCAATGTACTCTCCGTGAAATCTTCTTTCTGACAAAAAACACTTATCACTGCACAGCTAAAGTGGGACTTGTAAACGGAACTGATATTCAGACACAGCACAAATGCAGGTCTGCCAATGAAAACAGCACAGCTTGTGGTTCACCTAATTAGCTAGTAACAGTGAATCATCTGACTTACGCTGATATTGCTGGGTGTACATGCATGGGTGGGTGGTAGAGGCCGGAGGAGCAGCAGCAGTCACTGGCTCCTGCATTCCGTACTTGGGTGAGGCGACCTCTGCCTACAGAAGAGATAGATAGGAGAATATAAGCTGCGACACTCGTGACCCATTATACTAAAGAAAATCGTTTGTGTTCTATTTCAAAGGAAAGTTCCATTTTGCAGTTGCAATAAAATCTACTTAGAAATGAAACAAAACCCTGGGAAGAGTTCAACATTTAAATTCTTTACTTCTTTGAAAGAGAGAGGACAGCAGAATGTGTGAAGGGGAGAACCCACCAACAGTGAGATGGGGTGACTTTAAAGGGCTAGGGCCAGAGAGAACGTACCCTTCTCCACTGTATGTCGAGTGTACCACAATTGCAAGAGGCCTAATTATTAGAACTATTCTTTGTGACATCGATTATAAAGCACACAACAGAAATTACCCATCATCCCACTGTAAACTTTTCTTTAATAACAATGTCTGGATAACCCAACAAATTAGGACATTCAATGTAATAGGGATTTAGAGAGAGCTGGAAGAAACTCAACTGGCAAGCAACGTGAGGGCGTGGTGGTTTAGTCCTTATCATTGCACCAAAGTCGAAATATCGTCCACAAATATGTACCATAAGTAAGTACAAATTTGAAACAAAACAATGTTAGGTCACTACGCAGTGGTAAGGGTAGTTGGTTGCCAGAGTTGTACAATTCGCATGCAAGACTGTGGGCCTGATTTACTAAAGGTTTGCGTGTGCAAAAACACATGCAAGCGTCATACCAGCCGCCAAAAAAATTCCAAGCTGATCTACTAATGAGGTGCAACAAGGATTGCGTCGTTAACGAGCAATTTAGCACACCTTGTCCCTTTTGCGTGTTTACCTTAATACATAAGCAAAAATGGCCGTTTCTACTTGGGACTACAAAATGCTGGGAGGAAACATACAAATAGATACATTCAATACCCACGATGATATTTACTAAGCCTGAAAGTAGTTCACGGAGAAGCAATTGCGTGTACATTTTAGTACGACTGAGGGGCACGCACTAATCAGATGCGAGCGTTGGGAGAAATGGCTGCACGTGTTATGATGTGAAAGAGACGCAGGAAAAACCAAAGAATATGTCAAGAACGTGTTTTGTCCGGCCGCAGACACATTTTTAAGATGTCAGAGGCAAAAGAAATTCAAACATATCGCCTATCTATCAATGGCATTTTTTTGCTACTGAATCCACCGTCCCCCTCCTATATTATTTGCCGACCTTTTATTATAAGCCAATTTGTATTTTGTTCTGTGGCTAAAAGCTCGCCCTCTTCTCTTAATTTTGCCTGTTGATCTTTTTCTTTTCCCCCATGACACTGATCTTCTCACTGATAATCTCCCTTATGGCATTTTTGTTAAATTCATATTTATTTGCTGTAGCTCAAAAGCTTATTCATCTCTTCCACTAGTACCTTAACTTTGAGGGAATCAAATTACATTTCCCTTTAGCGATCATTCTGTTTTCCATCAAAACTATCCATGGCTAGAGTCACTGAAACCCGCAAACCTCTCATATGTTGTTTGCACCTGACGTAATTTAAGCAATTACTCTTAGTTGATCACCATCAAAACGGGTGCAATATATTGTGTTGGAACGATCACACAATTCAGTACATGCTATTTGGGATCTTAGTAAATCAGGTCCTGTGTGTATAAACAGTTTGCTGTGCTGTGACAAGGGGAGTGGGTCAGTGTACCTGCTGGTCTGAAGCTTGAGGAGGGAGACTGAGCAGGGCTGTGGGTGTTTGGTTACTCCAGGAGGTCACTGTGGAGGCAGCCCTCATCTGGGAGCAAACACAAAAACACACACACACACACACACACACACACACACACACACACACACACACACACACACACACACACACACACACACACACACACACACACACACACACACACACACACACACACACACACACACACACACACACACACACACACACACACACACACACACACACACACACACACACACAGAGAGAGAGAGAGAGAGAGAGATGAGGGCCACTACCGTGTCCTCCCACAGAGGCTGGATTCTTATATTTTAGTTCTAGGGTTGAAGTGACAGGGCTGTCCAGGCAGATGAGATTAACAAGCAAGTCTTGAAATCATATAATCCTCACTCAATGTGCAAGCAGGCTGATTAGTCAAGTCATTGGTTGTACAGTCATGTTACTATCAAAATGATCTGGAAACAACTAAGGTAACAGTGTCTAAAATATATCAGATGACAAAGAGAAGAATTTGGATTGGGACTACTTTCAAATTATTTTTACACATAAATTACCAACATTCAAATTAGGACAGGCAACAAAACTGAAAGCTGTTTGGGAGCTTATCACAAAACTGTTGATGTGTATGATCTCTGGTGCTGTTAGGTGTGTTAAACTTACTGGCTGATAATACTGAGACTGGGTTGATGCACAGAGAGACACAGTTGCTTCCACAGTGACTGGAGAAGACTTGGATACCATGGCAGTCATGTCTGGGGTGTAGGGTGGGTGGGGCTGGGCCTGCGGGACTTGGCCTCTTTGTCTTTGATCTACAGCGGCACTAGCCGGTTGGTCTAGAGCCCTGGTCAGACGGTCGTGAAGCTGCTGCACGGCTATCTGTACAGATTGTGGAGAACAGTTAGACAATTATTAGCCAACTAACATTCTAGTCTACGGTAGCAGTAAATATACAGCGGGGCAATGACCATTGTAGAAATGACTGAATATGCACACAGATGAACTTCTAATTATTGTAACATATGTCCTTTCTTTTTAGACTGATAAATTCAATCTGGGTATTGTCATCTTCTCAGTAGGATTATTGAGGTATTCAAACGAAACCTGGGTAGCGTTCTCTGGGAGATAAGCAATGGCTGTGGCCAGGCTGCCCTGGGATGCCAACAGGCTGGAGTATTGGCTCATCTTCTCTGCCAAAAGGACGCCCACCGCAGAGGGAGCCGACTCTTGGGTCTGCTTCACCGCCTGCCTCAACACCACCACCTTCTCTATCAGCTCCTAAAACACCATACACACACGCACGCAAATACATTTTACAAATTAAAAGGTAGACAGTTTAGAAATGTAGGTGGCCCTGTGAATAATTATGGTTTGGACCATAAAGACTTCTATCAAACCCACACAGATGGCGAAGTACAGTCAAAAAAGAAACCAACTGCCCATACCAGAAGGGAGAGTGGACTTGTTCCTCCCTTCGGTCCAGTCCAGCATTCCACCAGTTTCTCTACGTTGCCAGCACAGATGTAACAGAGACAAGCTTGCACCTGCAGTTGGCCCTCCTTGGCTGCCTCCAAACGACTGCCAATCAAGTCTGAGTGACACATGGGGATACAAAGTCAACAGGCTAATAGGTATAGAGGTATACTGTTCCTTCAAAATGGTCAAATAAAGAGTATGGTAGAGGCAGAAAGTGGTAAAAAGTCCACTACTTCTACTTGAAGACATTGAAGGGAATCAATCGAAATATAATTTGTTTTGTTGAAAATAATATAATACAAGTCTTTCAACTTTGATCAAAGATACATCAACTAGGTGAAAAAACAAACCAATGGTACGCACATGTTTAGTGTCCAGAAAGTTTGAGGGAACTTTTCCCAACATTATAAGTTGTATGTTCAAGGTCATTTCTCTACTTGTAGTGCTACAGATAGAATCGGGTTTCTTACCACACAGAGAGGAAAACTCTTCAGGCTGAGCATAGGTCATGACTGCAGCTAGAGCCTCCTTCCAGTTTAACAAGTCACAAGTGTGCAGGATGTCCCGCCAGTCCTTCAGCACTACTGCGCTGATCAACTGCAAATGCACAATATTATTAGAACCGTCATAATCATCAACCCCGACCAGAGAAATCTAAGGAGGCTAAGGAGAGTTTAGAGCTAAACTGGACTTCAGTACAGACAGGAGATTAAAACATACAAGAGCTGTTTTTTATCGACACTTTAAAAGTAAAGAGGCCAGAGAATCCCAGGAATAGTTCACTATAGTGGATATTCAACCCTATTTCCATGTCTCCCGGAGTTCTCCCAACTTGTCCAGATAGTTTTTACATCTATTTGGGATGAGTAATTACTTAAAACCTAGAGGTTTCCAGTCAAACGTTTAGTGTTGTAGCTTAAAGGGAACATATGATTGGATTTAAAAACTAACTTGATGATTCAGGACAACTATGGGAGACATTGAAATAAGGTAAAGCATCCAAAGTAATGAACTGTCCTGTAACAGCCAAGAATAGGTCAGCACACTCACACAGAGCAACTGTGAGAGGGTGTGTCTCAGCAACCCACAATTAATATTTTGTGAATTGCCCTAAACTCGCTGACTGTTCTTTGCTCTGCGCACTGGTGCTTATGCAAATGGTTCAAAGATCAACTTGCAGATTGATAGGAATTTACCAGTGGAGAATGATGACCTTTTATGAACAACACATTAATCAGACAGCTAGAAGTCTATCGAAGATAGATGTGCGTCTACGTTTGTATGCTTGTGGTGTGCTACTGATTACAGATCAGCAGCAAACAATAGACTTTGTACACATTTGGTAGGCTCTAACCACATCGTTTGCAATACCACTATGTATGTTGACATTTTAATCTGGTAGTCTAAAATCTAGCCTGCTGTCTTTGCCAGGTGGATTACTATGCAGGGAAAACCCTGCACATGGTACATTTAGTCTTAGTCATTTACATTACCTTTGTGATCTTGCTGTGCCTCTTTGTGAAGTACTTTTTCTGGGTTCTAGCCAGGAGCTCTGGTCCTCCCGCAATTGCTAGAATGATACTGTCGGCCATACGATTGTCATAGAGACAGAGTTCCACTGCTCCCTCAAAGTCACCGGTCAGCAATGCCTGAGTAATCAGGTCATCCACATCTATTAAAAAAATAGAGCAGCGCCCCAAATAGAATAGTCAAGTCAAATAGATTATAGACTTATACAAAGAAAATGTTTTTCCTTAAATTAAACATTTTCCAAGTGAGTCTTTTGTGTTGATACATACATACACATAAAAAACTATGGGGAAGGTAGAGGGTCATTTTATTAAAAATGTGTCCTTTTCACTCTGTAGTTCCAAACTGCAACTGCATTTCTGTTTATATTGCCATTGCCAGAACGGGTCCAGAATCAAGCCATTTGGAAGCACTTCAGTCTGTATAGTGTGAATTTAACTCCTTTACAGTTACCTTGGCTGACACTGAGGTGGATACCATTGGTGGACAGGGCTGGGGCCTTGGTGGTCACCTCACAAACCGCCCTGGGGCTTTCCTCCTTGCAGCTCGTCTCTGGCTCTGTTGTTACACTCAGCCCCTGAATAGGCAAGGGAAATTGACGAAACCAACCACCATCATATAAATGAGATTATGAGTTATGGGGCATTCAACATGGCTTCCTCTCCATCTGAACTGACCTGAATAACAGACCAGGGAGGAAGGAATTTGCTATCAATCAATGAACACCCCAGGGGCCCCCTGGTTTTGGATTGTGGATGTCAAAATTGCACTTTCTATTTACAATTTACACTTCAAACAATAACGTTTGGGGAGAAAGAAAACATCAAGTATAAACAAAAGCACCATAAAAAACTAACTGGCTTTCCACACAAACAACATAACAAAACATTAGCAGTATTAAGTCGATCCCAGAGAGAGATAGAGAAAGAGAGAGGAAGTGAAGCTCAAGCGTTAAGTTATCATAATAGTAAACTTAGCATTAATGGGAGAGAAAGAATGTCTAACGGAAATGGTTACTCTTTAACTTTAATTTTTGGAGCGATAATGCTCTGTTAAGGAAAAATCACAATGAAGTACAGTCCAGTGTAAAAATAGACCAGGTACAACTTAGTATCATAAACACATAGAATCACTGTGAGGGCATAAACTCTCTGGGAGTGGACTGTGGAGCAGGTAGGGGGGTATGAGTACCTGCTCCAGGAAGATCTCCTCAGAAAAAGTCTTGTCCGTTGTGTTTTCTGAGTGGATGTCTGTGTCCACCGCCTCTTCCTCTGAGGTAGCTGTACCCTCTATGCCTAGCACAGAGGCAGTTTCTCTCAATGGCGCTAAAGGGGATTCCGGTTCCACTGCTGGCTGAAGGTTTGTTGCAGCAATGAGGTCAAATTCTGCTTCTGGGGGGAGGTTAGCAGGGGGGAAGAGGCATTGTTCCTCTACAGGCAAAATATTAGTATGGACACGCAGGTTCAGGTCCAATTCTGACTGCAGATTGAGTGAGGAGGTGGGGTCAAAATCAGCCTCGAGAGGAGGAGGACCAACTGCAGGAGTTTCAACTAAATGGTCCAACTCAGTTGCTGGCTGTAGGTTACATTTGTGGTTATGCTCTGAACCTGGCTGTAGACCATCTTGGTCAAAGTCTGAACCCGCGAGTAGGCCAATTTGGTTAAACTCTGACTCTGGCTGTGGGCCAATTTGGTCAAACTCTGACTCTGGTTGTAGGCTAATTTGGTCAAATTCTGACCCTGGCTGTAAAGCATCTTTGTCAAACTCTGAACCCGGCTGTAAGCTAATATGGTCAAATTCTGACCCTGGCTGTAGACCATCTTCGTCAAACTCTGAACCCGGATGTAGGCTTAGTTGGTCAAACGCTGAGCCTGATTGTAGGCTATCTTTCTCATCTGACCCAGATTGCAGGCTGATTTGTTCATCTGACCCTGGTTGTAGGCTGATTTGTTCATCTGACCCAGGTTGTAGGCGGATTTGCTCATCTGACCCTGGTTGTAGGCTGATTTGCTCATCTGACCCAGGTTGTAGGCTGATTTGCTCATCTGAACCAGGTTGTAGGCTGATTTGCTCATCTGACCCAGGTTGTAGGCTGATTTGCCCATCTGATGCAGGTAGTAAGCTGATTTGGTCAAACTCTGACTCAGGTGGTTCAAATGGTGACACTGCCTGAAGGCTTATTTGGCCACACTCGTGCTGGGGCAGCAGGTTTAGATTTACAGCCGGAACTGGAGCAATCATACAGGACAGGGACTCGGGCAACTCAGATCCATCACTCAGGTCCACAGGGGGCGCAAGCTCAGGGTCAATCACAGGGACACTGGAAGGTGCAAGGTCATCCGAAGGTTGACGGTCAACATTTGTTTTGAGGTTGGGTAAAGCCTCAAAAAGTGTTTCTGGTTGGGGAACAGGCTCCAAGGAAGACTCTGGGATTAGCTGGTTGATTGGTGTAGGTACAAGAGGATCAAGCTGATCACTTGAATTGGGTTCGGGTGCGATGACGGGAGCGGGGACAGGATCAGAAGTCAGGCAGGGCTGTATACATTCACAGGGTAAAGGGAGGAGGTCAGAATCACATGGAACTCAGGATCACTGATATTTAGATGTGTAAATTAGGCTTCATATACATTACTACTGCATACCATATAAAATTTGCAATTTTCACACATCAAAAACAGACGCAGTTCCCCATGATTTCACTGTGCCAATAACGAAAAGAGAAAAACGATCTCACTTGAAAATAATGAATCCAGTTAGTACCTTTCATTCAAATTGCTAGTTGAATGTGCATAAATAAAGATCGCAACCTTTTCCCCACATCTGTTTTTGCTGTTTGCTGTTTTTTACTAAAAACCAGATTACAAAAAATCCTTTTGATTTCCAAGTACTAGTCAATACCTTTCTCATTGAACCATGCACTTCTACAAAAGGAAATCATATTCCAACATTACCTAGGGATGCACAATCAGTGATATTGGTATCCAGAGTTACATATATTTCATGAGGTAATATCATATCTGATGCAAAGTTTACTTTTAAACCAGATACAAATACCTAATTAACATTTATATGAAGCAAGGGCAGGACTGCTTTACCTGCTGTGGCAGAGCAGCGTCTCCTCCTTCGAGAGCTACAGCAATCTAAAATGAGACAAAACATTGTGTAACTTTTATTCCCAGGAAAATTTAGATTTACCACAGAATTGAAATAACTCACACAATATAATAACAAATAATATCAAAAAGTCATTACACAAAATAATAATAATAATAATAATAATAATAATAATAATAATGACTTGGACTTCTATAGCGCCTTTCATGATACCCAAGGTCGCTTCACAAGAGTGGGAGGAGGAAGGTAGAGGGCAGGGTAGGGGTTTTAGGGAGGATAGGCGAGAGAGAAGAGGTGTGTTTTGAGGTACTTTTGGAACTGTGGCAGAGAAGTGGCAGAACGGATATGAGGGGGCAGGGTGTTCCAGAGGGTCGGGGCAATTGCACAGAAAGCCCTATCGCCAAAGGTTCTGAGTCTGGTGCGAGGAGTGGAGAGTAAGTCCTTGCTGGTGGAGCGCAGGGACCGTGACTGGGAGTACAGGTGGAGGAGGTCAGTGATGTACTTGGGTGTCAGTGAGTGAAGTGACTTGTAAGTGAGGAGGAGGATTTTGTAGCTGATGCGTTGTTTGATTGGTAGCCAGTGGAGCCAAAACAAACAAAAACAACAGATGGCTGACCAAATTTTCTTTGGTCACAATACAATTAACTTGAGAACCATGTGAATGTATTTACTATGATTGATCAGTATAATTAGCTTGATTTTTTTGTACTGCTTTAACATCCTCACAGGGACATTCTACAGTGATGGTCAATCACTTTTGGAAGCCTTTAGAATTGTTGGTTTATGTATATTTCTGACAATGGCATAAAACCTTAAACAAATACTAACCATTAAAAGAGCCCTGAGTGAGCAAATACATTATAGAGGTTTTTAATGGGCATTGAGTAATTTCAATTTGTGTACTCGCAAAAAAACATCAGAACAGGGTTCAAAGTGATTGTAGTACAGTAAGCCTTCGAGATACACAGGTTTTAAATACACGGTTTCACTTTTCACTAAAAATGTATTGTGTACTATTTCTAGATAAACGGCCTATAGTTTCACTTTTACGCTGTTGAGCGAGCCTAACATTTTTTAATTATAAAACAAAGGCTGTTTTATAACCACTGGATGCTCCTGGCTTGTGCATTGCATACTCTAATGTCTCATACTACCACCGAAGATCAGCTTAACTCTGCAGAGTTATGCCTTGCCCTGTTTGAGGCACAAGTTCAAGAACTCTATGGCATTGAGCACTGCTTGTGTAACTGCCACTTAATAACACATCTCACTCAAAGTGTCAGAGACTGGGGCCTTATATGGGCAAATTCAGCATTTGTGTATGGAGACACTAGTGGAAAACTCAGTCTATTCAATGGCACCAAATCTGTTGCCTCACAAGTCTTTAAGTATTTCTTAAAAGATTTGTGGGAACAGGAAATGCTGCACTTAAAAATGCAAACGAAGAAGTTAGGTGTTTTTTCAGTGCTATGACATCTCATAACATTGTTACAAAGTTAGGCAACCACATTAACAATAATGTGGTCACCTTTGGTAGTGGTTTAAATAGGCAACTGACTGCTAGGGAAAGGGCTGCATTACAAAATAATCTATCACTTGCCTGGTACCTGCAGCAAAACAATGTTGCTGTTTATAAACGTTGCACTGTTGGGAAAATGCTGCTAACTACAAAATTACAGTTTCAGAAGATGTAGTGCAGAAATTGTAAGGCTAAACCTAACAACCTACCTTTGATGCTAGTTCCTCCTTTTTGTAACCCAAAAGTTCCAGATATTTACCACGTGCATCGTCCTCAAAAGTAACCTGAACAAAAAGGTATATTTTCAAAGATGCTGTGCCTCCTTCAACGTACCATGTGTGCTACTGTTTGAACCATGTCATTTTTGTCTTAGCAAAGTAATAGCAGGCTACCAACCTTGAGATAGGACCAGACAGTCTTCTCAAACTCGTTTTGGGCGGCATCAATCTTGGTCTGACAAAACTCTACAAAGTTTCCAGCACGCAGTGTCGCCTGCAGCTGATTTGACCGGTCCAAAAAGGCTGTTTCCGTTACAACCTGGCTGATGTGAACGACATGGGCAGTGGGCTGCTGAAGGTTTGTCTTGACGTTATCCAGCGATACCAATTTCCCTCCAAACTAATAAAAAAAATAAAATAAATAATAATAATAATAATATCCTTTGTGACCAGTCAAATTCCTAATAGGACAAAAGGTGCACAATAAAAGCTCAACCTAAATGGTACTCACTGCAAACGAGGCTCCCACAGGCCTACAGATCCACTTGGGTGGCTTCTTTAGGGGGGTCACAGTAACTGGGGTAGTAGCAGGCTGGGGCAGCTGCAACAAGGGAAGGGTCTGTCCTGTTCCAAATGGGTCAATGGTCCCAAAAGAGGTGCTGATCTAAAAAAATGACTCACATTTCACACATCTGTTATAACATATATCCAGAATTTCAAGCATTTAATTAGATTTGTTGGTCTTTGATTATTGGATGTCAGGGTAGTGGGTTGTGTATGCCCACCTGGTCTGCCTGTTTCTGGTCCTGAGCCTGGGAGCTGCCACCCATGATGGAATAGATGCCAATGTGTCCATCGAAGGATGCGGCAGACAGCACAGCGGGGTTCCTGGGGCACCACTGGATGTCGAAGCACCACTGGGTGCTGGTAGGAAGCTCATACAGCACCTGGAAACTCAGCCCATTCCACAAAATGCTTTGGTCAATCAGATACCTTTAAGGTCTTTTTGTAAGGAAATATTTTCCGCCTTCCTGATTTTGACACCATACCATTTAACACTCACCTCAGCTGTGTTAGGGTTCCAACATAGAATTCTGTTGTCTTTCCCACAGCTTAGCAGCAGATCTGGGTCTGCTAAACTCCATGCAATGGCCAGGACACCCCTGAACATAAAATAACCCCACTTCTAGTAAACATGTCTTTACTTTTACTCAATGTTTTCATTTCAAAGCCTATCGCTCACACGATGAAAGAGTGTAACATATAAGATGCCAATCTCTTCCTAATTTAGAGACACACTTCGCCGTAAAGAAATGTGTCAGTTTCACGGGGATCTTACCTGGTGGCAGACAAGATTAGTATGAAATATTGAAACTTCGAGACTTCATTCTCCCATAGACATTCCAATGTCCAATCAGGAGTAGTATATTGATAATATGTTAATACAAAATGTTTTTCCTATATAATTTTTATGTTGTCTAAATGCTAAGAAGCTAAGGGCCTGATTTACAAGATCCCAGATAGCGGGTACTAAATTGTGCGTTCTTTCCAATAGATTGCACGTAAATATTGCACGTGTTGCGGGTGATGAACTAAGAGTAATTGAGTAAATTATATCAGGCGAAAACAGCAATATTTAAATGAGGGGTTTGCGTGTTGGTGATTCCAGCCATGGGTAGTTTGGATGGAAAAATGAACGTTTGCAAAAATAAAATAAAAAATGTGCCCACTGAATGAGAGGTATTAGTTGAATAGGCCAATAAGCATGTTGTCGAGCTACAGCAAAAAAATAAATAAATAATAACTACAACAACCAAAAAAAGCCATATGGCAACTTATCAGCAACAAAGTTAATGCTGTGGGGCAAAGACATGTGGCAAAGAAAAAAGGAAAGTTGACTTATAATAAAAAGTCGGCAAATACAACGGTGGTTAACTCTGATATCTCAAAACTGTTAACACAGGCGGGAAAACACGTTCTGGATGTATTCTTTGGTTTCCCCTGCATCTCCTTCTCACCACAATAAGAGCAGCAATCCCAATGCGCACAACTGATGAGTACTACGTGCCCTTCAGTCGTACTAAATTGCACACCCAATCAATGGTAAATATCATTGCGGGTGCTGGGTAAACGCTAAATGTATCTATTCGCGTGTCTCCTCTCAGTATTTTGCACCCTCAAATAGAAATGCCAATAATTGCATGTGCATTAAGGCAAGCACGCAAAATGAATGACGTGCACCTCCTTAGTTGCAACAACTTTGACATTTTTTTGCGGATGGTAAGACGTTTGCACGTGTTTGAACCCACACAGCTTTAGTAAATCAGGCCTTTAGTACACTACATTTCAAGATGTGTGATCCTTTTTAGAATTATTGAAATACAAAATTGTGATGCTTTGTTTACCGTGTGTGGTTCTCTAGTATTTTAAGAGGGGAGGTTGCAAACCGCAGGTCCCACATTTGAATGACTGGCATCCTGTCATCCTCTGAACCCAAAACCAGCTGAGTGGCCACTTCTGGGTTCCAGGCCAGCCCAGAGCAATGCATCTGAAATAAAACACACAGATAAATAGTCTTGTCTCCAGAGATGTGGTAATGACCTGTAAGCACTCATACCCTGTTGCTGTGGTCGCTGACTTTGATGATAAGGTCGTTCTTTCGCAGGTCCCAGACAGAGACTCGGCCGCTTGGGCTGGCTGAGGCCAGGATATGCTGAACCTGTCTATTCCATGCAACTGAACTAATGTCTTCCAAGGGCTGTTCAAAAACATTGATACAGGATTTAACTTTCTATTAAGCAATAGAACTGACAGCAGAGCCAATGCGTAACTGTTGATAGTGGGGGTGCACAAAGTATGATGAACATGCACATGACCAATGTTAACAGCACAGCACAGCACAGACCCCCCCCCCCCATAGTTTAATAATATGATTTACTGTTCCTTCAGTCAAACGAGCAATCTACCTGGGTTTTAGGACCTGGAGTCATTGGGGAACCGAAAGTGTTCAGGTCCCAGATAAAGATTTCAGATTCATTCCCACCTGAGGCTACTAGGTTTGTCTGTAAAACAAGGTTGGACAACATTTTTACCACATTAAAATATTACTGATGTATTAGAAATGTCATACACAAATCACTGATATCCAATCTACCTAAAGTATAGAAAACTCAGTCCACAGATAGACTACATACCTGAAATGAGTTGACATCGAGAGCTCGAACTGGACCTGTGTGCTTATCACTCTGAGCAATAATGACATCACTGTCACCAGAGATGATCTTGGCTGGGTCGTACACAATGACATCTCCGTTATCTCCTCCTGCAATGAGTACTCCAGAGGGGTGATCCTGGGAGTCAATTTCATGGGGACCCCACACCAGCTTATGGTATCTATGGGAATAAATAATGACATAAACACAGGTTCTTAATCTAGTCAGAGATAGTATAACATTTAGGCTAAAGTAAAAAAATATATATAAATATATTTATAAAAATAAAAATAAGAAAATTAGCTAGGCATTTATGGGGGGGTGTTTCAGCACTATCCCAGCGAAGGACCTACCTATGAGGGGAGGAAAAAGTGCCACAAGACCTCATGGCCAGTGAGGGTTCAACCAAGTCAAGCTCAAAGATCTCCAGTGAAGCATTAGTGCTGAAGGAAGCGTCCAGTTGCTGTGCTGACGTACCTGCAGCAACAGAGTAAGCTTATCATGCATGAACTGGTATGTGCTTACACCAAGGAGGTTCAGAGGTCCTCTAATATGAAGCCGTAGGCTCAAACCTGTTGCCAAGTAGACAGGGTGGAGCTGTGCGGGGCTCCAACTCTGGATAGCTGTGCGATTGATCTCTTTAAGCTTCATCCTAGGAAAGAAAAATATTGGATATTCATGATGAGATCTTTACACTGTGAACTGGGTTGTTTATGTTACCTGTAAAGTTAGATTAGAGCAGAAAATGCAGCTGTTTTGAGAACATGTCAATCTATTTAATAGTCTAGAAAGAATGAGTCTTGTAAAGCATTAAATAGGAAATACAATATGAATTCACACTTATTTAGGACTGATTCTCCAGCTTTTGAGTTGGAAAATTAGATTGGGTGAAACGTGGCTCACTTGAGTTCAGGGCTTCATAATTGTTCTGGAGTTTGTAGTTTTTATTAATGCATTAAGTATGTAATGAGGATTCGACGACATAAATAAAGTTACGCGCATGCACTCAGCAGAAACGTTCACTTGAGTTAATATTAGTGATATTTGGTTGATATCACTGACATTGCAATTCCATTTTTAGGCCTACGTTATGATTTTTTTAGACCCGTACTACAACTTATATGACCTGAAGTGTCAACATTTTTAGACGTGGAGCTGGTAATTAAAATAGATACAAATAATTGGCTGGTTCGCCTGACATTTTCCACGCAATCTGATTAGCTTAGATGTGTTCTCGGCACAAAATGATTATTTACGCAACTACCTTCACGAATAAATCCATTCAGTATTTGATAACAGTAACATTACTCCAATAACAGAATTGACCATTTCATGTATTCATCTTCTTAGGAATTGCAGCCAGAAACATGTATGTGTAACAGTACAATTACGAAGTAATGCAGGCTAAGGAGTCAACAAACCAAGAAATGCTAGCTAGGCATGTGAAGTCGAGAAAAGGCAACGGTTCTCATTCACGATAATTTAGTAAACGTCTTATTGCTAATGCTTACCTTGCCTGATCGGTTACTTATCACACCAATAGGCATGCAAATCGTGAGCAGACACCTTGTTTTACTCTGGATAGGTTATTTTATTTGGTTGCAGAATGCGTCAAGCTGTACGCGATTGAGAGCAATTCCACGTCCTCACTGGTCCGACTCCATCAACGTGGCACATCCAATCTCCTCCTTCGTGGTTAAACTTCCGGCAAATGTCGACTTGGACATTGTGTACTGTCGGCCAAAATGGTGACGAGTACAAGTACTTCGGCAGTGGCCCTCGCTGCTCACGCATGTTCTAAGAGTGCCAATGGATCGACCTCTGACTCGTTACAGATAAGTCAAATAATTCAATGGTCGTCCACAATTCCTCCAAGATTCAAATGTGAATCTTAATATTCTTTCAAGCGTCACATTGCATGGCAGTAAAAACGACAAGCCTATTGATAAGACTCGAACTGTCAACTCATTGAATGGGTTATGCAAAGAAAATTCTTGACACAGCATTTAAGACATTTTATTCTTATTTGTTTGTGTACATTGCATGAGCTGTCACACCACATAATGTTTTACACTATGCCACCAAGCAATTCATTTTTTTTGTCCAATTTTTTTTCAGCAGCAAGATACAATAAGGGGGGGGAAAAAAACAAACATGTCACAAGTTCATTCCTGCCATTATATTATGTTATGTCCAGTTGAATAGATTGCACACATTCAAGATTAAAGATCATCTTTCTCAAACAAATGAGTGAAATTTGTTGTGATTAGATTTATCTTTACCCAGTAGAAAACAATTTACCTAATCACATACTTGAGTAAAATGCCTTATGGTAACAGACCTCACCAGAAGATCTGTCCTCAGCCCATTAGCCAACTGTAAAGCAAAATTAACCAGTTATGTATCAATCAATAACGCCCTTTTAAAGACATGCCGTTTGCACCAATCTAAATAGTCCTCATATTGTAATATGATAATCAGTGGTTCATGATGTGAACAGCAATGAATTTAATCATAGGACAAAGAATGTGAATATGAGGTAATTCCATCTTACCCCACAAACTGAGGACCAATGACTGGGTTGGAACACCTGTTTTGAAAATCAAATGATACATTCATAATGACAATCAAAGAAGCAAAAAACAACGAAATAGTAAACTTACGGTACAAATCAAGCCCGCAATTATTTTAAGATTATGGCATATTTATATAGTTTAACAGACTGCACCCTCATTAAAAACCAGAAGTAATCGTTCCCAAACACATGAATGAGTCAGATGGGTAGTGATTGGTTTAATCATTGGGACAGTCTAAACCTTAACCAGTAGAAAACAATTGATGTACTCACCTACAGAAAACAGACCCACTTATGGTCACAAAGGCCACAAGAATATCTGTCCTCAGCTCATTGCCAAGCTCACTGTATAGCAAAATTAACTAGTCACATATCAATATCGCAATTTAAAGACATGTAGCCTTACCAATCTGAATAGTCCTCATATTAAAATATGATAATCAGTGGTTCATGATGTGAACAGCAATGAATTTAATCATTGGACAAAGAATGTGAATGAGAGGTAATTCCATCTTACCCCACAAACTGAGAACCAATGACTGGGTTGGAACACACCTGTTTTGAAAATCAAATTATACATTCATAATTACAATCCAAGAAACAGAAAAAAAATTATCAAAACAAAAAATTGTAAACTGACGGTACAAATCAAGCCTGCAATTATTTTAAGATTATGGCATATTTATATAGTTTGACAGACTGCACCCTCATTAATAACCAAAAGTAATCTTTCCCAAACACATGAATGAGTCAGATGGGTAGTGATTGGTTTAATCATTGGGACAGTCTAAACCTTAACCAGTAGAAAACAATTGATGTACTCACCTACAGAAAACAGACCCACTTATGGTCACAATGGCCACAAGAATATCCGTCCTCAGCTCATTGCCAAGCTCACTGTAAAGCAAAATTAACTAGTCACATATCAATATCGCAATTTAAAGACGTAGTTTTACCAATCTGAATAGTCCTCATATTAAAATATGATAATCAGTGGTTCATGATGTGAACAGCGATTATTTTAATCACAGGACAAAGACAGTCACTAGCCACGTTTACACTTTTCTTTCCAATCGGACTGAAATCCTTCCAATTGTTGATTTCCAACGCACTGTTTACATGTCAGGCAGCGATCAGACAGTTTGTGCGCGTTTACATGTCACAAGCGTAGGCTTGATAGGAATAGATCGGCTACTGACATGCGCAAGATCCCGTATCCAGCATTCCCGAGGAGCCGGCTTCAATATGGACGTGCCGAGTATTATAGCCAAACTTATCTCTATCCTAATAAAGCAACAATTAAAAAAATAACTCTTCGTAGAAATATCTTATGTTGGTACGTCCAATGAGAGTTAAATTGTTAGCCTACTTTTGTTGTAGGCTAAATATAGCCTAGCCCCATGGCTGTAAGCGAGTGGTAACCATGTAAGCATGGCAAGTGACAAATACACGTTATAAAAACTCCAAAGATTCGTTATCGAACCAGTTGTATTTTCTTTATTTTGCATGTGTTTAAATGAAAATCTAAGAGCAAGACATTGTTAATGAAGCAGAGAGACGGTCACCTATTGCATTGCAACGCTGAACCATATTTTAACCTCGTTTCAGTAGGCAGCCTAAGCAGAGACCCAGCATGCCAAGTAGAGCGGTGACTGCATTGACAGACACGCTGATATTTGCTATTCAGTTTACCTGGTAAAATACATTATTGTGGTTTGTAGCTCTGCTGTAAAGCCATGCAAAAATAAGTCAAAAAAGCTTTTGAGTTTTCATTATTCCCTTTTGTCTGAAAGGAGCCTTGCTGAAGCGGTTACCACTGGCTTACGGCCATGGATAGGCTACATTTAGCCTGCAACCTAACTAACACAATGTTGGACGTACAAACACTAAATTGATGTCAATCATCGTCTGACTAGAGCTACGTTCGGGCATATCTAATATGCCAAAATGTTGAACTATAACTTGAACTAAGAGGAGGCAAGTACAGGATGCTTTGGCCTGACTATTCTGAATTCCTTAAGAATATTGTATGGTCGTAAAAAACGTAAATACTACATTGAACATAATTAACATGCGCAAAAAGTTCCCAGTGCAGAAAGCAATCTGATTGAGTGTTTACATGACTAATACTTTCCTATTGTAAGGATAATCAGAAATCTAGACCACCTCTTTAAATCCGATTGAATTCTGGAAAAGCAAATTATACATCCAAAGATAGACACCACGTGCGTCTTCATTTTAAAAATGATAACGCTTCATAAAGGCAAAAACCTGAGTCAAAAAGCACGTGTTGGACGCAATGTATGTAACGTTGGCAAGCTCGATTACGAAAAAAAATAAGCTACATAAGGCTAAACCGCTAAAGACTGCAAGCAGCCAGCTATGCATGCTTCTACATTTCAACATCTACAAAGGAATGCACAGTAAAATACAATTAGCCGAATTTCATTTCAATATCTAACCAATTTCAACTTGCCTTAAAAAATGTCAGTAAGGAAATGTAATTTAAATAGTTTCAATTAGTTCAAGACGGGGCATCGTGGACCTCTTCATACTAACCCGCGGTAATCACGAGGACGAAAGACAGGAACTTCACATATCAATCGCAAAGCATGAAGGGAGAAAGAGACGGGGCTTCCGTCATCAAAACTTGTGACCTATATACTGTCAGTGCTTGCAATGTCTTTCAAAATAAAGTGTACTAGACCTTGTTGGTCTATTGTTCATGTGCGTTGCACTACCTGCAATTCAGTCTAATATTAGTACTGACAACCTGAAACTTGATTACAGGACTCTAAAAATGTAATTGGGTTATTTATAGTATACTTACATTTCAAGTCAACATTATGCATAGCATTGTACTGATGATAAATATTTGAATTTGATCCATTATAAAGTGAATCTTTAATTCTATGAAAATGTGTTAGATTTTAACATACATATGAAATAAAATAAATACATAAGAATAAAATGTTTACGAGGGGAAAGGGGAAGAGAAAACACATTCGATAAAAAAATTATGCAGGCAATGAACATATTACAACCAACAACCAAAGTGTGATTCAATTTAGGGGGGTGGTTATGAATTCCATGTAGTACAGTAAAAATGCTTTAAGTGGTTTAGTATAACGTATGTCTGAATTTTTAATTATCACCATGATCCTGTTCCTTTATTCCAACATTGGACAATTTTGCATTGTCCGTTTAATTTGTATACAAAATATCAAAACACTTTTTGACGATGGTTAGAATTGTGCTTGTTGACTGGAAGCCTTAAATTGAATAATTTACCATTTTGAATGCTTTACCTTACAGTCATGTGTGCTGGAGATATTCTGACTTGTCCAGGTAGTGTTTACATCAATTTGGGCGGTTTCTGAGTAATTACATTTTCCCGTTTAGATTTGCTAACAGCTTGAAACCTATAGGGGCAATGGCTTAGCTAGATTCACTTCAAAAACACTTGCGGTAAGCTATCCCCCAGTTTGAAGCTAAATGGGAAAACATAATTGCTTGAAAACAGCCCGGAAGACATGGATATAAGGTAAACCATAAAAATGGTGAACTATTCCTTTAAACAACGTTCCAATGCATATAGAACCTAAAAACACAGGTGCTCCTACTGGTTTATTCAGTAATTCATTCATGAAACGGGTGCAGATACAGAGTTGCTTTCTTTAGAAGGGTATACATTTTAAAAAGGGCTTTAGTGTGTCATAAGTGACCTGATGAAACATCTCCAAAGAGAGCGGAGTGGCACAACCTACACAGGATGTCAACAGCAACATGGTGATTGACAAGACGGAGGAAACAAACTATTTTCCCTGAGCAGAATATAGTCCATGAGGCTTTGAAGTTTTGTGTGGGGTATTCAAAAACAACACTACGTTCCTTTAAGAAAACCAGATGCCAATACTCTTATGCCCAAACACTTGAGGAAAAAGAGCTTAAGCAGAAACAAGGCATCATTAGTATGATTTCAGGGCCATGCTAGGTCATTAGTGTTTTTTCAAAGTTTCGATTCTTTTTAAAACAAAGAAAAAAGTATTATTCCCATACACTTAGTTGCTTTCAGTAACTATTTTAAAACAGGGCCTTGGATTAATGGATACATATTGCTTTCTACTCTGTTAAGTTGTGCTGTTGGTCTTGGCAAGGGTTTTAACCACGCCTGGGATATCAGTCTGTTACAACATGACCAATATTCTTTTCACTTCAGTGGGCTATACATGTTAAACCATGCAACAAAGTCTAGCAGTTTAAAAAATACATAGATATAAGGAAATAAGGATTTTTAGCATGACTATCATTCGAAGCAGACACGTTCGTGGCAGTCATGAGAAACTTCTAGTAAAAAAGAAGCGTATTCTGGTCCAAATGTTACAAAACCTTGCCACACCAATGTTTCACAACGACACACCAAAACCCCAACCTGTTCACATTCCCACATATTCAGCATTTCAGTTAACCAAACATTATGATAATAATATTATGAATGAATGGCATTCCAACTGTTGATGAAAAACTCAAGTCACAGCGGAATTTTAATGGTTGAGCCTAGCTGTAATAAGGTTGAGAGTGTTGATATTAAGTGATAATTTTCTTGAGTTACAGTAAGTTTGCTAATGTAAAGGGAAATCATGATTGCGTCTTGGGCTAAACGCGAACAGGCCAAATTTTTTTCTTTTTTTCTTCAACAAGCAAACATATCAATGAGGACTACGCAGATAAAACCATGATGGGGTGATGAGGAAATAAAGGGGAAGAAGAACCTTAGGCAAAAAGAGAACACAGTAAAAATACCCAGTACTTAAAGTTTACATAAATGAATTCTAAAATCATATATCCTTGACTTTTGCTACACCAAAATCTGTGCCGAGGGGCCTCTTCGGAAAACGTAACTGTCGCAGCTGCTAGTCTTTTTCCCCACAGCAAACCTTCCTATCATGAGTCTGTTGAAACCTAGTTTATCATGGGACAGTAGGCTGGCAAAAATGATTATCCTTAGGACTTCGCGCATTTTCAGTCTTGCAGACACTTAAAGCAAAAGTTGCCATTAAGCTCCAAAATTAGCAAAGTACGTCATTATTCAAAAGTCAGCATCTATAGAGCTTGTGTTAGGGCAGTATCTTCGTTAGATCGCCGGTTAGTCTTTCCTCAATTTGGGCTTGTCCCATTTAGTGTGCTCAAAAGCACTGATCCAGTTTTTTGAGGATGCTGATGGGCACTGTCTGTATAGGGAAAGCATTAGGGACTAAACTGCTTTGTTTTCTTCAAGTCTTTCTGGTCAGTTTGGCCTGGCCAAAACGAATGGTGGGATCCATCTACGGCCTTATACTGAAGGGCCTAGAAAGGTGTTGGCAATCAAGCATACAAGGATACCTGCCGTCAAAGGTCCCTGCTGGCTCTCGGTGGGTGGAGGAGCTTAGAGAACCAGATAGCCTGGCCTAGCAGTTTATAGAGGTGCAGTTTGTTTTGGCCTTCCCCGCCGAGCTGATGATCCTCATAAGACAGCGGCCAAATTCCTCCAAGACCATCCTCTCAGACTGGTCCTGGGGTTGCTGGGTAAGCTCAGCTTGCTCCGCTTTCTCCAGAAGACACTCACATGTTGCCTCTGCCACTTCCTTCGTAACAAATGTGAAGGGTAACCTTGGAGAACGGGGAACATAAATCACACATAAATACCTTACAGAAGCAATGCATGACACCTCTTTGAACTGGCTTCAACATTGTATACAAAATGATGGCTATTTTAAGTCTACAATTACATTTGTCAAAACAGGGTTGCTTCAACCCAAACCTGATAACATTATTTTCCCACCAAGGTTAGACCAAAATATAACGTTTAGACAATAATAATGTAGACAGTAAAGGGTCCAAACTTCCAACTACTGATAGGAACAACAACACTAGCATTTGGTTTTTGATACACATTATATCCAACAGCTGGCAAACATATTCTTTAATTGTATTAGTTATCCCCCCAAAAAACGAAACATTGTCTTCCTTTAGTTAACGTCAAGATATTCAACATTTATGTATTCCTTACACCTCTTTGATCGTGATTTTTCTTTGTGGCTAAGACTCAATCTAATTCAGATAAACAACAAATAGACACGTTTTATTTCTAACTTTGAGAAATAAATAATGAAATTGATCATAAATGGCACTATGACATCCTGTTATGGTGTAACAGTGTGTAATAGAAAATAGGATTCATGACAAACCAGACAGCTAGAGATGAAGTTTTATTTATATTGTACCCTCAAACATAGCTTTGACACTAGCCTGTCAATAGAGAAAATTGAGGCCATGATTTGTTTTTTAGCTTCAAAATAGGATGTTCCAATTGCCTGAATGTGCGGGATATTAATAATAATAATAATAATAACAATAATAATAATAATAATAACTAATTTAAGAGCGCCTTTCTAAAACCCAAGGACACTTTACAAGGCATATTAAAGAGAACGTTACTAGAGATGATGTGTCGTATGGCTACGAAAGAAATGGCTTGCCTTCCTCCCCCACTGGTGACAACAGGAGTGGTACGCGTGAGCAAGTCGGAGATCTGGGACGAGAGCTTGGTCTTGGCGGCAGTCTGCTGCTGGACCCGGACTTCGGCAGCATCAGCCAGGTGCATCAGGGTCTTTCGTTCAGGGCTCTCTTCAAAGTTCTTACAACCCACACACTTACATATGGATGAGCACATGATCTTGGCCTAGAGAGAGGGACGTGAGTGAGAATGTGTGAAAATGCATAACTGACTTACTTTCTATTACGACGATGGAAGTGGAGTAAAAATCTGGTAAATTGTAGCGACTTCTTAAATTTTTTTTATGTTTTTCATCCTGGAAATGTAGTTAGCTAAATATAACCCTGGTGTCGTATCTGCTCTCAATCTTATGAATATATTGACAACATATGTGAATGTAGAAAACAATATAATTCATTAAGACATTCGGAGTAGGGTTTCTGATTTAAGATCACTGACGTTTCTGATGTGAGAAAAAAAAAAAAACTATTAAGAGAGCTATAGATAACACGTAGTTAAGGGACCAATATAAAATGGCCAACAAAAAATATGAAATTATAAGGGGAGGTAATAAGGTACCTCATAACACTCGCAATAGTTTTTCAGGCACCCTGATCGTTTGCAGTTGCAGCCTTTGCTGTGGCGGCGATCTGACTCCCCTTGTTTTCCTTTCCCGATCTTTGGCTTGAAGGCCTCAGGATTCCGGTCAAGACAGGTCTGGCGAAAAAGAACGCACATTTTTTACATCTTCACTGGAAATTTTAAGTGTATTAAGATTACAACAGTTTGAGATTTTTCTATTATTTCAATCACCTTGATAGCTTTCAGTCGCTCTGTCTCGTGTTCAAGGTTGTTGAAGCAGTTATTGCAGTTACAGTTACTACAGAACTCTCCATTAGCAAAGCAATCACAGTAACTAAAGAAAGAACAGGGAAAAATAAAATGTACTTGGCCAGTCATGTCCAAAGTTTAAAAAAGAACGAGCTGATAGTAATAAGTCAAAGACAAAATTCTGTAATATTCAGACTCATGAAAATCTTCGGAAAAATTTAACTTTCGAGATCAATCTAAACAAAATATTGTAGGGCAACATAGTCGAGCAAAGATTCAGAACATCCAGCTGTGTCTGAGATCATTTTAGATCATTCCTTCCTCTGGTGCCCTAAACAAATCCTTACAAAAAGAACACATTTTCCCCTAAATTGTTGCAACTCACAGTTTTAGACACTGCGACTTTGTGCAGTTGCATGGTTTTCTTGGCCTTGCATTTCCATCTGCTGTTGATATTCTGGAAAATGAGATTAAGTATGCTTTAGGAGTAGTTATTTACCATTGAACAGCAGCAGCCATATCATGACTGGGAACCTTAAATGTAAACATGATCACTCTTCTTTTTACTTTCCACGCCTGTCGTTTGTAAGGAAAATTGAA
>CM030172.1:26944797-26970986 GCA_017639675.1 Aplochiton taeniatus | reverse complement strand
GCAAACTTTTTTATAATTTTCTTTTGCAGTTCAGAATCATTTGGCAGTAGCATACGCATTCAAATAACTGAATAACGAATTATTATTGAAAGGGGTTATAAAAGATGCAATTTTTTTGTAAATAGGAAAGTTTGCCTACTGTATTTGAAATTATGTTTGCCCTGACCAACATAACTTACTAAATAATAGGACTTTTTACTTTTGATACTTTAGTCTTTTTTTTTAATCGGGTACTCTTCTGCTTTGACTCAAGTAGAAATTTAAATGGCAGTTTCAGTGGAGTAATATTTAGCAATCATATCTGTACTATCACTGAAGTAGGGTAGACTGGGGGCAATTGTAACAAGGGGCAATTGTAACCCTGCAGATTACACGAATCAGGAAAGAGACTCTTGACATGCAGTCTGCTCATGCACAAGGACAAGCACCAAAGTTGCTCACATCAGGAATTATTTAAACAAATCTGTTTTTGAGGTATAAATGTAACTTTTTACAATCACAGTATTTTTCTTCGGCCATCTTCCCTAATAATGTTTATGTATTTGAACTTACCTCAATTTGATCACTGTTCTGTTGGCAAAACATGGATGTGCTTGTCATGTGTGAGTGTTAGTGTGCTAGCTAGCAGGGGTGCTTAAATCATGGCGGTGGGGTTGGGGGCAGTTGTAACACCATGCTACAATTGCCCCCAACACTATTACGACTGACGCCCTCCCATTACTTAATCATTGCATGTAATTTTCTGACAGAGGGAGATATGAAATTTAAAAAGTAATTATTCAACCACATTTTCTATTCATTATTCTTATTTTTTACAGGGTCATTCTCTGAAAACGGTATGAACTGGGATCCCAAACAAATATGTGGTTCTTAAACTTAAATAATAAATTACTAAATATGAGCTAAGGTAATACTACTATATGGAAAATATCCGCACAGTATCATTCAGACAAAAATGGAAATTATGTAGAAGTTTGCTCACCTCCATACTTGTTTCTTCTTCCTCAAAAACAAACATTTTTGCGTTTGGTACGCTTCCTTACAAGAGGGCGGGGTCAAACGTTTGACCCCGCCCACATTTGACTCCGCCCTGTACTGCGTACTGCAGTGAGGGGCTTCTCGTCTATTGTGATTGGTGAGAAAGTTTGGCAATACTACTTTTACACTGGTGATGGCACTCCTGGCTTCAAGCCGTCTTTTTGGCTTCATTTTGCGTACTGGAATCCTTCCTTTAAAAAAATACTTTAAATCGGGGTTCATTTTCTTATTTGCCATGCCACCTACCACGTAACAGCTTTTTGGCATGGTTTTAATTTTAGTTTTAAGATGGTAAAGAGAACTGTGCAATGCAAATCAATGGAAAGTGCTGCCTTGTTTTTCCTCACTGCGTGGGCGTGGCCTAAATGCGCTCTGTCAATGGTCTTCTTCGTTAGTAGCACTAGGAGTAGTTGTCGAATCGTCCTCTGCCCAGCCTCTGGAAACAACGTGAGTTGCAAGCTAGCTAAGTCAAACATTAACACCACGGAATTGTCTTTAAAACAGTTTAAATACCGTAAACATGTAATACCTGATTTTACTGTATTACGATTTTTATTCAAAATTAGCTTTTACTTGTATTTTGCTAGCGATTCATTGTGCTGTCAAGAATAGATATCTAGGATATCTGCTAGCTAACCTAGCGTTACGCATAGTTAGGCGTTTGAGAAGACATATTCTGAACTAACCAATGACTCCAGTTTAACACTTGCCCAATTAATTTGTTAAAAGACAGTGGAATGGTCGTACGAAGGGGATTAGCACAGTTGTACAAAACAGCAACGCCGAATCTGTCTCTACCAGTAGCACACATTTTCCATGTTTACATCTCTCAATTTGTCAAACCAGCTACCTTTATTGCAGAATGGGCAGTGTATTAGCTGCCAGCTCTCCCAACCCATCGCCGCCGGCCTCCAGCATTGCTGGAGCTGGTAATCCAGAGCTGACTGTGCCCCCAGGCTTTAGCATGCCCCCGGTGTCACCAGTGGTACCCTCTAGTAGTGCTGCCCCGGGACAGGAAGTAGAAGCAGAATTGACCTTGCCCAACCCTGGTGCATTTGAAGAGTGCCACCGCAAATGCAAAGGTAAGCTGACAGAATGATTAATTTGACTTCATGGTCTATGACAGTACGTTTTCAGTCATGCTATTAAATGTTACTGATAGGGTTCAATTTGGCAAGAAGTTTTATTTTCAACATTCTTGTCTTTCTTATCTTATAATTGTTATTTGTTTTCTAGAGGTCTTCCCGATGCAAATGGAAGGTGTCAGGCTAGTCGTCAACAAGGGCCTTAGCAATCACTTCCAGGTCTGTAATCATTACATATTTTTTACAACATGAAGGGATGCTTTTTTGAGTATTTTAGATACAACAGTAAAAATTGGATATGTGCACTATTAAAGTAGTTATCCCATAACCGCAGCATGTCCCAAGTCTTTTTAATGCAGTTGTTGTGGGACCAGCATAATATGTTTTGGGTTACTTATTATTCTATCATTAGACTATTGGGTTAAAAAAAATTCTGTTAGTTGATTGGACAATTCTTTGTAAGGGCGAATACTGGTAACAGTGTTATTCTGTTCATTTCACCAGGTGAATCATAATGTGATGCTTAGCACCCTGGGGGATTCCAGCTACAGATTTGGTGCCACCTATGTGGGTACTAAACAGATGGGTCCAGCAGAGGTATCCAAGTCACTCCACAGTAACTCTCCCTGACATTCTTATACTATGTAGAACACTTGGCCACCCTAATGCAATATAATATGTAGATAAATAATTGAATGTCCAGCGCACACCAGAATACGAAAAAGGACACTTTATTAATACATAGAAAACGACGTGTTTCGCTTCATAGCTTCATCAGGTTTACTTGTTTGTGATAGCCACCAGGTGTGGGTTTAAGCACTACAGTTGATTTGGTCAATTAGTCCACAGGTTTGTCTTTCACACAACACATTAACACATTTAAACAAGGATTAATAAGCAACCATATCAATAAGCAATACAACCAAATTCCACTATCAAGTAACAACCTAAATCTGTAATAGTAAAAACCTTAGGATAATACAAAAAGTACAGTATATGTTCATGTGAAAAACAAGGTAAAAATACAGGTGCCAGCAGTCATCTGTATAGGAAGAGCAAAAATAAAAAATAAATAGACTGGTTTCAATGTATAGGTGCATAGAGTTTACAAAAAGGACTCAAGTCTAATGTCACATTTAAACCATGTGGCTCCAAAGAGTAAAGTATATATCCAACAGGCTTCCCTTTTCAATAATTGGTTTATAATGTTCCCCCCTAGGGTGCGGAGTGATTTTCTCGATACCAATGAATTTAAGTGATGCTGCAGAGCCATGGTTTCTATCCCTTTAGTGTCTCGCAATGGCATAGTCCATATTTCCATTTCTTATAGCTGCTTTGTTCTGCTATTCTCAACTTCAAATTACGTTTAGTTTGGCCTACGTAAACAGAGCCACATGAACACTTCAGCATATAGATTACATGTGTAGACATACAATTAATAAAATCACTGACTTTGTATTTTTTACCAGTGTGAGGATGACTGAATTCTTTAGTGTCGTGGGTTAGCACAGTGTGACATCTAATTGATAATTTCCATATTTCCTTGAACAGCCAATTGCTTCTTAATGGTTCTCTATACATAGATGTCACGATCGAGTCCCTTATATTCTTACCCCTTTTATAGCAAAACCTAGGCATCAAGTCTGAAATATGCTGCAAAGAAGGGTTACATTTTAGTAGGCTCCAATGTTTTTTAATGATTCTCAACCCTTCCAGAGATGGTATTATATTCTGATACCATAGTGACACGGTTATCTTTCGGTCTAGAAGAATAATTAAATAATTGTTCTCTACTCAGGGTGCCGGCCTTTTCGATAGCTGTATAGATTACCTGGTCTTTGTAACCTCTTCGGATAAGCCTTGCCTTCATCTCTTTTGCTTTGGCTTCAAAATCACAGTTTTTATTACATATTCGTTTTAACCTAATGAACTGTCCATATTTAATGTTGGCTATCATTGCCTTAGGGTGGTGACTTTGGGCATGCAAGATGATGTTTCTATCAGTATTTTTTCGAGATATAGAGGTATCAAGTTCTCCACTCTGTCACAGATATCAATAGATCCAAGAAGTGAATTTTATCTTCACAGTACTCCATGGTGAATCTTAATGTAGGGTAAGTGTGATGTATGTAGTTACGAAAGGTTTGGAGATCTTCTTCAGTAGAAACACAATATGATATCATCAATAAATCTTTTTTAGAAAAAAATGTTTTTCATGAAGGGATTATTGTTAAATATATATCTTTTCTCCCATAACCCCATAAACAAATTGGCATAATTAGGGGCGAAGGGAGACCCCATACTTGTCCCCTGAATCTGTAAGTAATATTTCATGTTAAGCATGAAGTAATTCGATTTAAAAATAAATTCAGTAAGTAGCATAGAAGTTCCACCGGTAAGTCATCGCCTAGAAATTCGAATGATGTAATATAATATGTGTTCAGTTTTTTCCAGTCATGGTGGGTGACATGGACAACGGTGGCAGCCTAAACGCCCAGATCATCCACCAGGTCTCAGGCAGAGTTCGCTCCAAACTGGCATTCCAGGTATGAATAGTGTCACGGTTCCCACCCATAACAGGAGGACTGGATAAACGTAATGATTCAGAACTTCTCTTCTTTTTGGCCCACTTGTTCTGCCCTCAGACACAACAACAGAAGTTTGTTAATTGGCAAGGTGACGCAGAGTTCCGGGGCGAGGATTTTACTGCGGCCGTCACAATGGGCAACCCAGACGTCCTTGTCGGCTCTGGTAAATGTGTCCTCTTATAGCCACGGCTATTTTAAAATGTGGAAGCATAAGTTATTTTTGCTGTCAACTTGTCCTGTTGTTTTGCTTATCTCCATCTCAAAGGTATTATCGTAGCACACTACCTCCAGTCCATGACCTCGTCTTTAGCGTTAGGAGGGGAGCTGGTTTACCATCGCAGGCCAGGAGAGGAAGGCTCAGTCATGTCGCTGGCTGGCAGGTATACAGGTGAGGCTAGGGGTGGGCGATGTGAACAAAAATTCTTATCACAATCTTTCCTACTGTCTGGACAATAACGATAAAATATCACAATATACAAACGTCAAACTTTTATAGAAACAAAAAGGGAGACATTTCGATGTGTATGTTTTGAAATCTGTGGTAAACATGAAACAAACAAAGGTATTGGAGTTAAATAAATGTGCATTGTAATACAAATTGCTTTAAAAAAAAAAAAAAATAACAGGATATAACAGACAAAGTGTGTATTGGAAAATATTTTTTCTAAGCCCACAAATGTCAAACATGTGACTAAAATAAAATATGAATAATAAAGTCATCATTACTTTTGATGTTCTTAGGTTGTTGCATACATTTTTATTAAATGGATATTATTAAAATCGAATAGATCGAAAGAATTCAAAACAACAATAGTTGTACTCAAGAGAGCCAGTTTTTTTTGGTAAGTTGTAAAGCAATGCAATTGATATAGGCTACTGCTTGGAAACTGAACACATAATCTTAGATCCCTGGGTGTAGGTAGGCTATAACTGCGATAGTGTAAGAAACAAGTGGCTTATGTAGCTAGCTAACTTCCACGCTACAAATGAGCGCAGGTTTAAAATCACGCTCCCCAGTACTTTTGCTCGATCTCCCCAATAGCTATATGACGTTTTGCTGTTTAGCTACAATGTTAATGTGTAACTGAAAACCTATGGGAGTTAGCTTAGCGCAGGGTTCTTGAGTTAGAAGTAATTCAGGCTAAGCTGTTTCCTATAGGTATCAAGTCAAATGGTTAGCATTGTAGCTAAAAAGAAAAATGCATTTACTCAAAAACAGGCCAAATGGATATAAAAACTATCTGGAACAAGTCGACAACTCCGGAAGACATGAAACTAAACTTACACATTCCAAATAGTAGGCCCAAGCTATTATTTTAAAGCCAAACCCTTAAAATAAAACGTGACAGAGACTGAGCATGCAGCCAAAGTTAACAATGCCCCCCGTGCGCAGAGTTCCACTGACCATAAACAAATAAGGCAAGCAAAACTGTAAGCATAACTCCTATATTGAAATTAATCGTGTTTAACAAGTACTGGTTTTTATTTATTTTTCTCTTTAATAAAGGAAATGAATATGATTTTATCACAGTATCCATGATATGGCCAAATCTATATCATGACGCAAGCTCATACTGGTATACACTTTCATACCGGTATATCGCCCACCCCTACGTGAGTCACACGATTTGTTTAACCCACGATGTATATGGAAAGTAAGTTCAGAACTTTAAATAAATGTTTTATATAAACATAAAACAAATGTCATCAATTTCAGGCAATAACTTCATCGCCACATTGACAGTGGGAGGAGCTGGGGCACATGCCTCCTATTACCACAAAGCCAATGACCAGGTATAACCTTATCTTCTAATGCTCAAGTTCTCCCTTGCGCTTGATGACCATGTTGGCATAAGTGGCTTTTCCTTCCATGTCAGATTTGTATTACCCAAATACCATGTTTGTGCTGTGTATTTAGAATACTATAAAATAGAGTCCGCACACTAAATAATACTTGCGTGAAATGTCACCGCGACGTTTCGAGTGTGCAGCTCTTCAGCCCAAATTTAGAAAAATCAATACACGTTTATCTTTCTCCCACAGTTGCAGGTGGGCGTGGAGTTGGAGGCCAGCACACGGATGCAAGACACAAGTGTCTCTTTTGGCTACCAACTAGATCTGCCTAAAGCAAATTTACTGTGCAAAGGTATGAGTAACATATACACTGTACATTTAAGATACATTTCCCATTTTACAATTAGCAATATTTGCTTTGTGTGTCTTATGTATGTCCTGTGTTTTGGTTCACTTTTCCCATTCAGGATCAATAGATAGTAATTGGATGGTTGGTGCCACGTTGGAGAAGAAGCTGATTCCCCTACCCCTGTCGTTGATCCTTGGGGCATTTCTTAACCATCGCAAAAACAAGTTCCAATGTGGTTTTGGTATTACCATTGGATAGTTCAAAATGATATTGTTGGGAATAAGTCTCCCAACTGGATTTTACAGAGTGGATATAAAACATACCATGGACACAAGCAATGCACGGGTTGTGTAGTCTCATATTTGGCTCCTCATCTCCCTGTGTGTTTACATAAAGATCACTTTACATTAATGTGGCGTTAGTAAAATCAGTGATTATATTTGTAAATAAAATGAATCTAATATTACTCAAAAATAATCGTAGCATATCAACATAAGTGATCATTTAAATAATTAAAAACATACAGTCCAACATGAAAGTCACTTGAACGAGTAACACAAGGAGTGTTTGGAGACATAAAATAACAGTAGAGTTCTCTTAGTTTTTTTACTCATTGCTAGTTTAGTTTTGTTTACAATTTCTTTATTTTCTACATTCTACATATCTTACTTGGAAGGGACTGAAAATGTTGTTGCTTTATTTAGGAAGATGTTTTTGCTAATGGAACCATATTACAGAAAGTGGAGCTGTTTTGATGGTTCAATTTGTTTTGGTTTTGTTTGTCCTCACCTTAGTACGTAAATATGAAAACAGTATGTATTACCTGTATATATCCATTAGGAAAAGATCAGATTGAAATGTTTTTTTGTGTAATTCCCGGGTTTCTTAAACAATCATAATCTGATACGTATTTCCTACTAAAGCCATATAGAATGTAAGATGACAGTTAGTTTAACCTTGTTGTGTTCTTGCAAGTATGAAAACCCATGCATGTTGATTAATGGAAGGACATTGAAGAAGTAAGATGTTTGACAAATGACTAAAGGTTTTATTGAACAAAAAACACAAGGCAAAACCATTCAATAAATAAATTGTGATATTACATTATTGGAGTAGGTCAATCACAGTAAATCTGGTAGTTAGAGAGCTGTTTGGTGAGAGCCCTGTTACTGGGTCTTCTTGGTGAAGGATTCCCATAGGGAAGCCAGTTGGGCCTTAAGGTCCTGGGCGTTGACATCCAGCTGCGTCTTCAGCTCCTCTCCAAAGGGGGCAAGATTCTGCTGGATCTCCCAGGCCTTTTCGGTGAGCTGGCTCTGGAAGTTTTGCATCAGGGGTATCATGCTTCTCTGGAACTCCTCCAAATTGTGCTCCATTTTATGTTTCAGCTCCTCTGTGTAAGGAACCATTTGGGATTGCAATTCCTTTACCTTCTGGTCCAGGCTCCCCCTAAGTTCGTTAGACTTCTGGAGCAGAGCAGTCTTCAGGGCCTCTGAGTCCATGGCTTGAATGTAGGGAGTCACATCCTGCCTCATGGCTTCCACCTGCCTCTGGATATCCTTGCTCAGCTCCTCAGCGTACGGCTGCAGATGTGCACTCATGGTGTTCAAATCCTTTTCCAAACGGGTCTTCAGCATATCAGCTTCCTGGGAGAGCTTAACCAGCAGATCATTGGTCAAAGGAGCTACCTGGCCACGTATGGTCACAGTGTACTGGTTCACAGCATCAGCACTCTCTGAGATTCTGGCACTAAAAAAGGAAAGCAAGAAACACTGCTAATAATGCTTTTTATGTTCTGTTAAAGTTTAATTTATGATACATAACATTGCCAGGTTTTCCTCTGATTTAGGCAAGTGGACACTTACTTGACATCTTGTCCAAACTCAGACTGTCTAATCTTCTGCAGAGAGTCCTCAGCTGTTAAAGTTGCCTTTGCAACATAATCCCAGAATGCATCTTTTACCATGTCAAGCTGTTGCTTGGACTCGCCCTGCCAGGGAAGGTTGGCATCGCAACCTTTTGAAAAGATGACAAAAGGTATTTAGCAAAGGGTCTGAAATGGCTCATTGCTATTTTAACTGAAGCTATAGGTCAGATAAGATAAGCATTTATTACACTCACCAGTGAATACAGCAAGTACAAGAATTGCGAGGACCTTCATGATTAGAAGATGGTCTTTTTGAGAAAAAAAAAAAGAACTTCAACTTCCCCCCTGCAGCTTTTACAACTATTTTATTTTATTGAAGGACCAGAAAACATCTTACCTTCTTGAGGTAGCTTCTCGTATGTTCCTGAGAGTGAGTGTGAGATTCAGCCATTGCGGCAGGGTATTTATAGGTAGTGCCAGTGGACTGCTTCAAATATGGACAAAGTCCAGAGATAAGTGCCTTGTTGTATGTCCCTCCTTGATCTCACCCTCCACATCATATCTTGCATGCGTTAAAGTAAATGGTTAAAGTACACTAGTGTTACACATGCAGAACATTGCTTTCAGCAGTGTGTCGTTCATTGTATGTTCCCACTGTTTATTATTTTACTACAGACACTGTTTTCATCAGAAAAAAACATGATCATGCAATTTGGTGTGGTTGGTTCCACATATATGAACAAGTTTGAAAACAGATCTGTGAGGCCTCCTGCAAGAACTGAGGTGACCTGAAGGAAGGAAGTCTGTTGGGACCTGGTAAAAGAAAAGTTTGATACTATTCAGATTAGTTATACCCTTATATGAGGCCCATGCCTAGTCTGAGGTCCACCCTCACGATCAGAATGAGTACTCATTGAGTAGTAGCCCACTTGTGGCGAATGGTGGATGGACTGAGTTGACAGCAATAAACAATGTTTTCAACCACATATTGTATTTAGAGGACACATACAGTCTGACAACCTTCTTTTCTCAGAGGTAGTGGAAGACAATAGGCCTATTGCATTAGCTAATTAAAATAAGCCCTGGTGGCTGTCCAGTGAGCCCATGGTTTTAAGCTAAAGAGGACAACATTTAAATAAAATATTTTACTTATTGGGTAAAGGGACTGAATTAATACTTGACCAATTTGTATTCATTTTGATAACCAAATTACCTGAAGCAGTATAGTGAAGGCATCATTGATGCTTCAGTTTCCCTAGCTGCTAATTCTGCGGGAGCATTACAGGTGTTTTAACGGTTGACCAAACTTATAGAAAAGCCCTGGAGCCTTGCATGAAAAGAAAGTAAATTGTTCAACCTTAAAAGATTTAGGCCAACATCAATATTAGCCTAAATTGCATAATATCCTGCCACTTGTGTCTATCAATATACAATGTGCATATGGTAGGCCTACCTCAAAATATAAACAATTTCAATGCTAAACAATCTCATCTGATTTAATTGATCGACGTGTATTAAACCTACAAGTAATTGCCATTAAGCAATAAAGTATTGAACTACAAAAGAAGGCCAATCAATGCTGGTGGAGATGGCCAAGTTTCAACACTTTGCCCTGAGTATAATTTTGGTTGTATAAAGGTAAAATGGTATACATTTTCGTATTTTCTATAGGAGAGATAGAATGGAAAGGTCCGTCACATAAATAAAGTCAAATTTGAAAATCAAGATAGGTCTAAATTATTTTCCTTCAGTATGATTTTTTTGTAAATAACATATTACTTGTCCCTTTTGTTCCAGTAATTGTCGGAAAAGAGTATCAGATAATTTATGTTTATGTTTGTGTGCGAGTCTTCTGTAGCAATTGTTTATGACAATGTGTCAGCAGATTATTTATTTTACCCTGACCTCGTCCGGCCCGGACTCACATGTGATGTGGAGGCTGGAGTGACAAGGACAAAGAGGCACATGGGGACCTACAGCAGGGCAATCGACCCTGGACTTCAGTCTTAGCTGTGACTGTAATAGCCCTATATATACTCTGCTCTGACTAAAAAACGTACCAGACGCCTCCAAACGTAAGACATTGAGACAAGACTATCTATACAGGTAAGATAGTAATTACCTACAATATAGTTGGTAGTCCAAAATGAGTAAATAAGTTGTTCAGTTTAGCATGTAGAGTCTTTTCAATATAGTTTTAGTTTGTTGTTCCTAGATCCTAACATAGGTTGGGGAGGGTATGCTGAACTTGGTCTAAGTCCAAAATGACTTTTAGGTCCTACAGAACTTCAGGTGATTCTTTAGGTACACAAAATTACCAACTAATTTAGAAAAGCAGACTTCCAAGTTTACTCTAGTACTCTGACTAGTATCGTTTAAAAATGCCCACAATTATGTTTTTGTTTTAAATTAATGATAAAAAATGCAACGGCATATTGTTATTTTTCTTTCAACAGTGTGACAATAATGAAGTTCCTTGTAGTGCTTGCCCTAACTATTTTCACCGGTAAGCAAAAAAAGGATCAATTTTTACTAATATACTAACAATTAACTAAATGCAAGCACAACAACATAATACTGAATATTGAAATTATGATATTTCTTTATCAGGTTGCAATGCAAACATTGAATGGCAAAACCAGTCCAAGCAACAGCTTGATATGGTAAAAGATGCGTTTTGGGACTATTTTTCCAAGGCAACACTTACTGCTGAGGATTCCATAAAGGAGATCAGGAAGTCTGAGCTGGGACAGGAAGTGAAGTATGTTTCTACTTCTATACTACAACATAAAACAGAATGGTGATATTAACACATACTAATTTAACAGTTTTTGTGCCTTCATTTCTATCTCCACAGTGCACTTATTGGTGTGAGTGCTGCTGCAGTAAACCAGTTCACTAAGGTCATGCACAGCCATGTGGCTCCTCTGACTCAGGATCTTCTTGCAAAGCTCTCACAAGAAGCTGACATGCTGAAGACCCGTTTGGAGAAGGACCTGAGCACCGTGAATGCCCATCTGCAGCCGTATGCTGAGGAGCTCAGCCAGGACATCCAGAGGCAAGTGGAGGAGATGAGGAAGGATATTCAAGCCATGGATGCTGAGGCAATGAAGACTGCTCTCCTCCAGAAATCTGAAAAACTGAGGGCCAGCCTGGACAAGAGTGTAAAAGAACTACAGTCCAAAATGTCTCCCTACACAGATGAGCTGACACATAAAGTGAAGCATACCCTGGAGGAGTTCCAGAGAAGCATGGTTCCCCTGACACAAAATTTCCAGAGCCAGCTCACTGAAAGGGCCCAAGAGATCCAGCAGAATCTTGCCCCCTTTGGAGAGAAGCTGAAGACGCAGTTGGATGTCAACGCCCAGGACATTAAGGCCCAGCTGGTCGCCCTTTGGGAGTCCTTCACCAAGTAAATCCAAAAAGAACCGGTGACCCCTCTGAACCAAGTTATGCTGTGTTTTTGTCTAGTTGAATTGTCTTGGTTAAATTGGTGGTGAAGGAAATGGAATTGACGAGAAGGGCAAAATGATGTCCAACTACATGTACAGGTATTGTTTAACCTGTATTACTTATCATCACAAGCCTTAGCAATTTCTTATATTATTTATTTACTCAGTTGTGTAAATGTTTACATGTGTCATCAATAAATAAATGTAGTATCATTTGTTGTTTATTCCTTATAGAAGAGATTTACATTTAGATTTACAAGAAGTTTTAAGACTCTTAGAAAATAAATTTAATTGGAATAAATAATCAAAATAAAGTACTTTAAATTGATGTTTGATGAGTTGGGGAAAAAAACTGCAACACATACACAGCTAATCCAAGTTAATAGATCGAACTAAAACAGTGGTTCTCAAACTTCTTGAACTTAGTACCACCTCTGAGCAAACTAAAACATCTGAGTACCACCTCACCAACAAGCCACCAATTCTAGGTAAAAACACAGAACATCCTTGTGTGCATGTGTGCTTCAAGGTCCTACCCAGGATTTTTAAATACTGAGGTCATTATACCCAGCCCCCCATAGATGAAAATTGGACTGGAGTGCAACAAGTCACAAATACGGGCCATTTTCTCAGGTGAGTTTCTTATTGCATTGAAATCACTTTCAGTGGCCAAACAAATTGAGCAGAGGAGCAGAACAGCAGTATCTTTTAGCTTTTGCTATTAATTACCTGACAAGTGTTATAACACTCAACACTTATGTTTTTCCAAACAATAAGCTATAATCTAAATCTGAAACATTATTCCACACAATATTGTAGAACACAGGGGAGTTTTAGCTTAACAAAGATACACTACCGCTCCAAAGTTTGGACTCACTTAGAAATGTCCTCATTTTTTAAAAGAAATCACATTCCTAATACAAATAAAATAACATTAAATTGAACAGAAATATAGTTTGGACATTGTTAATGTGGTAAATGACTATTATATCTAGAATCGGAAGATTTTTTATGGAATATCTACATAGGCGTACAGAGGCCTTCAGAAACCATCACTCCTGTGTTCCAATGGCACATATTGTTAGCTAATCCAAGTTTATCATGCTAAAAGTGTAATTGATCATTAGAAAACTCTTGCACAATTATGTCAGCACAGCTTAAAACTGTTGTGCTGATTAAAGAAGCAATACATTTTTCCTTCCTTAGGCTAGTTAAGTATCTGGGTTTGATCAGTCTCAAAATGGCCAGGAAACTGGCAATTCTTCTGAAACTTGTCAGTCTATTCTTGTTCTGAGAAATGAAGGCTATTCCGTGTGAGAAATTGCGAAGACATGAAAAATCTCAAGAAACAGACACCTCACAGGTCCTCAACTGGCAGCTTTGTTAAATGGTGCCCACAAAACACCAGTCTCAACGTCAACAGTGAAGAGGTGACTCCTGGATGCTGGCCTTCTAGGCATAGTAGCAAAGAAAAAGCCTTATCTGAGGCCAATAAAAGGAAAAGATTGAGATGGTGGAAAAGAACATAGACGTTGGACAGAGGAAGATTGAACAAAAGTGTTATGGACAGACAAATCTAAGATTGATTTGTTTGGATCACACGGAAGAACATTTGTGAGACACAGAGCAAATAAAAATATGCTGTGCTTGACACCACCTGTGAAGCATGGTGGTGGAAATGTGATGGTCTTTGATGCTGGTAAATTGGGATATTTGTAAAGGGTAAAAGGGATCAGGAAGTCTGAGCTGGGACAGGAAGTGCCATAACGCCATGAGGACAGCCCTTGATTGGAGCCAATTTTGTCTTACAACAGGACAATAATCCAAACCACAGCTACAAACTATGCAATAACAATTTACCTCTTACTATTTGGTAACCCCGGTAAGATGCTTGCTGTGAGGAACTCGCTGTCACACCGTGTACGTGAGGAAACTTTGCTAGTGTGCTCCCGAGCGCTAAACATGCAATTTTTAGTATTTCGTTTTTTAGATTATAAAATTTTTTTTTTTGTATTTACTTCATAGGCGTTTCATAGCTATTCAGTTACATGTCGTTATTCTAATGTCAAAACGTAATGTATACATCCTTGTAACATATACCAACCCAGCCTTTTACTGAGTTAAATGTTTATTTTGAAGGTCAGATGAGGAGATTAGCTGTCTTAATTAGGTATCGAATGGAGAATGAGCCTGCATTCTCGTGAAAAAAAACCTGCAAACAATGGATGGGCGTCCGTATCTAGATAGCCAGCATTTGGGGCAGGTCGAACATTCGAACGCCAGTGTAGTCAATACGACAGCTACCACGCTCAGCGCTGAAGAAAATTGGACTGCGTAGCGTTTTAAAACTGTTTAAATGAACAAAAATATAACGTATTTGTTGGTCTGAATCACTTAAGTCATTCAAAAGTAATACCTACTTTGATGGTATATTAGTGTTGATATGCATACAGGGCTTGCTAATTCATAGTTAGCTTCCAAAGAGCGTAGGTTTTGTTCTTACTTGAAAAAAGCTGTAACTTTAAGCAGTTTATAAAAAATATATACGTTTTATTTAATATCAAACGAATGATGATCTGGTTTAAACACGTATTCTTAAACCACTGACAATTAAATCTTTCCATATGTGTACCGTTAATAAAGTAATTTTGTCACTGTAAGACTCACCACAGCGTGGAGGTCGAGAGCGGACTCAATTTGAATCTCTCTTTAGGCCAAAACGGGACCTGAAAAACGGTGCGCACCTAGTGTTTAAGCAAAAATGCAGGGCACTTCCCATAACATCTAACAATCAAACTTGGGTTCATTTTGCAGACAACCCCTCTAGGGACCTGACACTGAGTGACGGCGCCGATCGATCATAAATAACTTGGTTAACATGTGTTTTAAATACTTCAATTGTGTTGCTACTACCCTAAAGTAACACCGTCGCATAAGAGCTTTTAACTGGACCTAGAAGGAGGTCTCATTGAGCTCTGATCCAAAATTCAAATAAATCGATTGCTGGACTGATGAGATATTCCCCCTTAAATCATGTGATGCCCTTGATGCTGTGTTTTAAATACTTCAATTGCATTGATACTACCCTAAATTACATCCGTCGCATGAGAGCTTTTAACTGGACCTAGAAGGAGGTCTCATTGAGCTCTGATCCAAAATTCAAAGAAATCCATGGCTGGACTTTAGAGATATTCGCCCTCAAATCATGTGATGCCCTTTACGCTTGGAGCATCCAATTTGTCCAGACAACGTTGGAACGCCAATGACGTAGTCAATACGAGAGCTTCTACGCTCAGCTCTGAAGAAAATTGGACTGCGTAGCGTTTTAAAACTGTTTAATTGGACACAAATATAACGTTTTTGTTGGTCTGAATCACTTAAGTTATTCAAAAGTAATACCTACTTTCACCATATATTAGTGTTGATTTGCATACAGCGCTTGCTAATTCATAGTTAGCATCCAAAAAGCGTAGGCTTTGATCTTACTTGAAAAAAAGCCGTAACTTTCAGCAGTTAAAAATATATACGTATGTTTTATTTAATGTCAAACGATTGATGAACTGGTTTAAGCATATATTCTTAAACCACTGAAATTAAATCTTTCCATATGTCAAACGTTAATAAAGTCATTAATTCAGAGCGGACTTCGTTAGAATCTCTCTTATTCTGGCCAAAACGCGACCTGAAAACACCAGTGCGCACCTAGTATTTAAGCAAAAATGCAGAGCACTTCCCATATTAATTAACGATCAATCTTGGGTTTGTTTTGAAGACAACCTCTCTCGGGAACTGACACTGAGCGACCGCGACAATCGGTCATAAATAACTTAGTTAACATGTGTTTCAAATACTTTAATCGTGTTGCTACTACCCGAAATTACATCCGTCGCATAAAAGCTTTAAACTGGACTTAGAAGGAGGTCTCGTTGAGCTGTGATCAAATTAAGAAAGAAATCCATAGCTGGACTTTAGAGATACGCCCCCTCAAATCATGTGATGCCCTTGATGCTGTGTTTTAAATACTTCGATTGAGTTGCTACTACCCTAAATTACATCCGTCGCACGAGAGCTTTTAACTGGACGTAGAAGGAGGTCTCATTGACCTGTGATCCAAAAATGTAAGAACTTGATAGCTGGACTTTGGAGATACGCCCACTCATGTGAGGCATGCTCCTTATAGCCTACTTCATTGTCGCTGAACTGCATTAGAGCTATGTCCACTGTGTGATTAATTAGATCTGGCTCCTGACGCGAAAACAATGCAATACATTTTGGTTAGCATTTATGTTTTCATTGGCTTCTAGACTTTTGCATGTCTGGGAATAGAACGTGATTATTTCAGTAGAATTTGAAATGAGACGTCCGTAGGCTACATGTCTCATAGGCTACTAACCTAGATCTTTTGAACATGGTATATGCCTGCACCTTTAGAAACATGCCTAGCCTGCACGAATACACGTTGTTATCAACGTTATAGTAAGAAAACCATTCAATCATTTAGTTGTTTAGTATCCGTATGGACCAGAGCTGCCGATAATTAAGATATAGGTGTGAAGTCTCGATCCAATCAACACTTAGGCTAGTGTTTACAAATCATCTTGCCATTGTATAATATAAAAATATATAGGCTATATTCATTTTTTTACTGTGGCATTATTTTAGACACCGATATGTTACTAATGTATTGCGAGCAGACTATGGTCCCGCGGGTCCGCGTCCTAAAAAAGCTAAGCTGTTTGACACGCGGTTTTCAGAGTACAAGTTTTCACAATTGTACACTTTATTTGGCTAAACAATTCTATCAAATGTATAGGTAATTCGTTTCTTAAGGTGTCTGTTGTGAAATATCTATTAATACTTTCACAATTAAGAAGTATAATAACAACGAATTGGGCCGTAGGATGTTCATGCTTATAGACCCAGCGTCTGTCTGAACGGAAGTAACATCGCGGTAAATATAAAATCCTTTTTTTAACAATACAATTGTCACTTTTGGGCAAACTGACAATTTATAAATTCGTTTTTATTCACAAACGTTTACTAAATAACAACAAATTGGAAGATAGGACTATTTAATCCAAAAAAGTGAAAACGAGTTTGACCTGCCTAAATATAGCATAATTTAGTTCCAAAAAACGCCTCCTCCTTCTCCAAGAAAATAGTTCTAACGTAGGCCTATTTTGCAGAAGCTGAGACTTGACTTACAACAGCTGCAACTTCTACTACCGGGTCACACAAATAGAACAAATCAAACAACCAAAACCGAGTTCGTTTTTTTCATTTCCTATTTTTGATCTGAGCATAAAATTGAAAATGCGAAAAACAAACCGTTATTAATTTTTTGGTATCGGATTAAAAAATGAATAAAGACATAACATCGTTTTTTAAATTCCTGATCTCTGAATTGAATTGAATATAAAAAGAACGAATGATACACGGATTGTTCTCTTATACATGTCTCATACATATTCAATTAAAAATATCTTTTATTCATTTTCAAATGCTAATTACGAAATGAATTGCCAATGGTTCAGGTTCTCAAGCTTTCAATTCAATAGTAACAATATATTATTCTTTCAAAGTCTGAGATGTATTCAGATTCAGTTTTCAAATTCAACTCGACAAATTCAGATTCAAAACGTGTCTCTGTGATTAGTGCCAACAGGATGAGTAGATGAACACGGATCCAATCAAACTCAGATGTAGCCAATCAGAATGTGGCATAAGAACAGCTGTGCTACCAGAGAGAACTACACGACTAGAGGAGACTCGTGGTCATCATTTGTGGGTAAAATAGGCCCTACTCAGAATGAACCAACGCTTGTAGTGCCAAGTTGCACAAACCAAAGGACACAATTGACAACAAATGATTGGGTCACCTTTCGTGCGTCAGCATACAGTTGAGGAGAAGACCCAATTAGGCACCAAAATATACATTTGGGCAATACAGAAAGTTTACATTGCAGTTCTAGCGTTAGTTAGCTTGCTAGCTAAGTCGTTCTCTAGCTGGCTAACATACGCTAGCCAGTCGATTAGGCTACCTGATGACCTGCCAGGCATTTTGCCATCAGTTCTGAAACAAACGTTGATCAAGATTAACGTGATACAGCTTGCTAATGTTAGAATTTAAAGTAATTGATTGGTGGTAAGTTTAGGGGTATGTTATGTCAACTTATTTAGGCCTTACGGAAACAGTGCCAGACACTTGCATGCAACACACTAGCTTTAAAACAAGTGTAATGTAAGCTGACATTAAACACTTTGTAACATTATTAATGAAGACGTGTTTTAAAAATCATATGTACCAGCCTAACTTGTTGAAGTGACCATACTTTTGCCTTTTTCTTATGTGTATAATTTGCAATAAAATGTCTATTTTATTTATGACGATCACATTTTAACCTTTGTTCTGAAGATGATATATACAAACCGCATGGACTGTATTTGAATAATTATTATTCATTTAGATTTTTCGTGTTAAATTTGACTGACCAATGTGGTTGTCATATTGGAGTCTCTTCTCCCACCCTACAAATACATTATCAGTTCAGCATGGTCATGTGTTTCCTTTCTAAGCTTAGCAGTCTCCTGAGCATGAGCAAAGGGCAGTGCACTTGAGGGCGGCCTTTTTGCACTTGCAGCACGTAGTACCCCCTTTTGTTGCAGCTGTAATGAATAAGTTCTTAGCAGCTCTGTGAGGCTTCTGGAAGAGTGGTCCACAGTGGTTGCCATCCCGTTGCTTCCTTCACCCAGACCCAATCAGAAGGGCTTGGCAGCTCAGGGTCTGGCACTAAAGCGTTGCTCCAGACATTTGCCTGATAGGTGGCCCACCTATTGTGTTGCTCTAGCGCAGCCTTTGTGGGTGGGATGTTCTCCAGTGCTCTGGATTTCTGAGTGAAGAGCTGTTCTCGTGCTTCATTCACCTCCATGATGTCGCTCGTCCTATCATACATCAACACCACAAAGCGCTCCAACAGTGACTTGGACAGTTCACTCACATCACCTGACATCTGCATGAGTTCATCGAAGGCCTCAGTCACTTCAGGGAAAGACTTCCAAGTCTCCCATGCAGTTTTCTTTCCTCTTCCTGCAAATGCTGACACTGTGTCACATCCTGTAAATGCGTGTAACAATGGGAGAGCAGCACAGTTACTTGCATCCAGCTAGTTGGCAACTTCATTAATACCAATGTACCTGAAGCTAGTTCCTGTACCAAGAGAAATCCACTTTTATATTTTATTTTAACCGACAGGTCTTGTGCCACTGTGCCCTGTTGGTAATCAGTGTAGCTTCTAAGCCATTCCCATCATCCAGCAGGTCCAGGTCTAGCCCAGCTGGTATTTGCCTAAGTTCTCGAAATTCAACGAGATCCCTGGCCAATGACACATAACCGGCTTGCTTGAACTGGCAGGACATTGAAAATCTTCTCCTGTTTTTACTTGGTAGAGAGCACCGAGTTCCCAGTTAGTGGGGCAATGTAGCTTGGAATGCTTAGATGTAGAAGGCTGGGTAAGATCAAACATTGTATGGCGTTTTGACTTAGTGACAAAGAAAGAAACAGACAGCAGAAGTAGTGATAAAGTGCTAAGAACGGAGGGTGTTGAAGTGCCAAAGTCTATGGCCTACAGAGGGATTATCCTGTAATGCACAAGAACATGCAACATTGTAATTGTACATTTATTATTTATTATTTAGTATGCATTTAGAATTTAGTATGGCTGCATAGAAATGAAGATGAAAAGATATGTACAAGTAACTTGATTTACAAAACTATATTCCATTATAAAAGTGAAATGATTATGATATATCCTAATACCTAGTATTTCTGAATTGATTGTTCATATTTTTTGACAGTTTGCTGGAGCTGGCTGGTTAGCTATCTACCCTAAAAACTGTCATCCATTCTTTTCTTCATTCTTTCTTTAATTAATTAATTTGAATGAAAATTCATACATTTTCCTCCCGTCAGAATGTCTTGTAAAACATTAACTTTCATCACTGTTAATTTAGCCTACATATATTAGATCATATTAACAATGATTACGTTATTTACCTTTAAATATGACGTTGAGAAATCCCAGGGGAGTGCCTGTCAAAGTTTGCCGTGTCACCGTTGCTCTCGAGACATTGCGCGCAACATTAGTTTTCCTCGCGCATATACCCAAACAGTATAGACCTACTTACCTTACCAGGAACTATTGCCTACATAAACAATCGGTGTATGTGGAAACTTTCAGTGGAAACATATCAGGATGGATACATAATCCAAATATTAGATGTCATACCATTGTCTTGCATTTACAGCACTTTGACATTGTAGTCAAAGCCTACTAACGTGAAGCCCGTACTTTTTGTTTTGTTCTGTGAGATAACGCGATCGTAGCCTGCTTGGAGTTAGTCATCTTGTTGACTTTATCATCTACACTGTGAAATAATACAAAATGTGATCAAATACGCTTAACACATCCGTGCGCGCGCGCACACAGACACGCAGACAAACTTTGATAATGTCAAATGTACATATTCAAACATTACATTTCAGAAAACTTGTAATACAAATAATGGTCAGCTTAATGTAAGTAATCAACTGGGGAAGTTGCATGGTGAATTCTATTAGTTAAATGTTTTACTCTATTCACCTGTGTGTGCAGCCTTCAATTACATGGCCTGAAGTTTGTTCGTCCTATGCCTAGTCCCAGAGGTAAAATCTAAAATTCCTCCACGTCTGAAAATAAACTTTATGGTCTATAGAAACACTGGAGAAAGTTTCATGCTTTATTCATAAAATGCACAATACCTTTCATATGCCAGCTTATCTGCTCCACTATTACACTTGTTCTAAATCTCAAAAGGTGCTTTATTAATTCGAGAGATCAGCCTACGTCACAATAACAACAACACATTTCTAGTAGCGTGAACTCAGTGGCATTTAGTCACATTAGTGGTGTGACGTAATCAAACGAGATGCTGAAATCGGAGTTTTGCCTTCAAAATAAAAGTTTGCCTTTGGGTTCAATTTAATAATGCTAATAATTATTCATAATATATAATTAAGATTGAATTAATCAGAAGGACGAGCACATTACATTGGAAATAGCCAAGAAAAAATGTAAATGAAAAAATTATCACTCAGAACCTCTCTGTAGTAGAGACTGGAGCATTTCAATTGACCCCTTTTTTTCTAAATCTAAAGCAATAAAGTTGCTTGAAGAAAAACATACTTTGTCAAAGTATTTTCATATGGTTTCATGAACCAAAAATAAAAATGTCCGTAATTGTGATTAAAAGGCTGGATTAAAAAAGTCAACTGGTTATCTGAACAAACTAACATATTTTCTAATGAAAAATAGAAGACGTCACACCGAAACACTGTAAACTCTCTGCTAATTAATGAAAGTGTTTATCCAGTCGAGAAATTACAGGATAGAAAAGGTTCAAAGGTCCCATGCATTTCAGATTTTGATGCAAGGCTAAGTACCTCTATCAATTTCTCATTGCATTTAACCTCTAATATCTATTCGAAAAATAGAAGATATCTCAGTAAAACCACATATTTTCATTTTATAAAGAACCTCAGCTAACAGATTGTGAAGAGTTCATACTTAGTTTTGCGCAATTGTATGTTTGGCTGAGGTTCAAAGGTCACGTGTCTGAATGTCTGTAGAACTGAGTAATTTTTTTGTTAAGGCCTCATTGCATTAAACCAATTATATCAATATGAAAGAAGAAGATAAGTCTCAGTAATATTGGTAAGCAAGATTGGAAGAAGTCAATAAAGAGGGAAGATGAAAGCAGGATTACGGCTGAATGAGGTGGAAGCAGGAGCAAATCTGGCAGGCTAACAATTAAAAGGAGAAGTGGGTGAAGACAGCAAACCTAGAAAAATAAAAGTTAAGATGTATTTGGAAAGGGGAGTTAAGGATATGGTTACGTTAACTTGCTAGCCAGCCAGTAGTAAGCTTGTAGACACAATTCAAAATTGTTTAATGTAGAAAATACATAGCACCGGTATTTTTCTTGTTAGCACCTGGCTATTTTATGAAATAATGAAATAATAATTATATTATTTATTTATGCTATGGCTCTCAAAACGATCAGTGTGTAGTCTCCAACCCAGACCTCGCAACCGCACTGCCCCGGCATCATCAGAGCAAGCCTTCCATTATTATTCTTAAGAAAAAAATCTAGATGTTCGTAGATAATATTAAAGAACTTCTTGTGTTTTTTTCAAGAATTAGAGTTTGGAACATTCTTAGAAACTTCTTATAATTTATCTTAAGAACTTTCTTACATTTTTTCATAAGAAAGTTTTGTGAATTCGGCCCCTGGTCGCGACTCACCATTTGGGAATCACTGGTGTATATGACTGCCACTAGTTACAGCCACGACCCCAGAGGCTAAATTCACAAAACATTCTCAAGAAAAAACTTGTATGAAGTTCATAAGAATATTCCTAACTGCAATTATTGAAAAAACTTGAGATGTTCTCAAATATTATCTTAAGAACATCTAGATTTTTTTTCTTTATAATAAAAAGGCTAGGTTTTAATGACGCTTTGCCTCATTCAGTAAGCCTACCTAAAACATCGCTACATTATGTAGCAAAGAAGTTACATTGGTGTGTGCCTCACACGCTTAGTAGCTGGCTAGCCCTCAGTTATTTTTCATCTTGGCTAGTTTGTAGCACCTCGTGACCAGAGCCCTTGAGAGAGAGAGACGCGTCATCTCCGTTCGCTTCAATGGACCTTTTTTTTTTTATAGCAGTGGCGGATCGTGGAGCCTCACAAAAGTTCCCGGAAGTTAGCAGCCAATACTACCAGCGCTGTAGAGTTGCAGCAGAATAGACGGTTTGAGATGCACTGTTAAAGGATAAGACGTTTAAAGAATCAAATTGTATATTATCAGCACATCTGAATCAAATTATAATGTGCATTCATGCATGTTAGTGGATAACCCCCCTCTAAATTTGTAGATTTAGGGAACGTTAACAGGTAACAAATTAGGCTAGGATACTGGATAAAGTTAGCAACACAACGTTAACCACGAACAGCCATTAATTAACATTCATTGTAAATTCCGTTTTCTTAATGCCATGACTGCCGATGAAAATTACCCTTTCAGCTAACTCGGGTGCATTTATATTTGTTTGAATGTTTTTTAATGTACATTGTGGTTAAATGCACAGTATTAGGGAACACGTTATACTTAGCCTACAGTATACCCTCATTACATATCTAAAAAACAACCAATAACATGAGACTTTATACGAATTCATATCACATCAGTAACTGATGCCACTTGTCATACTTTGTTAAACATCAGCAGCAAAAGCTGTCACAACTAATCAAGTTCCATAACTTAAGTTGGGGAACAAAGACCACACCTCATCTCCCAAGGCGATTTCCCGTCCAAGCCTGTATAGGTGTCGCCTCTCCATGTCAGTGGGGAAACCGCATATTTTTACTCCTTTCTCTGAGCAATTGGAGCATCCCCATGCAGCACAGCAAACCATGGTGGAGACTATATGCAAGGACAACACGGAGGAAAGGGCAGTGACAAACTGCTTGACATGCTATTCAAGTTTATTAAAGATTTATTTAATGAATTCGCAGCAGTATATATAAGTGCTTAGTAAAAAGACAAAAGAAACATAAAATATGTTTATATGTGTCTAAACATATATACATATGTGTTTTAATCTGTCCTGTCTGGATGTGATGTGTTTTAATGTACACTTCTGGTCACCTCTCGGTCTCCTTCTGTCCTATCTGAAAGTTATAAAGATTACATTAGTCATTAAGATTCCTTAGGCACTCAGTTTCCATGGGATTACTGAAACCACTACGAATTAAAGAAATGGTAGAAAATGAATCTAATTAGAATTTTGAAACATTCCTTCCCTTCTCCCTCGCAATATATCAATAAACATAAGGATGTGATTGCTTTTGACTACCATACAAGTTTAAGAACATAAAAAAAGAATTCAAAGCAATAAACAACAGCAACATGGTCTTTTAAGCAAGGTGAGGTTAGCTTAAAATGTGTCTGGTAACGCCAGCGGTTCACACTAATCACAAATACTTCACACAAATCTGAGCGAATTCAACTTTTTTTTTTTATCAGTTGCTGTATAAATATTGTAAATCAATGCATTTATTAACTACTAATTAAAAAAATTCTGTATGTACACGCATTTCAATGCATTCAAATTGCCCGCCGAGAACTTCCGGGAACTATCTGAGGTCTCCGTGAATCACGTGACGATTAAGTATTTACTCTACAGTACTTCCGTTGACGCAATTCTCTCTTTCAAGGGCTAGTGATCATTTTCAAATGTAGTGGTGCGTTAGATGTGTTCGTTTTAACGGCATTGACGGTCACAACAATTCATTATAATCAGAGCTGCCAACTCACGCAAATGACCCCCATCACACGCTCTTACGCTACACTTCATATTTCTCACGCTGTCAGACACGAAATGACACGCTATTTTACTGCAATCTTACAGCCTGCTTTGAAAACGTTTGGACAAGTTGCGTGCAACAATGTTGCAGATATCGCTACATTTGCAGGCAAAGTGCTCGCACTAGTGTCGTCTGAAGAGGGAGTCGGCCCTTTCGGCAGCACTTATGGGGTGCTGCTGCGATTAAACCGGAAATCAGCAGTTGGCAAACCAAAATGAATGGGTATTTCAATATAATATCATGACACAGTGCCATGCATCCATGTTCTGTATCTGGGTGTGCTAAACACGGATGTTACAGCTTCCATAAAGACCAAGTGACCTCAAAAGCTTGGGTTATTGCTGTAAAAAGGTCTGAAAGCACTGACAAGACAGGAATCCCACCAGATATGTCAAAATATACCAACTGCACTCCGCCATCTCCACAACTTACTAAATACATTTGGTATGAGTATATTTGCTCTAGGCTTTTAGCACATCACCTTACTAGTAATTCAGAAGTCAGAAATAATAGATTTTTGTCATTCTGACAATGGTGGTGAGAATTCAGCTGACCACCTACCAAGCAAGACTCATAATCCAGTAGCATAGGCAGATAAACATTTTCTGGTAGGCCTAGGAAAAGTGGATGGGACAGATTAAAAAAAAAAAAATATATATATATATATATATATATATATATATATATATATATATATATATATATATATATATAAATAAATAAAGAGAGAGAGAGACTTAAGCAAACAGACTAAGGTCATCATTCACCAGCACTGAGGCACATTTTGCCTGACAACACTAAGAATTTGTGGATTACCGTTTGTGTCTAGTATAATTTTGTTTTGTTATTTTGTGCTGACGATGCCTTTTTGAACGCATGGATTCCAGCTTCAGATTTCAATTTTAGATTTTCAATGCATCTCCATGGCAGATAAGGAAAAATGAATGGCTAATAGTAGGCCTACCAAACTAATACAATCATAGGCCTATCCCTATACGATGTGTCTGTAACGTTTTTTTCTTTTTTTCAACGGACAAATTTATGTTTGTTTCGCCATTGTAAAATTATTGCTACACACACTACTGGCGAACCAGAATTTCCGTGGCTTTCTCAATCGCATTCTTTTTTCAAATCGGTCAACTAGGCCTATCACAAGTGGACCACTGGTGTACACTGAAAAAAAAAATCCTTTGGATTTACTCCATTATATTGTGTACATCGGTCCCACACGACTTAACATCCAACCATAGTCTTAACATGAAATTACTCTTCAGATCTAGACATTTCATTTGCGTGACTCTAACATAATTAAATTAAGATGATTTTAAATGATGTTTGAACATGTTTGAACAACTTGATTAATTTATGTTTATCATATCAGTCCAAATGTAATCATACAAATTCAAAATTATTTTTTGAATTTCAATGTATTTCTTTATGTGAAATCAAGCTCTGCTATTTTGATCAGAAACAGACCAACGACAATGATTTCACAATTAAGGATGCCTTTTATTACTTTTGAACAAAACACCAAACACCTTTAGGGAAATGCTAC
>CM030172.1:26907622-26944297 GCA_017639675.1 Aplochiton taeniatus | reverse complement strand
GATCTCGTTGAATTTTGGGAACTTAGACGAATACCAGCTGAACTAGACCTGAACAGGCTGTATGATGGGAATGGCTTAGAAGCTACACTGATTACCAACAGGGCACAGTGGCACAAGACCTGTCTGTTAAAATATAATCAAACCATACTGCAGCGGCGGCCGAAGTTATTAGAAAAGGTGCAGCAGTCCTGTCCACCCAAGGTTCACACATGGCCTGCACACGGCCATGTCAACAGTAAAGAACCTGCGTGCTTCTTCTGCATCAAGTCAGCGGGCTCTGAAGTGCTCCATGAGGCATCAACAAAACAGTTAGACTTCAATGTTAGAAATGCTGCATTGGAAATAGAAGCCACTAAGTTGCTTGCCAAACTTGCACCTGGGGACATGAGAGCCCTTGAAGCAAAATATCACCAAAACTGCGGATTCTCCATAACAAAGCGAGACAGGTTCTATCAAAAGATGAGCCTGAGGCTCAGCTGCATGGCATTGCTTTAGCAGAGTTGGTAGGCTTTATGGAAGAAACACAAGATGATGATTGTGCCCCCGTGTCCCCCAAACTGGCAGACCTGGGAGACCTCTACAAATCCGGCTCGGTGCCACTGTTGGGCATCGTATTCACACAACCAGACTAAAGAATAGGCTTCTCTCTGTGTTTCCCAACTTAACAGCACATTCGCAGGGGAGAGACACACTTCTGGCATTTCAGGAAGACATTGGCGATGCTCTCAAGAAGGCCTGTGACCACGACATTGATGCTATGCATTTGGCAAGAGCAGCACAAGTGATACACAGAGAGATATTTGACACCAAGTTCAACTTTGACGGCTCATTCCATCCTAATTGTCAAAAAGAGTCTGTACCACCATCTCTTTTGGCCTCAGTGAACATGATCCTGGATGGGGTGAACATCAAGAACCAGACACAGCTTGTGGAAACAGCTTCTTCAACCGCAGCTCTAACAGTCTTGCAGTTGTTAGTTTTCAACTGTGTCAAACATACACGGGCTGCAAAGTCACAGCCGTGACCGTGAAACTCCACTTCCACTGGACGTGGCACTGAAAGTCCATGCTGTCTCACATAAGAGAGGGCTAATTGACACTCTCTTCGGTCTGGGTATGTGTGTGTCGTATGATCGCCTCCTGCAAATGTCGGACAACATTGCCAATAGAGTCTGCCAACGCTACAACCTAGAAGATGTTGTGTGCCCAACAAAAATGTGCAATGGTCTCTTTACAACAGCTGCCATGGACAATATTGATCACAATCCAAGTTCTGGAACAGCAAATAACTAATTACATGGCACTGGTATCTCTTTGATACAGCACCCTACACATGAATGTGCAGGCTCTGACAGTGGCATGTCTGTCATGAACCAGTCCTCTCCATCCACTAGGTCGATCATCCCTCTGCCACAAGCATACACCAGTGTGCCACCAGTTGCTTTAATGACAAAGCAATTCACAGCCCCTCCAGTGAATGGCCCTGTGAGGCCCATTGATTTCCAGATGGCAACAAAAACAAGAGAGGAAGAGAATGAGTGGCTGAGAGCAGTAATGTCAGCCCTGGAGGAGCAGGAAACAAACAACGTAAGCTTGGTATTGTGGTTTGCCTACAATGCTGGTGTCCAGCAGGTAGTGATCAACTACTATTCTGCTGTATTCTATACTGCTATTAATGTGCTGCTGCCTTTGTTTCTGGACAATGCACACTCTGCTGCCATGATAAGACATTCAAAGGACATCATCAGAGCAGCAGTTCATCACCTGAACCCTGGGCAGGTGCCTGTTCTTTGCTGAGGACCAGCCTCGCTATGCCTTACCCAAGGAGATCCGGTGGATGTGGCCAGACAGCCACGGAGAGAACCACTTTGTGATCATGTTCGGTGGGCTCCACATCAAAATGGCTGTCTTAAAGGTAGGACCCAATATTTCAGAAAAAAAGGTAATCTGTGTTAATTGTCAGATAAATCTAAATTGCTTCTGTGTGTGCTTGCAGCTCCTAGGGGACTTGAAGACAGTGGATGAACAAATGCTCTGGAACAAGCTGAGATCGTGAGCCCTGGCACTGCAGACTCTTTCATCCATGCCAGCCATTTGACCAAGACCTGCCATGCCCACAAATTACAGCTGTAAACCTGGACTAGCTACTTCACCAGGCCTACAATGAGCACTGCACTGCATCTGAAGTAGTCCCTCCAACATTTGAAGAACGGTGTCTACAGAGAGTCAGAGAAAGTGTGCATTTTGACTACTGGCTAAAAAAACTTTCTCTGGAGATCCTCATGCTCATGTATTTCAAATCACTCCGAGAGGGCAACTTTCAGCTCGATGCGGAAACTCTCACATAGCTCCTACCCTGGATGTTTGCTCTAGATCACACTCACTTCTCCAGGTGGCTCTCAGTGCATGTTCGTGACATGATGGTCCTCTCTGAGAAACAACTAGCAATCCTGGAAGAATTCCGTACTGGGAAGTTTGTTGTGCATAAAACAAGCAACAAGTTCTCGGCCATGTCAATTGACCACTGCCACAAACAGAACAATGCACGCGTCAAAGGATCTTGTGGAGCAGTTGGCCTGCAGAATTTGAATTTGACTGGACTAAAGAGTACTGGTTGTTTCAACTCAGCAATACAAGTTCAAAATATGGACAACTTATTAATATACATTCAGTTCACTTGTCCTGATTAGTTGTTTCAACATGCCTACTTTAGTTTAAGACAATCTGAACATCATTTTCCCACCAGATTGGGGATTCGCTGCATGGCTCAAAACCAAGGTGTTGTGATGGGGGCAAAGTAAGTTCAGTAATAGGAACACTGCTATCTATTTAATTAGAAGAAGGCAGCCCACCACACAACACATAGCGACTGACATGTCCTGAGCAGGCCCACTTTAACCTTACCCTGCTTACGGTCACAACCGAATCAGTGCAAGACCATGTAAAATAATGGGCTCCTATTAACAATGTCTAACGTCTTTCCTACTATATAACAAAACAACAATAGAACAAGCAATCAACAAACTCCATTCCCCAATTTCCCATAGTTCTTTGCGCTCTAGCGCACTGAAAGGGAACCTCGTTTGGTGTTTCCCTTCGAACTCGAGATTTTAAATTAATATCATGTCTGGATTATCTGCAAGATTGTATATTAATGTAAAGTATAATATATTGTTAATTCAGTTTTGCAATAAAAAGAGTTAGCCTTACAAAGTTGAACTGTTAGCAGCCTTAATTACAACTACAGTGGGGCCAAAAAGTATTTAGTCAGCCAGTGATTGTGCAAGTTCTCCTACTTAGAAAGATGAGAGAGGTCTGTAATTTTGATCATAGGTACACTTCAACTATGAGAGACAAAAATGAGAAAAAAATCCAGGAAATCACATTGTAGGATTTTTTAAGAATTTATTTGTAAATGATGGTGGAAAATAAGTATTTGGTCAATAACAAAAGTTCAACTCAATACTTTGTAACATAACCTTTGTTGGCAATGACAGAGGTCAAACGTTTCCTGTAAGTCTTCACCAGGTTTGCACACACTGTAGCTGGTATTTTGGCCCATTCCTCCATGCAGATCTCCTCTAGAGCAGTCATGTTTTGGGGCTGTCGCTGGGCAACACAGACTTTCAACTCCCTCCACAAATGTTCTATGAGGTTGAGGTCTGGAGACTGGCTAGGCCACTCCAGGACCTTGAAATGCTTTTGACGGAGCCACTCCTTCGTAGCCCGTTCGGTGTGTTTGGGATCATTGTCATGCTGGAAGACCCAGCCACGTTCCATCTTCAATGCTCTCACTGATGGAAGGAGGTTTTGGCTTAAAATCTCACGATACATGGCCCCGTTCATTCTTCCCTTAACACGGATCAGTCGTCCTGTCCCCTTTGCAGTAAAACAGCCCCAAAGCATGATGTTTCCACCCCCATGCTTCACAGTAGGTATGGTGTTCTTGGGATGCAACTCAGCATTCTTCTTCCTCCAAACACGACGAGTTGAGTTTTTACCAAAAACGTTCTATTTTGGTTTCATCTGACCTCATGATATTCTCCCAATCCTCTTCTGGATCATCCATATGCTCTCTGGCAAACTTCAGACGGGCCTGGACATGTACTGGCTTAAGCAGGGGGACATGCCTGGCACTGCAGGATTTGAGTCCCTCTCGGCGTAGTGTGTTACTGATGGTAGCCTTTGTTACTTTGGTCCCAGCTCTCTGCAGGTCATTCATCAGGTCCCTGCGTGTAGTTCTGGGATTTTTGCTCACCGTTCTCATGATCATTTTGACCCCACGGGATGAGATCTTGCGTGGGGCCCCAGATCGAGGGAGATTATCAATGGTCTTGTATGTCTTCCATTTTCTTACAATTGCTCCCACAGTTGATCTATTCACACCAACCTGCTTGCCTATTGCAGATTCACTCTTCCCAGCCTGGTGCAGGTCTACAATTTTCTTCCTGGTGTCCTTCGACAGCCTTTTGGTCTTGGCCATGGTTGAGTTTGGAGTCTGACTGTTTGAGGCTGTGGACAGGTGTCTTTTATACAGATGACGAGGTCAAACAGGTTCCATTAATACATGTAACGAGTGAAGGACAGAAGAGCTTCTTAAAGAAGAAGTCACAGGTCTGTGAGAGCCAGAAATCTTGCGTGTTTGTGGGTGACCAAATACTTATTTTCCACCATCATTTACAAATAAATTCTTTAAAAATCCTACAATGTGATTTCCTGGATTTTTTTTCTCATTGTTATCTCTCATAGTTGAAGTGTACCTATGATGAAAATTACAGACCTCTCTCATCTTTCTAAGTAGGAGAACTTGCACAATCACTGGCTGACTAAATACTTTTTGGCCCCACTGTAGTTGTAATTAAGGCTGATAACAGTTCAACTTTGTAAGGCTAACTCTTTTTATTGCAAAACTGAATTAACAATATATTATACTTTACATTAATATACAATCTTGCAGATAATCCAGACATGATACTAATTTAAAATCTTGCACAATCAGTGGCTGACTAAATACTTTTTGGCCCCACTGTAAGTTCATTTGACACTTTCAAATTTACATTTCGTTGAACTACCTTGAAAACGTGAGTTGAAACCATGAAAACTCATACAGTTCAGTTGAAATTGCATAACTTATGTTGACAAGTTAAGGTAACTTAAAGACAAACGTTATCTTGACTTTTTGATCAAATCACTTTTTACAGTCTAGCATCTAATTTTGGTAACTTTTATTGCCATTCAGTTTACAATTCCCTTGTAGTTGTATTACTATATAGCCTAACGTTATTTGTTTTGTTTCTTTTCTTTTTTTTGTTGGTGGGGCACGGCACGGCCCCACCGGCCCATAATGACGCGGCCCCACTGAATACTTTACTATTATTATTATTATTTGGTTTTATTATAATTCTTTTTTTATGACTGTTCTTGAAAAAAATAAATCATGTTTAACTTTAAATGCAAGGGGCCTCAGAAATTCAAACAAGAGGAAAGCTCTACTGCTTTTTACAAAATCATTGAATGATAATATTATTTACTTCCAGGAATCTCACTCTTGTGAGTCTGATATTCGGTTTTGGAAGAGTCAGTGGGGAGACTATTTACCTTGCTCATTGTACTACCCAGTCAGCAGAGGTCACTATTATGCTATGGAAGTTCCCGGGTACAGTACTGTACAGTACCAGTGGGCATTGGTTTATCTTGATATCAACTGGAAAACAATTTTGTGTTCTTTGTAATTGTATATGGATTCAATTGTAGCAAATCCAACAAAAAATGTATATAATAATAATACTTCATTTTATATATATATTCCACTTTTCTCAGACCCAAAAATGCTTCACAGAAAAATAATGTCAACAGACAATAAGTCAATATCAATGATTTCAAACTGTAGCCATAAACACCATTTCATTGTCAACAAACTTTCCAAATGCAATTTTTATTGTTGTTGGTAACTTCAATGAGCCTCCTGACGAATGGTTAGATAGATCTCCTAATAGTTTGTCTACTCTCAAACCCAAGCCAAGAGTGAATCTTCTATCCTCTCTTTTAGACATTGGGGATATCTGGGTATGTTTATGTCCTAATACTCTTGGTTTAGCCATGACTTAAGACATAAACTGAGATTGGACAACTGGCTGATTCAAGTTAATAACATTAATGTGGAGCCAACTCATTCACATTTATTAGAAGGTTGTATTAATAAATAAATCAGATTTAATACCCCATGCGTCATATTCAAAACCCTGGAAACGTAATTGTCAACTACTATAGCTTCCCAAACGAAATTCTTATCTTATATAAGGAGCTATTTATAACTTGTTCTGATGAGCTAGTGTTTGCAAATTGGGAGTGGTTTGAATTTCAGGTTTAGCGTAAATCAATAAAACAACAGCACCACATCAACATCAACAGCACTCCAAGAAAAATGGAAGAAAAATGGAAGAAAAATAGAAGGAAAAATAGAATGCTGACATTAAGGAGATCTCATGTTACATAATTTATTTTCTGTAAACAAATCTTGACTCCCAAAAATGTGAAGTATTTAGTTTACAGTCTAAAATGGATGAATATTATGAAAGACTAGCTACGGTTGCTTTCATTAGATCCAGAGCTAAATTATTAGAAAAAGGAGAAACTTTTTTTTTTTTAAGAAACAATTTCTAAATAAATATCACATTTACTGATAAGATAATTCATTACTTAAAAACTGCTTATTAATGGAATGAATGGGTTAACTAAGGTTCAGTAGCAGGGCCACGCCTCAACCACACCCCTAATCACCGGTCAAGCCTTAATATACCCAGGCTCAGTCATTGAGGATTGTCGCAGAATTTCTCGATTCAACCCTACCAGCATCCCTTCATCCCATTCAACCCTAACTTCATCCCATTCAACCCTACCCGCATCCCCTCATCCCAGTCCTCCCTACCCTTATTAACCCTGTGTTTTTCTCACCCAGTCTCATTTAGGCTCTGTCCGGGGGGGGACCGGGGGGGTCCCCAACAAGCTCGGGGCAGGAACACGCCGAGACGGTACCCCCACACTGAGTTTCCCTCCGTCCCAGTCATCAGCACTCCACCCGGACACACGACAGATGCCATCCCTCTGCTACCCTCATACATTCATTAAAACTTTCAACCTCATACTGTTGTGGCGTGGTCCTTGCTAGTGAACTGAAAGTTATTATAAAGTGACACCAAAAATACTATACAAAAGGTAATTCCAGCGCTGTTGGTCTAAAAACAGGCATTACTGACTATTTTGTAATATAGAAAGGAGTGTGCGAGGGTTGTCCCTTGTCAGCTTTTCTGTTTATTTTAGATGCCGAAATGCTATGAATTGCTGTAAGAAAAGGTTCATACTTCAAAGGGATAAGGTTGGATGAGATTATTATTCAACTGGTGGATGACACAACACTTTTTATTTTTACAAGATAAGGTATGATATAACACAAATATGTCAACTGGGTCTGGTCTGAAACTGAATTTGAGAAAATGTGAATTGATGTCTATCAGAAGTAGCAACAATAGGTATATACTTTATAAAAAAATATAAATATTTACTTCTCAAAATGGCTAAATAACAATTGTAATCCTTAAAATTATACATCCTTTTTCCAAAAGCATTCATTTCCTATTACAACTAAAGAATTTGCTATTGTTTTTGATGCCATACCTGCAAATCTGTTTAATTTTTGTAAAGCATCTCCAGCTCTGACCCCTTCCCTTCTTAGTTTGAAGGTCAATAATACAGAGTTGAACAAATAGAATCCAATTGTAAACTAGAAAAAAGCACATTTCCTGAAGAAAATGTAGTGTGCCCACTGAAAGTGTGTACAGTATGTTTGAAAGTATGCAATGTGTGATATGTATGTAACAGTATGCAGTTAAACTGAAGCATGTGCATTATGTCAGTAAGATTGACTGATAACAGTTGAACTGTATGAATAACTTGTATGAATGCAAATTAAGTAGAAAAGTAAAACATGTATGATGTTTGTTTAAAGTATGATAACGTCTGATACGTATGCAATTATACTGAAGCATGTGCAGTATGCCAGCAAGATTGACTGATTACAATTAAACTGTATGAATAACTTGTATGAATGTAAACTAAGTAGAAAAGTAAAACATGTCTGTTGAAAATATGATAATGTATGCAATGTATGTAATGTATGCAACTTGAATCATATCTGTACAATAAACGGTGACTGTGCTACAGTTTGACTGTAGGTCAATGAGGCTCCATAGAACACCATGCATTTTATACCTCAAAAAGTATAAATGCTGTCAATATGAAAGTTTGCAGCTTTAATCAGTATGCTTTCCAGACTTGAATCATATCTGTAGTATAAACGGTGACTGAGCTATAATTTTACTGTAAGTCAATGCGGCTCCATAGACCACCATGTATTTTCTACCTGAAAAAGTATAAATGTTATTAATATGAAAGTTTGCAACTTTAATCAGTATGCTAATGAGTATTTAAGAACTTGAATCATATCTGTAGTGTAAACGGTGACTGTGCTACACTGTGAATGTAAGTCTATGGGAGACGCACTAAAACCTTAATAACTTAAAGAATATGGGATGTATCAATATGAATTTTAGTATGTTGGTTAGGCTGGTCAAGTTGAGCAATATAAAGTTGGAATGGCGTTTCTGATCTGTTAAGCATTTTTGATTACACCGCATACATCCCATAATATTATATGGAAATTTTGTGTATGATCCGGCATGTCAAGCTGAGAATTTTGATGCATGAACCGTGTGTCTAGCATGAAAACTCAGTGAGTTATGAGGAAAAAGCTTGTATATGCAAATTAGGCTCATTTGCATATTTACATACATTTTAAAGTATAAAATATATCCAAAATCGGAATAAGAACGTTTCGATATAAGAACCGTATGTGTAGCAGGTACGGTGGCTGAGATATGGAAGGACTATTGAAAACGTGTGATTTTTTTTTAAGAATAATGAAAATATCATACATTGTATGACGTCAGGAGTATAAAAAGCAACTTACTACGGATCAGGATGCACGTTTTGACGTTTGAACCGTATGTGTAGCATGTACGGTTGTTGAGATACGGCCCCGGGAAAAAATATACGGAAAAAATATAACAATAAGAAGTATGCAGGGGTACAAGAGTGTGCCACTTTCAGTGGGCACACTAATTAAGAACATTTTTCTCTAGTTAATTATGTTCTCAGCCTGTTGCCTGTAGGTACTAGTAGTCTACTCGAAAAGAGTATTAAATGGAATGAAGTATGGCTTAATGAATTTATAAATGAATACATTCTTCCAAACGTATTTTAACATTTTACATAGAATATATCCAGTGAAATATTTTATAAATAAGATTTATCCCGACATGGAAATGGACTGTTCGTTTTGCATCTCTGGCATGCTCTTACCTATTGGCTTTTCGATCAGTTGAAATCGGTTATTTTTTAATCTAAAGGATATTATTTGTGTGTATGAAAATCCCAATGTTGATCTATCAATAGTCTATCTAGGTAACTGTTACAACCCTTTCGATGGTAGTTCAGCCTAGGGGTGAGGAAGGGCCTAACACTATCCAGTATGTGAGTGGGGGTGAATAGGAACACAGGGAGACCAAACGAGGATGCAAAATAAACAATGATTTATTAAGCGCCACAGGGAATGGAACCAAACGGTGTCAAAACAAAAGAAAGAAATAGAACAGTCTAACTGCTTAACCAAACTATAACAAAATACATGGGGTGGCACCAGAGAGATTTCTTACTATATGTGGACTATGCGGTTCCATAGGGCCCCCGAAGCTGTCATTTTAGTCTTTTTTTTCTAGAAATGAACATACCGGTCAGCATTGGTAACCAACCACCTTTGTGTGCTGAGTGAAACAATTACACAGTGCATCCGGAAAGTATTCACACCCTTTTCACTTTTTCTACATTTTATTATGTCACAGCCTAATTCCAAAATGGATTAAATAAAAAATAAATCTCAACATTCCACACACAATAATCGCATAATGACAAAGTGAAAAAAGTTTTGGAGAATTTTTTGCAAATGTATTAAAAATAAAAAAAGAAAATATCACATGTACATAAGTATTCACACCCTTTACTCAATACTTTGTTGAAGCACCTTTGGCAGCAATTACAGCCTCAAGTCTTCTTGAGTATGATGCTACAAGCTTGGCACACCTATTTTGGGGCAGTTTCTCCCATTCTTCTTTGCAGATCGTCTCAAGCTCCATCAGGTTGTATGGGGAACGTCGGTGCACAGCCATTTTCAGATCTCTCCAAAGATGTTCAATCGGGTTCAAGTCTGGGCTCTGGCTGGACAACTCAAGGACATTCACAGACTTGTCCCGAAGCCACTCCTTTGTTATCTTGGCTGTGTGCTTAGGGTCGTTGTCCTGTTGGAAGGTGAACCTTCGCCCCAGTCTGAGGTCCAGAGCGCTCTGGAACAGGTTTTCATCAAGGATCTCTCTGTACATTGCTGCATTCATCTTTCCCTTGATCCTGACTAGTCTTCCAGTTCCTGCTGCTGAAAAACACCCCCACAGCATGATGCTGCCACCACCATGGTTCACTGTAGGGATGGTATTGGCCAGGTGATGAGCGGGGTCTGGTTTCCTCCAGACATGACGCTTGGCATTCAGGCCAACGATTTCAATCTTGGTTTCATTAGACCAGAGAATTTTGTTTCTCATGGTCTGAGAGTCCTTTAGGTGCCTTTTGACAAACTCCATGGGGGCTGTCATGTGCCTTTTTTCTGAGGAGTGGCTTCCGTCTGGCCACTCTACCATAAAGGCCTGATTGGTGGAGTGCTGCAGAGATGGTTGTCCTTCTGGAAGGTTCTACCATCTCCACAGAGGAACACTGGAGCTCTGTCAGAGTGACCATCGGGTTCTTGGTCACCTCCCTGACCAAGGCCCTTCTCCCCCGATTGCTCAGTTTGGCTGGGCGGCCAGCTCTAGGAAGAGTCCTGGTGGTTCCAAACTTCTTCCATTTGCGAATGATGGAGACCACTGTACTCGTTGGGACCTTCAATGCTGCAGAAATTTTTTTGTACCCTTCCCCAGATCTGTGCTGCGATACAATCCTGTCTCGGAGGTCTACAGACAATTCCTTGGACTTCATGGCTTGGTTTGTGCTCTGACATGCACTGTCAACTGTGGGACCTTATATAAAAAGGTGTGTGCCTTTCCAAATCATGTCCAATCAATTGAATTTACCACAGGTGGACTCCAATCAAGTTGTAGAAACATCTCAAGGATGATCAGTGGAAACAGGATGCCCCTGAGCTCAATTTTGAGTGTCACAGCAAAGGGTGTGAATACTTATGTACATGTGATATTTTTTTTATTTTTAATACATTTGCCAAAAATTCGAAAAAACTTTTTTCACTTTGTCATCATGCGGTATTGTGTGTAGAATGTTCTGAAATATGCATATATTTTCCACAGATCTCTTAAAGTGCACCAGATTTATGCATTTTAATGTTAAATGCATGCCCTGGACGACCTTAGAGGGTTTTGAAATTCCCCTACAATAGTTTCACAATATAGGGGCCCCCCAACAACATTTCGTATAGCGCCCACCAAATGCTAGAAACGGCCCTTGGTGGCACTCATTCCTAAACTGATGTGTTTAACAGGGGTTATCTACGCACTCACTATTACGGCGAACACAGGTGGACTAACAAACACACTTAGCACAAGACAGACTTAAACGTATCACCACACAAACCAGTATTAATAACCAACAACACAGTTTGCTAACAGACAAAGCATCACGAACACACAGACTAGACATTTACCTACGAAGCAAGCTATTTTGTTTTGTCAACTCTCTCCAGGGCAACAGCATGCCTACAGCGCCTAAGTGTAGGGTCAATTTACTGTGTAGCGCTCGGGCTAACACACCCTCAAGCGTTGTATTTCTTAAAGGTTGAAGGTGTTACATGGTCGGAGCTACAGACTTTGTCCGTTGCACACTTTAGACTGACTGAGGCTGAGGCTGCGGAATATGAAACACCTGGGAGGTGTCTGGGAAACTCTAGGCCACTTGCTCGGCCTGAGTTTCAGGGCACTCTAAAAGATCTGGCATCACCCCCTGACACGGAGTGCATAGATACGGGAAAACTGATCACCTTTTCGGCAGGCATTCAGTTGATCCAGAGACGGATTATTCGAAACTCCTTTGAACTCAAAGGATGCCATGCTTATTTCAAGGCTATTGAAATCGCCAAGCTACCTGTAACACAATACAAAACTCTATACATGCACCACGCTGGGTATGATCGGAAATAGATATCCCGGAAGAGCCCCCAAACATGTTAAGACCCTTCCGATGGTGGTTCAGCCAAGGGGTGAGGAAGGGCCTAACACTACCCAGCATGGGAGTGGGGATGAATAGGAACACAGAGAGACCAAACGAGGATGCAAAATAAACAATGATTTATTAAGCGTCACAGGGAATCTTCAAGGGATCGAACCGAATGGTGCCAATGGACCGTAACTTATTTATCTTACTTGGAAAGCTTTTAATCCATAAATGGTCCAAATCTTCCCCACTTTGTTTGTAATTGTAAAATATATTACTCCTCCCTTACAGTTTTTCTTAACCCACTGTTCAACAACAGAATTTCTTTCATCAAAACAATAACACAGCCATCAATACACAAAAACACACTAGCAAAAATATTAAATATGTTTTGCAAAATGCACTGACATTATCAAAACTGAAAATACTTCCCACAAAAAAGAATAAGTCCATCAAAACAGAACAACTTTAGAGACAACTTGAACTAATGAGAAGAATGTGTTTTCATAAATGAGACGTCTGTCACTATACTAACATAGTTAACCATAACAATTTCACTATTTTGCTAAATGCTCTGAGACAAAGGACAATGACAGCAATTACTGACTGTAAAAATGGCCACAAAAGTCAAATACAGGTAAATCATATCAACACGATTTATCTCTACTCGACCAATTAATTTTCCTAATTTTACCTAAATAATGTAAATGTTAGCAATGTTGCATCTGCATGATATACATTCCATGCAAAACAATCAGTACTAGTAACCTTTTCAATTGGGTGATTGACTGACAAAAGTGTTAGCCTTTTGCATGTAAAGTGTCAATGAATGTAACTGTGATTTGGTTTAATGAGGTGTTATCTGCTGCAAACAAATTATTTAGTTTTGTAGACATGAGTTATACAATACATTTTTGAGGTTTGTGTCGACAATTGTGATATCAGTTAAAGAATTGTGTGAACTGTTTTGAGAAAGACTGCTTAATATTTGCATTTTGTGTTAAATCAATGATAAATGATATACTGCTGTGGAGAAAGGTTGTCTGTTGCAATGGCTTGTTAAGGTTTTGACAAAAGGAATTCTGTTTCAAAACAATGGGTTAAGCTTTGGAGAAAAACTGTAATGTGGATAATCTGCAAGGAGAGACAGAATTCCAACCAAAGTTAACAAAAAGTGAAAATCAGATGCATAAACGTAAAAATATTTGCTGTAAAAATCTGCTCAGCATAAGCAGGTAGGCCTACCGTTTTTTTTGTTTTACAATCTCGTTGCACTAAACTTCGTTTGTCAAAACGTACAACAAAGAACTGATTATCAAAATGCAATAAAAAAAAACTGTAAATACTTATTTCTATTACATGGATACACATAAAACTAAGATGATTGGTTAATTTAACAGAAATCCTCAGTTCCAAATGACACAACATAAAAGTATTACTATTTAGAAATGCAATTCTCACATTACATACGAAATTACTGTCTTTTCAATTCATACAATTCTTCTCATTATAAGTAGGCCTAATTGTTGCATTATTCATAGCTTCATGGAAACTGATATAACAATATCCCATGTGTTAAAGCATGAAAAGCCAGCGTAAAGAGATCCATTGACATAATTTACAGCAGAACATGAACCATATTATCTATGGATGTAAAACTTTATCAGACACTGTTTCTATGGTCCCATGTACCACAGTTCCAGACAATGTTTTCAGGTTTGATAGTATGCATTTCGAGACAGTGGTTTTTTAGGTTTTTGTTTGATACTTTGTAGCTGTACATACTTTAAATTCATTTTGACCTAAGTTTGTGGTTTTATTTCTTACTTTTCGAAATGTGTTCAATGATTCTACAGGTTCTCTTTACTACTAATTTTACAAAAATGCATTTACAACCATATTGAAACATATTTGAAGTATTTTATACTTATATATATATATGTTAGGGCTGGGCGATTTCGCCTAAAAAACAAATCAAGATTCTAGGACGATTTCGATTATAATTCGGTTTTTCTAGTTTATTCTGTAAACAAACTTAAAAATACCAAGAAGTTATTTATGAAATGAAAAATTTGATTGTGTTAACCAGTCTATGCATGGGCATGTGCACGGAAACTGTGACACTCCTGCTAAGCTATCAATCAAAGATTTTGCAAAAATTGCAGCTAAATGGGAAAATGTAATTACTCAAAAACATTGGAAATAAGACTAAGGATGTAAAAAAAACTGTCTGGACGAGTTGGAATATTTTCGCGAGAACAAAAAATATAACTGTTTCTTTAAGTGTTGTTACGCGACTCTCCCTCCCTGCTTTCAATGCTCTTGCAGCGATAGTTTTATGCTTAATATGAAACCGAACAGAACAAACAAATACGTTTGACTTTATGCAGCCGACGTGGTGCAATTTTAGTAGCCTATACCACATGCATCAGGAATGGGACTTGCGTTGCACGCTAGCTAGCTTGACCCAATGCCAATGGTAGCTTGGAACTTCGAGAGGGCGCAGGGAACACATCAGTGATCAGCAACACTGATCCCAAAATGTAGCTTATTTGTTACACAGTTGGCTAACTTTTGGGTAAACTTTACAAGATAAACTGTGCCGCGCACCTTGTTTAAATCGCAATTTTCTCGATTTAGACTTATTACACATCATGCTAACTCAAAATTCGAATTAATCGATCGTAAAATCGCCCAGCCCTATAGGCATATATATATATACATATACATATACATATATATATATACATATATATATATATATATATATATATATATATATATATATATATATATATATATATATATATATATATATATATATATATATATATATATATTCATATATATTTATATATATAATTGGATTGTACTGACAACTAATCAGTGAGACTATTGTGTGTAGGTGATCTAAACAATGCTCTTATGGTATTCATCATACATTTGTGAATTGAACCAGTGAGTTGCCAGGTTTCTTCAAAGATATGACTGCAAAACGCCAAATTTTGATCCAATTATATATATATATGTATATATATATGTATGGTATATACATATATATGTATGGTGAGTTGCCAGGTTTCTTCAAAGATATGACTGCAAAACGCCAAATTTTGAACACAAGGCCGTTTGTGTTGCAAGTGGTGACGGTTATAAGTGTTGTGTTGAAGGTTTTATAAAATTAGGTCAAGGTTCTGAAATTAGCGACAAAACGATTGTAAAAGACTGATAAAGTGAACCCTTTTTGTCCACTATGACTGTGACTTAAGTGTGTATTTTACCCATTATCTGCAAATATAGGCCTAACAACAACGTAGACTGTAACACACACACAGACTAAAAAAGTTTAGCCGATCAGTAAATAAAGAGATATGTTTACCAATCTAATTACCAGTCTGCACCAATCTTTCTATCTGGTAGAGTTCAAAATCGGACCTAGCTTCTTTCATATTGGAACATGCGCTCAGTTTAAGGACTAAGCACATCTGCACTGACGTCACCCCACCAAACAGAAAAAGCTGGCAATTTGAAGCACTGTTCGTAGCATAGTTATTCACCAGACACACTATAAGAAACGAGTGTAGCCGAATTTAGCTGTGTTGCAATTTTTTTCCAAACTTTAGGCACTGATGCAGTCCAGACTATCTCAATCTCATCTGTAACTAATAGAATTCTGAGCGAACACATCAAGTTCTAGACTACACAACTAAATAGGGCAGACCGGCTTAACTTTGGGACGAAGTCCAAGATTTTGCCTGCTGAAAAAATACTTGCTAGGTTATTACCCAGCTGTGGCTGATCCAATAGACTGGTTATCTTTATTTTGTAAAGGAAGCCTATACCACTAGCTGAAAGCCAGAGAGCGGCATGACCCGAAAGGGGATGAGGAGAGAGGAGATTTGTGTACGGAATTTCAGTGCAGTGCTTTAGAAGCCCTTTGTCTTTAGATTACCCCGGACAGTTGGACTTTGGCTGTCAATAAAGATGAGCACGGTAACTATCTTCAACACTGTTGCATGCATTCGGATGGATCTGTCGGTTTGGTGTACCACACAGTAAGCTGAAATATGTTTACACGTTGTAAGGTAGGCCTATACTTAATGCCGAGGCTGAACATGTATTATTTTAAGTAAAATATGTTTCGGTATAGTTTTAACGTAGCCCAGCCTCTTGATAAATTACACATATAGGATATTCGATGTATTAGCTTAAAATAAATAGTCTACCATGTTAGTGGACAATGTAAATGTCTGTGTAGCCTATGATCTCCAGATTAGAGAAATGTGGTATTTTTCGTAAAACTTCTGAGACAGCACTTGGCAAGACAGTGTCGCTGGTCAACATTTGAAAGCCGGCCGTGTCGGTCGAAACAGAACAATTCAAAAAGTAAAATACTAGTACACATTTTTTTTCCATAGAATGGCAAACATCGAGGACGTAGGCTAGGCTATATAAGACGTCTTAACAGGAGGTTTTTGCAGATAGTGTTAATAGGCCGCATTTACAGAGAAAAAGTCGGTCTGTTTTATTTGAGCAGCCGGTGTAATGCATTTGGGCCGAGTGCCAACTGTCTGGATCAGAAATGAGAGGCGAAGTAGATTTAGCACTGCTGCCTGAATATGTCCAGCAAGATGTTAAATAAATAGGTCTTACAAAAGTTGAATCACAAGGGTGGATTCAACATAAAACGCTTCTTTACTTTGCGTATATCCATGGTTTAGCCCACATTAAAGCATTTTTTTCTTGGAGCTGGTTCTGTACTAGCGTTAAGTCCTGTTTTTGATGTGTGCTAGTGAGCTAATGGATTCTGTTGATTTTGAAGTATCCTGACTAATGGTAATACGATATACGATTAAGGACCATGCTCAAAACAAGTGTGATAACTTTAATATTTTGTCCCTTGAGCTCTGCTATGAGGGACTTTCTTTCTGTGTTTTCACGTAATCCTATGATCAATCAGTAAATGAATTGCTTAATTAATAACCCAATCCAATGGTCAATTGTAACGTATTTTATAGTGCAATTTAGGCATTACCTGACACTGGTGAATGTGCAAGAAATGTGTGAGGCAATGTAATTACTATTATTTGATTCTTTCAGGCATGCAAATGGAATGGTGAAAAGATGTTTAACCTTTGGAGGACACCTAAAGTAATCTACTGATGGATTCTAGTGTTTCCTGTGTGCTGCTGACATGATACCAGAGATAATCCCCAGTGAGATCTGGCAGTGCCAGCTTTCAGAAGAAATTTGAGACCTGATAAGCTCTCATTTGACCGTGGTAACAATTTCACCCCTAGGATGTCCAACCATGGGCTTGTCATGGTGAAGCACTGGACCGTTTAAGTGCTTCTAATCAAGAAGAAGCACTTCCCCTACCCCTACCCCCACCCCATGTCAGATTTCCTCTGAATTATGGAAATTTTGTGGAAGACCCTGACTTGGATACTGAGTCTAGTGGTCATGGGTACTTCAGAATTTCAACGTGACAACAAACCTTCACATAACTCTCAAGGTAGGACGATGCTCCGTTGTGCTAAAACAGGTGCATGTTTACTCATGGTTGGTTGCTGGGGTCACATTGAAACAACTGGTTTCTTTAGTGTTTTCTTTACCTTTGTGTGCTGGGCATACTGTCAATTGTGACCCCATGCATGAGTAAAAATAGCATGATATTACATCTGTATCATGTTTCAACTCATTTGACCAGCTATGTGTAACACGAGGTTATAATCATATAGACAGTTGCTTTAATACTGAAGACTTATTCCCTCCTAGACCTAATTTATTACTGAATACTGAATGCTGAAAATGATAGCCCAAGGTACATTTCTCTCTCCTCTCCTCTCCTCTCCTCTCCTCTCTTCTCCTCTCCTCTCCTCTCCTCTCCTCTCCTCTCCTCTCCTCTCCTCTCCTCTCCTCTCCTCTCCTCTCCTCTCCTCCCCTCCCCTCCCCTCCCCTCCCCTCCCCTCCCCTCCCCTCCCCTCCCCTCTCCTCTCCTCTCCTCTCCTCTCCTCTCCTCTCCTCTCCTCTCCTCTCCTCTCCTCCTGTATTTCTTGTAATAGAGGAGTTCCTTTCATACCTGGAGCACTACCAGCTCACAGTTCCAGTTCGCGTTGATGAGAATGGAGAGTTCCTGAGCTATACTGTGAAACACCACCGACCAGGTCGTCGGAGACGGACCGCAGTAGAGCCCGTTTTTGAACTGCACTCCGACTCTGAGCCTGACATGTCAGAGTCTCGTATCTTCTACAGACTATCTGCCTATGGAAAGCACTTTCATTTAAACCTGACTCTCAACCCTCAGCTAATATCAAAACATTTTATGGTGGAGTACTGGGGGCGAGATGGTCTAGAGTGGCGTCATAACATGGTAGACAACTGTCACTATATTGGATTCTTAAAAAATCAGCACAGCAAAACCCAGGTGGCACTGAGCAACTGCAAAGGTCTGGTAAGCACCCTGGAAGTTTTTGATGGTGTGGATAATTTTTACTACCTATACTTGTGACACCCTCCAGAATTTCAACTGTTATGATATTGTCAGGGTGAACTGAGTTCTTGTCATTATGCTGTAGCCTTCTTTGGTCTTTCTGTGAGTTTTGTAAGTCAATGAGACTTAAGGTACTGTACAATCTCTGCTTGGTTTAATTCAGACAATCCCTCAGACCTTACGTTAAAGGATTAGAACTAATGTAGTTGGTAAATACAATCTTGGCATCTACTAGGCTTCGATGAGGGTAAGGCAAGGCAGGTAGGGGTAAGCATCACAACCAATATCAAAGGAGCTTTATTCATGCCAACCTGAAGTGATAAATGATCTGTCGATTTTGATGTACCCTAGTTACAGATAAGAATAAGGAATGGTCTTGTCATTTACCTCTAAAAAAATATATTTACTGTAATTAGCATGAGCTTTGGCTCCTTAGGCTGTTCTTTTTTAACTATGAGACTGGCCAGAATGTCTTTTGTGAACATCAGATATGGGAGCATTTGACCTCTTACCCTTCTCACTGCTTTGAAATATCTCAAAACAAGGAAAAAGCCTTGTTTTTCATTGCCAATTGGAATTACATGTAGAAAAACATGTATTGCTCTGGTTGCAGCCAAACATACTTGCCAACTAATGCTAGAGTGTCATAGTTAGAATTTGGTCGGTTTTGCTGACCAAAAATGGTAAAAACTGAAATGTGTCTCTTGTTTAATTTTACAAGTTGCCAGACATACTCGATATTTTGACACTATAAAGCGTAAGTTTTCGTCATTGCGTTTTTGTGTCAAATATTATGCGGCATTGGTGATATTTTCTTAATTGTTTCCATTGTGCATTTTGCAAACCTTGATGTCATCCTAATGTTTTCTATGCATACATTCTGATACATACTTTTTCAAGAAAAGGGATGGTCTATAGCAGTGGTTTCTTTGGTTGATGTTTTCAGTAATGATAGTGTTCTTTGTGTAATTAGTTATTATAAAAAAATGTAAGCTTTGACTGTAACATGAAGAGCTGTGAATAACGTGCTACAACGTGACTTCATTTAGATTTAGTTTAGTTGAGCTATTATCTCGTAAAGGACGGCAATATTCTCACAGATTAGAGGTGTACACAATACTTATTTGTTAAACAATAAGTTGATTTCTGTAATGAAAATTATTTTGGTATTTGTCAGGTAACTTTGCGAGAGGCTTAAATCGTAAATCCTAGAGGCATCTCAATTCAGTTTAACAGGAAAACAAATATATGTACTCTGTATTTTGGAATGTTTGTTTTATTTATTTCTAACCTGTCTCCCTAAATGTTCTTGTTTTCCAACAAGCATGGTGTTATAACTACAGATGAAGAGCAGTATTTGATAGAACCGTTAAAGAATATCTCCTCAAGTCATTGGAACGCAGAGGAAGCACAGCAGCACGTTATTTATAAAAAGTCTTCAATTCCTTTGCCTGAAGGGCCCAGCCAGGAGATCGACTGTGGTATTTCAGGTTGGTGAACCTGTTCTGGGGCTGGACTGGGGGACTGATTTAAAGGGGCTGCTATACATAGCAGGCCAAAGGAAGTACTGGTTTGGTCCGAGGCCCAGGTTCCGGTTTGAAATGAGCAGGGCTTTTGTGTCCATGGGCTGGAAAACTGTTCATTCACACTTTTAGAACAAGTCACCTCTAGGGTACTGTGTATCTGATAACTCAACACCACTAAGAAGTACCTGTATTTGGAGATATTGTGGGCTTGGAGGAGGAGAAACAGTTGGATATTGTGGTATTTGGGCTAGGCTCCTATAAGAAATTGCAAACCCTGTCATCTGCAGGAAGCATGCATGCCCCAACACATTCTATCTAAGAGCTTTTTCCCAGAGCATCTGGGCCATAAAGCAAAGGCTTCAGCTGCACAGTTCAAAGGGGCAGATTCCTAACGTGTATCGGCCAAATACTCTACTTTTAGTATGGTCAGTATGAGATTATGATGCTAATGTAGAAGAAGACGTTTGTTGATAATTAGATTATGTCATTTTCTTTCAAACCTTTTGTAAACCCCAACACGTAGGTTTTATAGTATGCAGCTAAGATTACATTATTTGAATTAAGGTGAGCATAATTAACTGAAGGTTTAATCCATCGAATGGAAAATGTATGATCACATTTTTTTTTAATCTAAAACGATCTGTCTTTCTTTTACTCCTAGACCTTACAATAAATGGAACACCCATTCCATATATCACTCCAATCCCTGCTCCCTTAACCTCTATATCCAAGAACAGCAGTCTACACTCTAACAGAGGACACAGACAGCGCCGCTCGGTGAGCACCGAGAGATTCGTGGAGACACTTGTGGTTGCAGACAAAATGATGGTTGGCTACCATGGGCGGAAGGACATCGAGCACTACATCTTGTCCGTGATGAATATTGTAAGTTTGATCCCACCTTTGTGCGCCTTGTCCATTTCCATAAAGAGCAAACGTTTAAAAACTGCCGTTTTTTTTAAATGCAGACACAGTTTGTCTGACTATGTGTCTTTTCTTCTTTTATGGAGGTCAGGTTGCCAAACTTTACCGTGATGCCAGTCTAGGAAATGTTGTGAATATTATTGTAACCCGATTGATTGTCCTTACAGAAGACCAGGTGAGAATATCTCTCCTTCTGTTTTTTCATTATTGTTTTATGCAATTGCATTGCATTACTATCCTTTTAATCCTTTTTGAGAGGCCTGTACTCACTCCATTATTCAAGTTTGCCTGCAGTTCTTGAATTAATGTTTTTAAATGAATGCCATGGGTGTGGAGGAGAGCAGAGAACAAGTGTCTACCATATGGCCATAATCTCTTTAGATGAAAGGCTTGACTGCAGAGTTTTTCTCAGACGTCCATCTGGGAGAGCTGGTAGTTTTTTTCGTTTACTGTACATACATTATGTTTGTCAATCTGATGGAAGAAACAGTGCTTGTCTGGTGTCTGCTTCTTTTTAGAGAGGTCACAGAAGTTCTTTCCTTAGTATGTGAGCTAGCCTATATGAATATACGTCTTAAAGAAGAACTGTATGTTGATGAAATGTGTTATGATGATCATGCATAATGAAACGATAAGGATCTATATTGGATGTTGAATATATTTTATTGGAGAGCTAGGCTATTTTTTTGCATAAAGAAAAGTTGAGCATAATGTCATCATCATTTTCTTTACTGAAGTTTTTAGATATGTGGTAAGTTCTATGGTCTATGTGTTTTTTAGGCCAACTTGGAGATCAATCACCATGCTGACAAATCTCTAGACAGCTTCTGTAAGTGGCAGAGGTCCATCCTGTCTCATCACAGTGGCGGCAACAGCATCCCTGAGAACGGCATGGCACACCATGACAATGCTGTTCTCATCACCCGGTATGTTCACAGTACGTTCTGACTGTGTCTGACTCATATATAACGTACATTCTATGTTTAGAGCATATGACTGAATTTTTTATTAATGTCAATGTTAACTTTTATTCTAATTCCAGCTAAGCAGTTAGTTTGAGCATATTTTGGTGTTTAGATTTTCATTCTTAGCTGTTAGTGTAATAGTTGTGTTTAAGTGTGTGGTTGCATGACTGTGCTATCAGGTAGCAATAAATAGGATTGGGAAACTATCTGTTTCTGTTTGTGCATAGGTGCACACACACACACACACACACACACACACACACACACACAGTGGTTGAATTGTTAAAAGTTAACAAGGGGGATGGTAAAATATGATATAAAATTCATGTCCATACGTCCAGTATTAAGTTAGTCATGGTAGTAGTAAACATAAGTAAGCGCAAGGTTTTTTAACATGTTGTATCTTCTGAATTTCGCACGTGTTGAAATAGAAATTTAAAGGCAAGACGTAGTATACCAGAGTAGCTGAAACGATTCTGACGACTAGTATATTTAATTCAAATGATTGTAAATTAGTTTGTGTTATTATGTTCATATGCACTGACCGCAAACAATAGGTTAATGTACAGTTAATAATGCAACATAGTAGGGCCTAAGTATAGGCTGACTACTGGTTAATATTTGACCAAACTATCATACATTAGTTGTTTCAAAAACTGTGGATCAGGGAGGTAGGCGACTGGGCATGAAATTCAGTTAATGCGAGCGCCTGCAGGGTCGTTTTAACACTAATATATAGTTTTGGGGGTCCGGGAGTGTTCCAAACTTCCCGATGGCCAATCTGCCCTGCTATGGAGAACAATGTGTTCACAACAGCAATTGCAAATACTAACACACAACTATGGCCACAAATTGAAATGCAAGCCTTGGTTACGTTAGCCATTGCCAATTAAAGAATCAGTTACAACCCTAAAGGAGCGTGAATGGACCACAGCCTATAGGCTAGAAACTGCAAAAGGAAACTGCAATCAATAATATTACGTTGAAAGCAAATTTAGGCAGAAATATAAAATTATCCTTTGAGAAAATAATTGGGACTGAAATTAAATGTGTTTCTTAATCAAAGAATGTTTAGTCCTTTGGTGTAGCGGAAACACTCAGTTGCTTGCTTGCGAGTGCGAAGCAGGAAAGCGCAGATCTTTGGTAATTTATCAGCTAAGTTTTTTTAATGCGCAATTCTTTCTCCTGTGGAATGCATTCCACCAAAAAGTAGACTACTTGTCTATTTTCTCAACAAGTTGGATGGCATAACCCTTCATCCCCCCTCAATTCGAGCACTGCACACACACACACACACACACACACACACACACACACACACACACACACACTAAGCTGTGAAATAGGTGTTTCAACATCATAACAATCATGCTGCAGTAAAATCATTGTGTAATTACATTTCAGATTATTAGAAAAATTGCCAATTTGCCCAGTTTCAAGTTTACCCTATGGACTTAGAAATTAATCCAATCCAATTATACACTTGCTTGCCCTGGAGTTGTAGCTTGTATCTCTAAATTGCAATTAGGAAGTAAAAAATGTGTGAGGTCCTGTTATATCGCCTTCCAAATGAATAACTGGTGGTGAAATGATTACAGTTTTACAGCAAGAGAGGGCCAACCAAGCACTTTATATAGTAAACGCATCTGTACGTTCTCAATAACTGGCCTGTTATCAAGTGTTATTCCTTATGGTAAACAGCGTCAAGTAGCTAAAACAGGGAGGTCGTTGTATGCATTTGGAAAACCTCATCTGTAGTCTGTAGTCACGAAAAAAATGAATTGGTTCTGACAACAGTCTGCTAAATTCTTTACTAAGAAGGTTTTAGCACATTTTGTATCTCGTAATGCAAGCTATGGCATTGATCACTTATATAATTTGGTGTGTTGGTGTGTCTCTAATTATTTATCTAATGTGCCAACGAACAGAACTCACTAAGTCAAATATTTATTTTACTTGTCATATATTTCGAATGGTTATAATACTCTCTTTGTATTTTAATTCTAGGTATGACATCTGCACCTACAAGAATAAGCCCTGCGGGACTCTAGGTAAATACCTCTCTCTCTTTCTTTCTCTATTTTCCCTCTCTCTCCTAACATTTTGACCCTCCTCGTAGATTAGAAGTAGAAAAAAGCATTGGATGTTTACCTAAGTAGCACCAAGTAAAGGAGAAGGGGAAATAACCGCAATTGGGAGTATAGGAAAGTAGAAAGTTGTGAACAAGAAGCAGACAAAGTAACATTGAGAGGGACAGCTAGGAGGATGCCCCCCTCTTCTTCTTGTCAAGCTCCCTCAGGGTGCCACTGAAGTCAATATATCTTAGAGGTAATATCGAGACTCTTGGAGTGGTTTGACAGATTGATCGCATTTGTCACATTCCCGTGGTGGCTTTAATTGCCCTGACATCTGCTCGGCTTCCTCGTTGTCCCTTGGCCATTCCTCCCTTCATTATCTCCTCCCCACCTCTCCTCAGGGATTATTCTTTCAGGTCACATCTTTGCCCCCTAGGGGTCACTCTGTAATTCAGAGGCTGAAGCTAATACATACAACAGTTTAGCCATAAACAACAACTTGCAATGCATACGTAAAAGCGAATACATGTAAGTGCACATTCACTTAAACACACACACACACACACACACACACACACACACACACACACACACACACACACACACACACACACACACACACACACACACACACACACACACACACCATAGACTAAAACTGAATGGCTTAAGTAGAGTCTGTGAGTCTTCCTCCCTGCTTCTTTCCCCTCCCTTTCCCCCTCTTCCTTTCTTCACCTCCGGGTTCTCTCTCATTCCCTCCAGTCATTGTCTCAGTGGCCTCCTGATTTTCAAGTCCACTCTTGTCAGGCTTTGGAAAAGCCATTCTTAAAGTAGATATGAAGTCGGCTTTACATCAATAATAGAAAATTCACGAAATAAAGATCAAGATCAAAAAGGTTTTTCAAAGTTTCATGGTCACTAAGTTTGGGGTTTGGTTAAGTGGAGTTGATGTGCTTCCACATGGGGTGTTTGTTCCCCTTAGTTCCACTAGTGTTTTCTCAAGAACCATTGTTGTCACCCTTTAAAACCGACACAATCTACAACAAATAGCGTGTATTTGTTTGGGTGTGTTGTGGTTGTGTGTTTGTGCAAAAGTGTGTGTTTAGTGAGTACATTACACAATACATGCACACACACACCAAACACACACACACACACACACATACACACACACACACACACACACACACACACACACATACACATACACACATACACACACACATGCAAACACACAGGTACTTTTTACCCATTCACATATCTATGCAGAAACCAGTCTGGCCTCAAATAGGATTCGTGCAGTGTAGTATGAAAAATTGGTACAGAGCAAAACGTACCTATAGGTACGAAATTTCACCTGGTGAAAACTAAAATCTGCCACCTGGGGGATTCTAAGCAGATATGTTCAACTACTGCACCAGTACCGTAACCCATTTCGCCACCATGGCTGCACGGTTCTGGAATGCCATAGCAAGTAGTCAATTAAATAGTCAACACCACAGTTACATCATGTTGTGTAAGTCACAAAAGGAGAATGAGATCACATTACTCACACAAACACACACAAACGCCTACTGCTAGGTGACAAAAGACACACTTAGCAGCCCCCTGTAGACACACAAATAATGTGACGCTATATTACGTTGGTATTTTCGATAATTTCCTTCCCTTCCCTGGCATACCTAGATGGTTCCTTTGCTCGTTCAAATGAATAAATCTTACCCTCCCATCTAGACATTTTGTGCAGCAATTGAAGATTGTAAATAAAACAGTTGTCTAGCCGGTGATGCTGACCTCAGCTCCCCTTTTTATATACAGCAGGGACTGGAACAAAGTTCACGTTTCTCCCTCAATGTGTCTCACCTCAAACACAGTGGAGGTCAGTCCAAGAGGAATCTGGCTTTTATGACCAATGCTTCCAAGAATGCTAACTTGACCTGACCCAGTGTGTGTGTGTGTGTTTTGCATATTTTATGTTCAGGCTTGGCGTCAGTGGCTGGAATGTGTGAACCCGAGAGGAGTTGCAGCATCAATGAAGACATTGGCCTTGGTTCGGCGTTTACCATTGCTCATGAGATTGGCCATAAGTAGGTATCCTTATTGTATGCACACTAAAAGCTATATGAAAAAAATCATTACGAATTTTACACATACTTTACAACACTTGCATGGCGATTTGGTTACATTCAAAAATACTGTATACCACTATTAACCATGCACGCCTTGTGCATTTCTGCCTCAACAAAATTCTAACTTTTTTTACCCTAAAGTTTTTTTCAGCTCCTTTAGGCCATTGCTAAAACTCTAAATCCTTGCAAGACAGCTCCCAAAAACCAAATATATAATTGGACTAAACTAAGTGATAAACAACAATCCAGAGAAAAAAAAACATTGAATTTTATAGTCTTGATGTTTGTATCTGTAGTTACTTAGGGGTTGAAACAATGCCATAATGAATGAATGAATGTGCCATGCCCAAACAGTGTTCTGCCACCCCCACAAGAAAGGTGCATAATGATGGACATGATTGAGGGAGACAGAGAGTAGTGCTAGTGAGCTAGCTGTAGCTTTTCTTTTTTATGTTTTTTATAGTTTATAATATAGTTTGTAACATTGTTCCAGCATATGATCCTTTTTCTTGATTAGCATCAGTATAATCTGCTGGTTGACCCAGCCCCCAAATCGTTTTTCAACACTGATTTCAGCATCTTTCAAAATTCTCTTAAGTGGCTACGTCCACTGGTGACGTCTGGTTGCTCTTTAACATCTGTGTTCTTGCATGCGGGCCATTTCCCACTTGACAAACCATCTTGCACAAGTCCTCGTATACATTACTTGGCGTTACTTTAACAAGGGTCAGACAATGAGTTCAGCTTTTTTCCAAGTAGATTCTCATTCAACTCATTATGCAGCCTTATTATGTGCATTTGAACTCTACCTTCTCACTTGTTAACTCAACATAATTTTACTAATTTCTTGATGGAAACAGCACATTTTCTTTCCTGCGCTCTGTCCCTCTGCGCTTGTTTGATAGCTTTCCCTGCAGTTTGTATGCTCTATCCCTTTTGAACAAACAGAGCTTTTCCTAACGTTGCAATACCTGGTCTCAACACTCTTTTCTACTCAGTTGTTCACTGAATTATATCTGTATGTATTTCCCCATGCAAAAGTACGAATGTCCACATACCGCTGGCCCTTTTTTCCTGATTATAAAGGAAAATAATGATGATGTATTGGTCTACGTATCCCACTCTGGCAGGTTCAGCAAGATGGTGGTTTCCTTTATTATGTCTTGTGTCTGCCTCTGTTGTGGGGCAGTTGTAAAAATAGTCTCCCCTTGGAGAAGATGTAAAAAAAAACAACGCCATGTGGGTTTCAGTGGTGCTGATTTATTTCCTAACTAGGCTACAATGTGAGCCTTACAAAAATATGTTGTCCATTTGCAATTGTGATCCACTTTTGTTATATACATTAGAGCTGATTTGATCTTGTTAGACGGCAAGGACAAGTAATCCTTTGACTTCCTGCTGCAAGGCAAGCTTTTGTCATGTACTATTGGCAGACATTTGTGCGGGCTTATGTGCAGGCTGAATGTAATGCTTCAACAGAATTTAGTAAAAGTTCCATAATCTAAGATGTATCTCAGGGGTTACAGAGTGTGTATTATAGCCTGCCTGGACTTGCCCTTCATGATTGACAGGTAGGCATCAGGGTGGTGATTAAAACTTTCTCATTTCTGTTGGGCTCCAGACAGGGACTGACCTCTAACCCTTGCTCCCTTTCACACAGCTGGTTTCAGAGCCAGCGGGCTGTCCTGTCTTTACGGCCACACATCTCAAGACTAAACATCCAGGCCTGGTATTTCGCCGGCTGCCCAAACGATGACAACCCAACGCTGTTGCATGCAGTCTAGAAACCCTCCTGTCTGTTGGTCATCTGTCTGACTTTGGAGGAAGCGTCTCATTGACTGGCCATTGCACCAAGAAGCAATTGTCTGTTTGTTATTGTTGACAAGTAGATTTTTATCTCTGACTTTTTTCTCTGTCTGTCACTTTGTCCAACAGTTTTGGCATGAACCATGACGGGATAGGGAACTCCTGTGGCACCAAAGGGCATGAGGCGGCAAAGCTGATGGCTGCTCACATCACAGCAAACACTAACCCCTTCTCCTGGTCGGCATGCAGCAAGGACTACATCACCAGCTTTCTTGAGTAAGTGTGTTAGTGTGTAAGTGTGTAAGTGTGTAAATGTGGGTATGAGTTGGGGCTAGTATTTTTTTACGTTAATAAAAGACACAATTCCCTTTAGGAATGTATTATTGAACTATGCCATGAATAAAGGACATATTTATTTATGCTTGCATTTATTTTTATTTTTGGGGGGTTAAATGTTATAGGTGCACTGGAGGATAGAAAGATGACAACAAATAGTCTGTGCCCGTGTGTGTTTGCTAGTTTGAAAGAATGCGTGTTTAGCTTGTCTGAAATGGATCATTATGGCTTCGGTTGTAAGAAAATGTTTTCTGATGAACGATATCAGAGTATGGTCACCAAACAAACCTTTTAAAAGTGTTGACCATACAAATGGCCAGATTCCTCTCTGCTGATGGGTTTGGTTTACTTCAGACGGGGCCATCTCAGACCCTGTAACATGAAGAAGAACAATGACACTCACGTTTTATTTGTATACGTTAATGTGACAAAGGGTTCGAAACTGTGTTATTTTACGTAACCAAATTGACACAAAACTGTTTCTGAAGGTTAAAAGTTTCTTTTTTATTGTTTTTCTTTTTCGAAGGACTCCTGTCAGTTAACTCAGCTTTTATCCTTTTCCTCTCCCATTCAACCAGTTTTTGGATATATCTCTCTCATCTACTTGTCAAGTGAATGACATTTGCTGTGGACTAGACCTAGATTTCACTGTCTTTGCTAGTGCAAAAGACTGCCTTAGTTTTGGGTTTCAAGTATGGTTTATCAATACATGCACAGTTCAATAATTGTTTACTTTACCCAGCTTGATTGTGAGTTTGTTTTACATTTACACTTACAAAATGCATTACATACAACTTCTATGATTCGTAAGGATTCGTAACAGGTATTCATCAGTGAACCCATGGCAGTCATTGGTTGTCTTAACCACATGCTAACTTTCACTGGGCTCCAAGGGTCAAAACTCCAAATCTGAAAATATATAGGAGACAATTTCCTCTAAATATAATGATGAAGTTTGCACCTTTTTTGAAAATAGGAAGCCTTTTCAAATTTCACCTACTTTCTAATATTAGTTTCTAAATGTAAATGTCTGACTATTTCATCTCCATATTTTGGTATGCCTTGGTGCATTGTAAGTCCACAGTGACTGTCTTGTCAGATCTGCCTTATCTTTTTGTCTGCTGAGAGAGCACATGCCAAGCCAAGAAAGATGATTATTCTACTCGTAATAGAGATGGAGACGAGAAGCTAGGAGAAATTGAATCCTGTGTTGATCGTTCAGTCTGATAGGCCTTGGTTCCAGTGTTCTTCCTTGTTCAATGTTTTCCAATTAAATCAAGCTTTAGATATGCTGGTGGCCAACCTAAGAAACTGGTCTCCAGCTACAGCTGTACACCTTCACCTACAAGGCTGTGTTGAAAGTAAACTACCATAGCGTTTATCCACAGCTCATGTTTTGGTTTGGTTTAATCTTGATAGTATACATTTGATAAAGGCAAGGGCTTGGATATTAAGATTATATACAGTATGCTCTATTGTCAGCTGCTCTGAATTGTTTGAAATCAAGAATGCTTTGGCTGATTAAAGGAGCCATAAGCCTTAACAAAGAAGGTTTGACAAAGAAGTATTGGACGTTCTGTGATCACCATTGATATGTGGAGTGACAGTGAACTCCTCATAGTTTTAATCTTTGATCCTTTCCCTCCTCCTGAGCTCTGTTTCGTCGATTGATAGAATTTCAGTGTTGTCATTGCTGTAAATACCTTTGTGTAATAGTAAATGCGTTTTATTATGTATGGTTGACTTACCGTAATATCATCTGCCTCTTTTCAGTCCAACACAGGTTCAATATATGCTTTATTATTAACCCAGGCCATGGAGTTGTAGCTGTTCATACCTGCATCACTGTGTGCAGCCCTCATGCTACTAATAGGAGTTATAGCCTGTTTTATTAACAGCAGATAGGGTAGCAGACGTGTCTTCCTCTCTTTTCCTTCCTCCCCTCTTAACAAACCCTCCCTCCGAGCCAGGCATCTACCCTCAAAGGGGACTGCCAGGGAAAAGCATCCACACGCAGCAACGCTGACTGTTAAATAAACTCCCCAACCCAGAATAAACAGGCGCATCATCAATGTGTCTCTGTGTGCGTCTTGGCTGCCGTCAAGTACATTTTATTTTTGGGGCCATCCAGAAAATTGCTTACCAGAATACAAAATTCCTTTTTCTTTATCCAGCAAGTTCTTTCTTTGTGAGTGCACATATTTCTATCTGATAAAACAGACTAAACAGAAACTCATAGCTGGGCCCATGACCAATAGCTCACCCTAGGTTTTATTTTTCTTGCTCCTTTATTTTACTGGCTCCTGCATTGATTCCGTAGGAGCTGTAATGTACAGTTGAGAACAACACAACCCAAGCAGAGAGGCCAGAGGTCTTCAGACAAACACTTAAAGTCTAGTCTGGCAGCTGGTATTTTATTCACTTTTTCTCTTCATTTCTTTTTTTGCCCTCTCTCCCATTTTCCCCCCATCTTACGCAATCCCTTATTTGATCTCTCTTTTTTCTTTTTATTTAATATGCTTAATTTATCAGCTGTCAATCTCCAGCAGCGAAATATAATCATCGATGAATTGGACTTTAATTACATTTTAATCAAGATATTAGATGTCACACAACTTTGGAATGATATAACTGTAGCTTACAAGGACGTTTAAGTATGTTTGTAACCTTATATTTTATTTACATTTGTTTACATTATAGTATGTCAAGACTTAACAGAAATTACTGTGGGCTTTACAACACTTTTGTTCATTAATCAAACATTAATCACACTGATATGAATTCTCTTTCAATGGTTCTACCAACTAAGTTTGCAGATGGTAAATTGTAGTAATGATGTAGAGATAGTAGTTACTCTAGATGAGTTGCACTTACTATCAAGTTAAGTGCTTTATTCTTTGGCCTGTGAGGGCTTCTTTACTGTAAGGCTGCTCTGTGTAAGAAACAATCCTATTGTAGGTTTGTCTTCTTGACAGCTCAGGTCGGGGGACGTGTCTGGACAATGAACCTCTGAAACGAGACTTCCTATACCCAACAGTGGCCCCAGGTCAGGTTTACGACGCGGACGAGCAGTGCCGCTTCCAGTATGGTGTCTCTTCACGGCAATGCAAATATGGGGTAAGAAACCTGTTTCTGTGTCTATGCATCTCTCTCACTCGGTATAGGGGCATGCCATCACAATCTCCGAGGCTTTTTAACTGTAGCTGAATCCTAAAAAGGGTACCAGAATCTTCCTTTCATGCCACTTCAAGCACTGATGACACCCCTACCTCATATGTGATGGAATGTGATAAAGAAAAAAAAAAATCTGTGAATATAATAATGCATCTTTATGTGTATAAAACCTTTCTTAACAATGTTACGAACTGTTTTAATGCCTTAAAAATAAAACAGCTGATAAAACAAAAAGAACAGGAAAACTGTATAAATAAGCCACAGATAAAAACAACATATAAACAAAATCCAACAACAAGTTGAAATTGAAAGTGTATTGGCAAAGGTGAGCCCACCTCATGCGTAACGGTAGAAACAGGAACTATCCACAAATGAAGGCCTGTCCTTTTGCTCCAAAGCTTGTGGTTGAAGATCGGAATAAAAGATACCCATTTTTGAGTGTAAAGCATTTCATCTCATGTGGCGGCAGCTTTGCCATAACCAGCATGTTCTGGAGTGCCTCAAACAGCTGGATTCTGACTGTTGTATCTATTCAGTCATCTAGATATGAGATGTCTTTAGAATCCTGACCGGACAGCTTGACCACAGGAACAATTAAGAGATGCACCCGGAGGAGGATTTAAGGGCTGGAATTGTTGCAACCTTAATCTGTCAATAATGGTTCATGTTCAAAATGATTTGCTTCTTTCCTTACAAAAGCAGCTTGGCAGGGCCAAATGGGTCAACAAAAAACATGTTCCATTATTACTAAAAGGTGTAGAATGGATCTTCAGTCATAACACTTTACAGTTGATCTCTCCAGTAGTGTTGGATGGTGGTCACGTTTGTGTTCTGGTAGTCTATTACATAGCCATCTTTCCATGATCGTAAGTATTTGGTCTAAGTAATTTTAACCGTAACAGACAACTGAATAAAGAGTATTTTGTTTAATGAAAGAGCATCACAAAACCTTGACTTGGAGCATTAAAACATTTTGCGTAGTTGTGTTAAATCATCAAACCAAAAAGGAAATTGCATTTATATGAGGTAGTCAAGGAAATTGCAGTTAAGTTCAACTGCTTCTGCTCTAAATAGCCTTTTTGACAACACTTAGGTAAGATCACAGCATGAGAAAAGTCTACAAAAACACATTTAATAGAACTAATTTGATTACAAACTGCTTTACACTTGCCTGAGTTAGAACTCCAAATGTTGTTTGCACAACCAAACCCAGATCATCTCCCTCATGTTTCTGAAAAATTCAGAATCCTCTTGTATTTTATTTTTTTTAACTCAGCAGCTTGCGTAAATCCATCAGCCCTCCATCCCTGTTTGCCTTTGTCCTGAATAAAGTTGCAGGAGACCTTATTGAAACCAGCTGGCCGAGGGAGGATTTCCACAACCGTAATGCCAGTTTGCCACTATATTTAATCTAGACAGGCTCGGAGGCCACGACATGTTTACGGACCCAGAGGTCATCAACTGACCTGAAGACTGTTAGTCTTTTTCATGGGCCTGCTTCTCTCTTGTAAAGACATTTGATGTGGAGACATCCATCCAACCCGCTTGGCTTTCATAGGAAATCCAATGTGTTCAGCTTCACTTGTAACATGCATTCTCTTTTACGGGTGTATTTATTTGGGGGTAGCTGAGTGTCGTTGCTTCTTCAATTAAACTCTCACTTGCCCTCTCTCTTTCTTTCTCCCTTTGGTTTGTCTCTGTCTTGCTCTGCTAAATGGAGTTTCTTTTTGTAAAATATGGAGGAGAGGCAAGAACCAAAAGTTGCACTTATAGTAATGTGTTTATTCAAACCCACCTCATAAGACAAGACATTCTTGTTATGTCTACCAAAAGACTTGAAGGGAACAGGGGGCACGGTTGCTCAATGTTATGGCAATGAATGATTTCCCATAAGCTAGTATTGTGGTTCATTGAACTGACGTCACAGTACTCTGCTGTCCAGGGGCAAATGTGAGCAAATGTTAGTCATGCTGTTGATCCAGTTGAGTCTTTATTGTTCTTCACAGAACATTTGAAACAAGAGATACCCTTGCGCTTATCTTTCATGATACTCTTTATTCTAATGTATGTGGCCTATAGATGTATACTTGAGGTGGTCACATACTCATTCCTGGTTGGTAAAATGTAATATGAAAGAAAAATTAATATTAAATGTTGGATTCTATAAACTATTTGAAAAGCGCATAGACTATTTATAGGTTTCGGGCAATTTCACACAAATTTGAAATGAAATCCATAAAGTTTGATATATCGACCGAAAAGGAGGAAGGCTGAAGACAAAGCTTATTTTGCCTAACAATCAACTTCTGAAGTAGGTTTACCTATGTAGCCACGTTTAAATCTGAAAGCCAGCAAAAACTATATTAATCCACTTGATTATGAGTCTCTTTTCTTTGCTGGCTCTATTGGTTTATTCTGACCAACTTGCTTTTGCCTTCTTTCCTAGGAAGTGTGTAGAGAGCTCTGGTGCCTTAGCAAAAGCAACCGCTGTGTCACTAACAGTATCCCTGCCGCTGCGGGTACTCTGTGCCAGACAGGCAGCATAGAGAAAGGGGTAAGTCTCACTAACCTTTCTATAACATACACTGACATTCTGTCTTGTGATCTTAGACAATGGTTTTGAATGAACTTGGGCGTTTATCTGAGGCACAGCTTATCAAATCTTACAATTGTTTGCTTCAAAGGAAGTCTGTGAAGGGGTCCCCTAGAAAAACGATACAAATACACTGCTGCACACATATGTATACAGTTACTTAAGACTCACACGTCCATACACCTCACCAAAGCACACACACAGACAGACACACAAGCGGGCACACACACTCTCTCACCCACACAAAACTACAGAGAATGGCTTTAGGCCATCGGTTTAGTGCCTGATCCCGGCCAGGTTAGCAGAAGACAGTTTGAACACGGATTACGATGGCCATTGTCACGGGATGGTCTGAGCTCTCAAAGGAAAGAATGGGAGGGTGTGACGAGCTGTCGCCCGATATTAACATCGGGTGGCTAGACCCTTTCAAAAACGGGGTCCACAGATGGGCCCCTGGCAACACAGGGGGCCCCAGGTTGAGCCCGGGGAGCTTTGGAACCAGCTTTGGGCTAGATTTTAGGTCAGCCAGTGTGGCGTGCCCCGGTCTGAAAGGGGGCTGAAAGGGTCGGTGGGGGATGGGTTGGGTGGGCTTCAAAGGAATAGGAACGTCAGCCATTTCTCAGTATGTAATGGGTACAGACCATGCTGAAAGGGAGGCTGGCAGAGGCAGATGGCCAGGGATTGATGGAGGGAGGAGGTGAGTAAGAAACGAGGAAGATGTGGCAGAGGAAAGAAAGGAAGGATATGGTGTAGTAATACTAATCGACGAATAAATATGAGCAGCGAGCTACAGTGTGTAAGTTTCACTTTCAATCACTTGCACGTAAGCACAGACACACTGACGCTGAAAGACAGATAGGTGATAAGACAAAGTTAAAAGAAACTTTTACCACCTGTGTTTCTAGATAAGACATTCCTCACTTTTTTGGGGCCCCTTAATGGTGTCCTACCTCTATTTACTCATCTACCTCTATTTATATTTCTTTACATCTCTCCCTTTTTTAGCGCTCTTCGTCTTCTTTCTGTAACTCACACTGAATATGTTGTTTTGACAGTGCTACACAACAGTGTGGTGCATACTTCGCCGATTTTAGAAAACAATGTATGTTGTTGTTTATGCTAAATGAAGTGAGTATATGGAACGAGTTCGGGTTGCAGTATCAACGGAAGTGAAATGACAGTATTTTTCTGTCCACCGGCATTTAAATTGTGAATTAACTTTAAACCACAATGCCCAAAGCTCATTGCGCGAACCAAACACCCCCCTTGCCCCACTAAAGCTATAAGCCTACATGGGGCATGAATTACATTACGCTACAACCTCGCTTCCCATCGCAAAATACTATGCTGGTACTAGCAAACCTAATAAAGAAAATTGCGTTATTGCTTTAAAAGTACAAGAACAACTTGGCTAGCTAACGTTACCTAGCTGATTTATACCCCCAAAAATGTGTTCCCAAACGATAGCTTGCATAAGAGACAAATTTAGGAGGAGCCGCTTGCCAACATTACAGCAACATCTGCAGCCTCAAATTGATCCACACATTAAATGTTTGTTTTTCAACATGACATGATATATTAGCTAGCTAGCTACTTACTCAGCTGTATCTGCCTCCTTGGCCCAGTAGGTCTCGGCTGTCTCTTCTTGATCAATTTCGATACTCTAATATAGGTCTACAGCCTTCCACTGTCATATGCGCAACAAAGCTTTCCTGCTCAGTTATATACATTCGTCCATATTCTTGGTTGGAGCATGTCATACTTGACAACAGAAACTGCGCGGTCCCACTCATTACATTTCAGTATGTACTGTTTTTCTCCGTATAGCCAGCGGTAGGCAAATACACCAGCAGCTTGAGTCCAGCTGCTTCTAGTGCTATGCGCTTCAGCCCAACAGTTACAGCCGCTACAGCCGGTTTGCCACCGGCTGTAACTGTTGTTGCATTTCTTTCTTTTTTTATGGAAGTTCCTCCTCGCTAAATTCCGGTTCAAATAAATACGGCTGAATTTCACTGTCCAACAAAATATCCATATGCTCCATATCCAAGATGTCATGATCTAGGTGTACAAGATCACAGCAAATCGCCCCTAAATTGAATTACCCGCATTTTAATATACGTCACTCAGAGAACCAGGAAAGGCCCGCTCCCTGGATATAAATGGCTGTAGTTTTCAAAAATCTGGAAAACAATAGAAAGTCATTTTCTAAACCCATTTTAAACTCTGCTGTTTGATTGCGAAACAATAAATGACGATACTATATGTTAAGTACAGCACTGGTATATGATATCGAAAGATCGACAATCGGGGGAATAACACTTTAATAGCAAAACA
>CM030172.1:26822707-26907422 GCA_017639675.1 Aplochiton taeniatus | reverse complement strand
ACTCTAGGAACTCTCGGAAGAGGCTGCAAGAGGCTGTAGGAATGATATGAAATGCTGGGACCCTGACACTTTAAGGATACTTTATGGATGTAAATAAACTACATCTAACAATCTAGGGTGACTCAATCGTTGTTCGCTACGCAAGCCACTCATTCAAAACGTTTTGCCTTGCCATTGCCTGAATGTCTCATGATCCAAGGAATTCAAACGCCTTTCATTGATGTTATCTTCCCTATTATTCTTATGACAATGCATCTCATATGTAAATGTTTACAATTAAATTGCCAACTATAAAATGACAGGCAAACAAATGTTTGGCAAGTGTAAATTAAGTATTGCACAGATGTGGCAATGCTTATTATTGACAGATCACTCTACCCTAGTATATTGTCTTGAGTCGCTGTTGTCCTGAGTCCTGTTTTAATAGCAACAATCACTCTCTTTCAACTGGTTAGACTGGTATTGATTTCACAGAAATAACTATTTTCCAAATGGTGCACAAACAGTCCATCTAGGTAAACTTGTGTAGGTTGCCAAAACCGAAGTGTCAAAAATGATTTTCTTGTAATACAATAGGTCAGCGAATGAGCAGTAGTTGTTATTTTACCAGCTTCTCCAGGGTCCTCCTCCTTTAACACTTCAGAGCTCAGGTTGATTATGTCATCAGAGAAGCTGGTGGTATCCCCCAATCCCGAAAGAGGAGAAGGATAGAGGCTGTTGGTCCAATCACTGTCGTTCAAGTTCTACAGAAACACATCCGCAGAAACGCAAAGCAAGGTTTAGGAGCTTTCACTCACAAAACCTGCTTTTTAATGAGATAGGGTACATTTAAGTGGGTGTGTCTCACCAAGCTCGTATTTCCCAAGACAGAACGGGGCGTGTGTAGGAAGCGAGGCGTTCTTGCCCCGGTTCCCAAGATGGCAGACACATCAGGGTTGCGCAAGGAACTCTTAGGAGTCACTGAGACAAACAAAAATTTGACTTGTACAAAGAAGGACAAAGACAAAAGGAGAATGTGTATTTATGGGTCATACCAGTCTGTCTGTAGAGTGAGACAGGATTGTGCCGTAGAAGTGGACTTTCAGGTGTAGTGGAGAAGCCTGTGGTGGCATCATCTCGAGGAGATGGGACTGGGGGTGCAGTCAGGAAGGTAACAAACTTGTAGTCTTGATATTAGCTCTGCTTTCAGTATCACTATGATATAATTTAGAAGGGTTTGGGTAGAACAGGAATTGTTTAACTAGTTTAAATAATTCATTTTAAATAGGTAACTTTAGGTTTGGATGTTAAGGCTCCTTAATGTCACAAGTAATGCATGAAGTGCTTATCGATGATTAATCAAATACTGGTATGTTTTGTATAGCCAACTTTGTAGTTTGGTAATACAGATTTTTCACCTTATTTTCATGTCTCCCAGAGATGTCACGACATGAACAGATTTTTAAAATTAATTTGGCCTGTCATGCTGCTAGTATATCCATTTTACTACATACCAGGTGTTTGACTTGAAACCCATCCCCTCAAGTAAAAAATACCAAAATAGCTTCCCAACATTTCCGTGATGATTCATTAACCATTTGGCCACTTATACTTTGGTCAAGTAGCTCAGATGTTTTCACACAGGAATTCTCCAAAATGTAATTTATAGCAAAGGAATAATACACTACCAATAGGCTTATTCCAGCTGTTTATTTTAACAAAACCATGCTGATTTCAAGTAAATGCAGGTATAAGTAATGTTCTCATACTAGTAGTAGTGCAATTCTTAGGTTACTTTGCTGCAGTAGAACCGTCTACCCACTCCAACCAACACACAAATTGACACAACGTCAAACCATCGCATTTATGCATTTCATTCAAGCTCTACTTAACAGTTAAGTCAAAACCAGTTCACAACCCTATGGATGACCATGCCACTAATTGTAGGAATGTGTGCTGAGCCGGGAGATGTAAAACAAAGTGGGATCAACAAGGCCAAATGTTTGACTACAGGTCGTTTTTAAACCGTAGAAGCCCAAGGATAAAAGGTTCAAAATATCCTATCTGACTAGAGAAATTACCTGCCATTAGCTGTCCTGAGAGAAGCAAGAGAATGTGTCTTTGCTACCAAAACGTAAAATAGACAACTGCTGCATTAGTCAAAGAGGTCTCTAGGACAATAATTAGTAGTTCGATTTTTATTAATACTCCTCGACCAGCATTTCTATACTTGTCACTAAACCCTTGTTTGGAGACACGACACTAACGTTAGATCGCCCAGAGAGTATAGTACATCACGAGTACAATTGTGAAATCCTGCAACTACAGCTGACTAGGATTTTGTTTCTATCATTGCTCATTAACAACTAACTATGATTCGTCTTTGCCGTTATAAAAAAAAGATTGTTGATGGTTAATTTACTGCCGCAATATCAACTTAGACATTTTAGTTGGTCTTCTTGGTCACGATAATCCCACCCCTAACGTAAGCAGTTCTTGTTTCTAGACCAGCAGAGATTGCTTCTAATCTGGAACCAGTTGTCCTGGCCGGGAGCCAGTTTTTTGGCTGTCAAAACGCAAAGAACTGGTTTGCGCTAAGGCACTGGCTCTGAACCGGCCCTCGAAATGACTCCATGGAAAAGGGAAAAAACAGAAGTGCCAATTTCCAATATATCCTTCTAATTGGAGAATAAACACAGAGAAGGCCTGGTTGTACCATCACCTAGATGTGTCACTGTTGTCTTGGCAATAGAGAGTGCAACAAGACATCAAATGAATTGCAAGTCTATGAAATGTGCCACCTTTGCTAGATCCTTACAAGTGTGTAAGAGGAGCTGCGTGGCAATGATTGGGTTGGGAGATCACATTCTGGAGACCCAGCATGAAATAGATCACAATCATCATTTCCAAATGAATGACTTTATTTGGAGAAAGGTGCTTCACTGAAGAAGCACCACCTTGCAAAAATACACCAATACCCCAAAGTTTTTTTTTTTATAATTTATTCGTATTCAACTATATATGAAAGTCAATAACTGATTATATGCGATTCTCCTTAGCATAATAGTTTAATGAACATATGGTGGATCCATTAGTTTTTGTTCTTTTAATATGTGTAATATATTGATAATTTACAGATTTTAAGGGATTTTCATTAACATCAAACTTAACATTTTAACAATTTCTGACAGCCACAGTGGTCACATACATGCAACTATAATCAAAAAATATTACTTCTTGTTGATTTATACTTAAATACAGCTTTTATTGCAATAACATGCACTTTTCCCCATTGACTGCGATTATAACCAGCTTGGGACAATACCCAGATTTGGACACATTAGGATAGCACTATTGCATTATGTCACCTTAATGCAAGACACGGTAGGCAAAAATGAGATTTTGAGATCCACTCGTCAATTTTCCAATTTTGAATCTATAATATGTATTCTTTAACACTGACATCGTGAAAATAGCAAACTATGCTAAAATATATAAATGATACAGTATTTTGTGTATTTGCTTCCACAAATGTATCATTGCTTTATCAAATGTTAGCATGTTTTAGCGATGTTTTAGTTCCACAACGTTTAACAAACACAGTGTATCATATCACTGCGAAGCTAATTTCCTAGAGCGCAATGCTATCAAATCTAAATATGGTCATTTCCTTTGTAGAAAAGGCTATTCGTTAGTGCGAGGGTTTGCGTAGTGTGAAAAAATAAATTTCATTAGCTAACAAAGTTTAAAGGGGCAGTGCTGTCTGTTTTCTCAACATTTGTTTTATCTCATACTCTGAGCATGAAATTTCCACTTCAGTAGTACTTACATACACCAAACTTTCCAGTATAATTCATACACACATATACATATATATATATATATATATATATATACATACATATATATATACATACATACATACATACATACATACATACACACACACACACACACTGAAGGTTTTTAGCAAAGGCTTTGCTCATATAGCATTCAGAACATGATTTATATAACATTGCATTCATAAAACCATGCCGAAAAGTTTTTTTATGGTTGTTGCCGGTATTTTTTTTATCTATGGATTGATAAAAAGAGATATATAAAAGTTCCTCTTTAAAAACATGTGACTAATATGTCAACAACATAAAACAAGAATTTTGAACCTGGCTTTATCCAATGCTCCGATTTCTGTTCTGGAAATGTATGCAAATTAGCATATATTTAACTAAGTAATGCCTCATTTCCATTTTAACATACAATCTAAGAAAACTTGTAATACACAACATAATTGTCCTCGTGCAAGTGACCAACTGGAGAAGTTTCACAGTGATATCTATTTGTTAAATGTTTTACCCTACTACTAATACTACTCATAATAATAATAATAATAATAATAATAATAATAATAATGTCAGTAATATGCTTTGTAATTTTTCAAGTGGTAGCCTTTTAATTTGACTAACGCTTAACTTTTTGCATGTCAATTTGAGTAAAACAAATTCCAATGCTCAAGTTTCTATAGGAGTAACACAAATAGCCATGATGCCCTCCTGCAAGTGCTTTCACCACTGTAGTCTTTACGGAAAGTGTTCACCATACAGTCAGCCTACACAGTAAAAAATATTTCTGATTTACAATTCCATCGAGATGACAAAAACAGATTGCGGATATTCTGCAACAGTCAAAAACAGTCATCTAAAATTTTCAAATATTCACATATTTGGCAATAAAATACTTGTCATGACCTCCATCTGCTTGAATTTCTAAAGAGCTCTGCTTAGCCAGGTTGTTTGGAATGCCATAGACAAATTGTATAGGAATGTGCTGCTTTTCAACCCCACTGCAACCCCGATCCTAGTTTACTATTAGCTTTCTACTAAATATTGGGGAGACCACATGAGCATAGGATCTGATGCAATTGCATTACAGCGTTTATAGAAGAAGACTGTCTATATCTCTTTGAATCCCACCTATGGGGGAGCTGGAGATGGCCTTGTTCTGAGAAAAGGATACATGCAACCTTCCTAGAGCTCTTCCGGCGGGCAGCTCGGGTCACTTCTGTGTCCCGCACTACAGGTGAAAACAACTCTTCTTGACCCCTGAAGCAAAAGAAAAAGATGTCCGTCATTAATTTTATTTGGTAGACTGAAATATCACAAATATAGTGTAGAGAAGTGTATAGGAAGCAAATCAATTTTCTATAGGCATCATCCAAATCCAAAATATAAAACTAATTTGTCAATAGCGCAATGATTTAGCTTGAATTATGTTGACTTTTGTTAAACACTTTTTTAACTGGACATGCAGAATATGTGCATGCGCATTCGTGTGCAGACGTTGTCCTGTTTTGTCAAATTGTGTATCTGGCAACCAAGCCCAGGGCATCAGTAGAACCATGCGGATCTGCAGCAGAACCAGGCAGGTCCACAGAACCAGGCAGATTGACGAATAATTGTCCCTACATCAGTAGTCATCTCGCTGTTGGACGAGTTTTTTCGAGAAGCAATTTAGGGCAAGTCTCTCCCAGTGCTTCCCATACAGACTCAACTTGGGCGGCCCGCCCAGGCAGTTTAAAACCTGCTCAGGTACAAGCCTCAAAAAGTGCAACCGTTTATGTCGCATATGCGTCTTGGATCTATCAGCATTAGCTAGCAAACGTTAGCTAACTTTACAGCCTTCAGTTATACATCTTCGCACTAGTACTAATTCACTCACTGGATAACAGGTTCTCATTCAATGATATATACTATAAAGTAAAGCATGAAGAGTTTGTAAATCATAACATCAGCCAAATAAGTGTATTAACTATACCCTTTCTACTTACCAGTCCATGCTCCCGCTCCACTACAACTACTACTGCGACTGCTTCTTCTTCTTCTTCTTCTTCTCTAAGTTTTCTGGCGGGTCGCAACCAATTTGTAAAGATGCATACCGCCACCTACTGAGCCGGAAGATTTACATCCTTCATGTTAAAGACTGTCCCAATGTTGCTGGCATTGTGTGAATACTCCCCTCCGATTTGATAACAGGTCTGCTTTCTCATTTCCCGGCATTCCTGAGTGTGACCCACATGAACTTAATGTTTTTCCCTTGTCTGACTACCCTTTAATTAGTACACAAAAACTCATATCATTTATCTTGGTGATTGTGTCCTGATACTGATTTAATGGTTGACAATGCTGATAGTCACTACAGATGAGTATTATTTGCCGTCACTTCTTCCACCCACTGCACATCCAGTGCTAACAGAACTGCAATTAGCTCAACAGCATATACACTCAAACAATCTGATGTTCTCTTACTGACTCCAGTATGGTGACTGGGAATCCCCACTGCAGCCCATGTTGCCTGTAATTGGATCCTTTGACCCATATGTAGTGACTGCAATTCCTGTACCTATGTGTAATGTTCCTGAACTAGATCTGCTGTTTAATTTTTGTGCTTGACATGCAATAGTTGCTTGTCCACCCACACATTTTCCAACACCCAGAAAGTTGGACAAATTTCATGGACTTTGCCAACCCTGTTTTTCTGTGTTTTGTTTCCCTCCCCCAACTGTCCTCCAAGATCCTCTAAGTTGTATGACTATCTTTGTGTTCCCTTAGATTTATCCAGTAGTATCATCAGATGTTCCCTACGGATCCACAGTGGTATTTCTCTCTCAACTTGAAGAGCACATAAAATGGCGTTTTCACTCCCCGAAAGACAAAATAACATTTATTTAACAAGCTCAGACTTCAGCTATCATAAAGTTTATGAAGTCTACCTGAGCAAAATATCAAGAACAAATTGTATTTATTATTAACATTTTTAATGCTCTGAAACTTCAATATGATCGTGAAACAGATTGAGAGATCTAACATGGTATCAGTGAGATTCTGACACTGGGGTGATTCGTCACTCAGAGAACGCGTTTCCACTGCTCCAGAGTCCAGCGGCGATGAGCTTTACATACACCACTCCAACCGACGCTTGGAATTGCGCATAGTGATTAGGCTTGTGTGCAGCTGTCGACCATGGAAACCCATTCCATTAATCTCCCGACGCACAGTTCTTGTGCTGATGTTGCACAGAGGATAGGCGATGTTTACGCGCTACACGCTCTGTGAGTGTGCGTGGTCTACCGCTTCGTGGCTGAGCTGTTGTCGCTCCTTGACGTTTCCACTTCACAATAATAGCATTTACAGTTGACCGGGACAGATCTAGCAGGGCAGACATTTCAGAATGGTGGCATCCTATGACAGTGCCACGTTTAAAGTCACAGCTCTTCAGTACGACCCATTCTACTGCTAATGTCTGTCTATGGAGATTGCATGGCTATGTGCATGATTGTATGCACCTGTTAGCAATGGGTGTGGCTAAACACCTGAACTAAATGATTTGGAGGGGTGTCCACATACAGAGTTTGTCTACACGGTTGATGGTACATTTTTAACATCCTCTTTTAGACAAACTGACAATTTATCAATTTGGTTTTATTCATAAGAGTTTACTATATGACACCCAGTCTTGTGTGGCCATCCCTCTAAATCTCGTTCTCTCAAACTCGACTGAAGTTCTGCAGACTTCCATATTAAAGAGTGCTCTTCTCTTAGCATTCCAATCTGGAAGGCACGCATTTAATTGAAACGTCACTCACTCTTTGGCGAAACCCTCAACCTGTGTGGTTAGGAAACCGAAAGCTGGAACCGAGGCTACCCAAGCAGTAACACACCTCTGTCGTTGAAGCTGTGCCCATTTCAATACTTGATTGGATGTTTTGAATTGTAACAAGGTGCTAGTCTCCACCTCTTTCATACACACTTTCACTATCAAACTTCCAAAGGCTTTCGAACAGAAACCTGGAACCGAGGCTAATATTCCATTGACACGGAATTGCTTTGCTGAAAAACCTCAGCTGTTTACAGTTAACCTCATGATACTGGATAGAAGATCACATCCAGTCTCTTGTGTTACAAAGCAGCAGTCAACTAGTTTCTCACTATTTCCTTTAACATAAAATAATTGTGTGCTTTAAATTTAATAAAGTAGAAGTCCACACTCAGGTTGCTTATACAAAATTGCACCACTTTAATTAAGGCTTTTTAGTTAACATTTGGCCACCCCTACATCATTTCCACAATTCCCTTCTCACCCACCTCTTCCAATCCGATATCAGTTTATTTAGCGTGTCTGCTTAGAGCAGGGAGGAAGGGGAATCCATATTAAACAGAATACTGCATTCAAGACAAGACATGGAAAACGTCAGATTTCTCGAGTTTCTCACTCCCTAACCGATAAAGAAATGGCACTGTCAAACTTTAGTTTGATGCTGTTTTGAATGCAAGAGCTCTGTGCAAGTCCCATATCCTATTTAATTTAAAAGTGAGTTACGTAATTTTGTCCTTCTCAAGTCAGGACAGTAATAAACAATTCAGAAAGCTATTCTCTAACTAAACCATGGAATAGTGGGTAATCTGCAAAACACAGTTGAGACTATAAAGAAGCTGATATCAAGAACACGGCAAGAAACCGTAGATCTGGTATTTAATTTGGCCTGTCTGACATTACAGGACCAAATACGTTTTTCAAATGGAGCAAATGCATCCCATATCTGTTTTTAATTGCTACTTCACAGACCCCATTTTACCCCATATTCAGCAAAGATGTACTAATTTACAGGTAACCATTAAACAGACTAGGTCAACCAAGGATTATATGACAAGTAACAGTCACATTGAGATAGGACTCTAAACTGAAAGTATCCAGATAATGGTTCATTTACACAGCAGCTCAAGTGATCAGGCAGACAAGGGAGCAGGGGGAGAAAGAGCAGAGGAGTGGAAAAGAGAGGTCAGAATCGGAAAGAAAACTCCAGTTGCATACAATTTGTCAAGAGAATAGTTTCCCTAAGAGATATGAGCCAGTAACTGAATAGATTGCAAGCAAAAGAAGGACCAGAAAGCTGCCTTTGAGAATAGGGAACCAGAGAGGAAGAAAAGGAGGAGTACAATGAGATTTTACAACAGAAAAGTATTATCACTGTTGACAGTTGTTCTTTCATTTGAATAAAAATCTGTTAAAAATTATTTTTTAAATCTTTACTTTCTGACAGTCACTTGTCTAACCCAAAGAACAGAATGCTCTGGGAGGAAGGTCCAAGGTTACAGATTAGGATGAAGATGTCAGAGCACCAAGCGACTCAGAGGTCCATCCCTCTATTAAAGACAGATAAATAGAAGTAAACACACACACTGAAACACACAAACTCACACGCATACTTACAAGCAGACAGAGGATCAGAAATAAAAATTAACACATACTTTAAATGGCTAAAAAGCCATGTAAAATATCTGAAACCAGAAAAAAAATGTTTTTATACTTTTACACATATAATAACAATTATAATCACTGTTAGTCTTCACATGTTGGATCTAGAGCAGTCTATAGGCACAGTAAGACAGAAACAACTCGAAAAAAATAAGAAAAAAATTAGGTAGAAAAAAAAAGAAGAGACCATTGTGGCCCAGTTAGGAGAAAGATTTGAGGGAAAATATTTTTTTTCATATTTAAATCCAGATGGACTTTGGACCCCACCTCCAACCAGAAATAGCATCATCATTACCACCGCTATGGTAACGTGCACAGTCCACTCAGAACATCCTTTTGTTAGGTTTCCATGGTAAAGGTCTTTGTTAGCGATTACACTGGGTGAAGGTTTTGGTAGCTGAATGAGTTCAAACTGTTGATTTTCACCATGCTGCTCTGTGTGAAAAACTGGTGAAGAAGGAGCATTCTGTCCAACAAATGCGGTTCTTTTTTTATTGTAATCATTGTTGGTTTTTGTTGCTGTTGGATTGGCATCACCACATAGAGGGGTCCCTAGGTGTTCAAAGGTTTAGTAAAGAGGAAATGTTTCTGGCACACTTCCACACCTTTATGACAGAGAGACAAATATTATCATAGGATAGGTTGAACCAATGTTACTGATGTCAGAAGACAGGCACATTCGACTTTTACTTATTAAGTTGTCATTCTTACTGTCTAGGATGTGTGTGTTTGAAGTATGGTTGTAAAGTAAAGCCTGTGTAGTAAGAGGTTAGTATAGGTAGAATACATACCCATCTCTGGGCAGCGGTCATTAGAGCAGCTGACAGTTGGACTTTTTGCGTTGCTTCCCCTGGACTGGAGTTTTCCTGTTGATCTGCCGTACGAGGTCATAGAAGATCTACAAACACGCACACAAAGTCTTCAGGTGAGGAAAAAAGCAACTCTTTTGGACAGTGTTTGATGGTCCAGTAGTTTTTCATCAAAGCCCTTGTTCCTGAATTAAAACAAAATTGTATGGTATGAATGAATTTGCTTAGTTGCATGTAGATGCCCACTTGGGACCACAGCTAATTGTGGTCACTCAAAGGATGACACCATGTCAAGGATCCACTCCTCTCAACTAAGGATTAGAAACTCTTCACAGAAGAAAAAACATGGCTTTTAAATTATCTTCGTAACTCGGATGGCCCGCCGTTTTACTACAAGATTATATAATCGTGCCCTTTTCCTGGACCACGTTGGCTGCTCACTTTTACCTCAGATCAAAGGGCTCTGAACCCTGCTCCACTTACAATCCGATCACCTCAAAGTAACGTAATATCTCCTGATACATGTAGTATTGGTGCAAGATAGCTTTGTTCAAATGCTGTGCTGGAACTTAATGTAATTTGTTAATCTTTCATCAATTGTCGTCTGTTCTTGTGCCTGTTTATATTCCTACCTGACAGTGTTAACATTACCCTACTAACCCCTTCAATTTTTTTGATTTATTATTACTTAATTCATTGTCTGACATAATTATTCCTGCTTAGATTAGGAAATAAATATCATTGTTTTGCATTTAAACCCAGCTGTGCCTCTTTGTATGTCATATAATCCGGACTGGACCACACAACAGAGAACTTACTCTTCTTCAGAAATGATTTTGATGAAATTAACTTTAAGGTGATCTGTTAAGATAACATAATAAAGTTAGAATCCAACGGTTTCCTCACCAAGCCGTGCTAACGCTAAACAAGGCGAGTGGTGCCCCATTCACTAGACTCTTAGCATTGATCGATTAGAATATTAATTTAAGAATGAATTGATCATCTATAAATATTAATAGTCTATCCTTACACATACCATTAGTAGCTTTATGGCCTACAACCCTTTGCAGCTGATTAAAGACTGTTGGAGCTGAGAACAACAGAGAGCTACAGATGTTGTGTTAAGACATGTTTAATGTGCTTTGTATCTATTTATTCACTTGGCAATACCCTGGTTAAAACGATAGTAAAGTACTGTACGCTCTGTGAAGGTCAATTTTATATGGAAGAATACCCAGGATATTTTGTGCATTAGAATAATATTTGATTGCACTGCTGTAATGTTTCATATTAAAATCCAACATTTGTTCAAAATGTGAAACTTAAGGCAGTTGAACTTTTAAATATATATTAATATATGAGCCCCTCTCTAGAGAGGAATTTGGTCCCTATCAATGCCCACTATTATTGCAAGGCTTTATGTTGACAACATAATATGTAATAGAGTATGATCAAATACATCATTCTATTGCTTTCTTTCTGATTAAGGATCAACTAAATATGTGACTTGATCAATTGTCTCCATGGTTTGTAGTTTCAATTGTTTTCATGGAAAACTGATGAGGAATGATTTGTGCTCTTCTATCAGTACCTTTGCACTGAGGTATGTTTTTCTACATTACTAGTTTTGTACTACAGTGTGGAAAAACAAATATACCTCTAAAGGTGAAAATAAAAACAAAACGAAACAAAATAAATGGGAAATAACGAGAATTAACAGGACTAAAATGTGAATAAACATGTTATTTGCACAGGCAGTATTTGTCATACATGCTGAGATAAACATAAACCTTGTACTACATTATAAGCATTTCATATAATTGTAAACTCCTCTGAAATAAAATAATATCAACAATTTAGTTCTCAGTTGAACTTAAAAAAAAATAATTTACAAGAAATAAGCCCAATTCAAGAAAAAACAACACACACACACACACACACACACACACACACACACACACACACAGACACACACACACACACACACACACACACACACACACACACACACTGCACGAAATATAGCCTACCTACGAGCAAAGCCACGTGCGTTTCACTCTCTCGCTCTCAGTTTCAGCCTCTCTCTCACACCCACACTGCATCCCTATTTTACTTATTTGCGGTGGGTGCTTGTAACGTAACGCTATAAGCCCCCTGCACAGCACACAGCATGGCCAAATACACCGTTAATTATTCAACATCACTTACATTGGTTTACTGTAACGTTACCACCAGTCATTTTGATTACATATGATGCAAAGTTTGAAGTTTAGTCGTAACTCCTAAAACACACCAGTACAGCATGCGGCGCTGCCTCGATAAAAATCACAGGTGTTATTCACTTTTAACGTTTTGATTTTGAGCAGTCAAAGAATCGCCACAATGGGTGAGAAGGATCCTTGCGAGGCTCTTTGTGACATAGAAGACATTATTGGAGAGGTTTGCTTGATGTGTACACTTGCTGTTACCATTGACAAACAAACGAATTTTTCGACCCTTTGCAAACCTCACCCTGGTCCTTGCCATGGGAACATCACTTGTGTGTTTCAAGAGCCGATTACATGCATGGCAAACATCAGAACCTTCCAAAAGCTTAAAATAGGTCCTTCACAGAGGAACATCAAAATACGAACACTGATAATATAAATATGTATAAAGTGCTAAATAGGGGATTGTTTGGAATAATCTGACCAGCAGCAAATGAAAGGCCAAGGTCTCGGCTATAAATGAATATGTTTATTTACAGGTAGGTACGTGACAGGGTCACAGGGAGTAACTTACGTTTTGAAACCTGGTAAGTTATGTACGTCAATAATAATAAAAAAAAAGTGAATGCATCAAGCACACAAGTGGTCTTCTAAAACTAAGCATTAACTTTAGTACTGTTTGTGGCATTGTTCTATGGGCCTGAGAAAATGTGGTCGGGCATAACGTTATCTCAAATGATCAACAACATTAGGCCTACAACGGGGCTAATGCAACTCAATCAATGCAATCATCCAATGCAGAAAAGGTGCACAATGACCCCGCTGTTTTTACACAGGATATTTAGGTCTACTTATTTTGTTCACATGATCATCAAATAGATGGGCAATAATAGCCAACGTACGCCCGGGACTGGAAAACTATACAAATATATTGGCCTATACCACTGCTTCACAATGTGCCAGGACTTATCTTTTCCATAAAAAGCAAACCAACACAAAAAATGCACTTACTTCAAGACATAATTAATAACTTTACCACACAAAAAAAGAGGATCATATTTTAGCTTGGCGAGGCACTGGTTGAAGGGATTTGTTACCCTGAGTGCGCCTTTTTACTTGTTAAAAAGTTTTGTGTCCGGGCTACAGTACCTCAAGTAGCCAAGATGAGAATGTGATGTTATATAGAATATAGAAAGCATAATTAAGATTGCAAAATAACAATATAATAATAATAATAATAATAATAATAAGTGTTACTGAGGAACACATAAAACCCTTTTTGACATTATAGTCATATGCACAATAAGGGCTTGAAAAACGTTATACTGAGGTACAACGGTGACCAATAAGGTATCGTTGATGTACACTTAAGATATTTGTACCTTATACAACACAAATATACCTCACCACTTATGTACCTTCATTATTTATTTTTTTTAAGTGGAGAGGACACACAAGAACTAAATGGGTTCCTCAATTCCTTTAAATGGGACAGACAGCCATGCAGACAGGTGAAGGTAGTGTGCGTGAGTTTGTAGGTTACCTCATTGACATTGATCTTGCTCTTAGCAGATGACTCGAGGAAGGCGCAACTACTCCACTGTCTGGCCAGATTCTGGCCTTGCTCCTTCCCCACCACACGCTCATCCTCCAGATCACACTTATTTCCAACTAGGATCATAGGCACCTGACCAAAACACACACCCACACACACACACACACACACACACACACACACACACACACACACACACACACACACACACAGGGGGCAGGGTTTATTGCTGTAATATTTAAGATAGTGAAAAGAATAGATAGAGCTCTTCCCTGTTCCACATTATGAAACACACTATCCCTCCCTCCTACTACCCTCTTCTTTCCATCATCTTCAGTCTTCTCTTTCCCCTCTCCCCTCTTTTTCTGTGGTGTCATGTAATCAAGCTCTCAGACCAAGAATTATGATTCCAAAACAGGTAGAGATAAATCACAGGCCATTTTCTGTGCTAGGCAGAAGAGACAGCATCGATTATAACAAACCTGTTGAATCCACTGCTGCATCTTTGTGTGCCTGGATAAAATATGTGGTGCATAGGTTTTTTGTGTTCAGTCCAATACTTTCTGGAACAACAGTGTCTTTTGGTGTCCTCGGTGGTCTGTGTATACATGTGTCTAGACCCGCATGTGTGTCTTACATCGTCGGTGTCTTTGACTCTTAGGATCTGTTCTCTGAGGTCCTGCAGGTCATTGAAGGTGGACTGAGCAGTGATGGAGTAGACCAGAGCAAAGCCCTGACCGTTTTTCATATACAGGTCCCTCATCGCTGTGAACTGCTCCTGTAAGGGAAAACAGAGGCAAAAAAGTTTAAGCCAAATGTTAATTCTTGTCTCTAAATGAGTCAATCCATGTATTCTTGAAACCCCCATTCTTAATTATTATTATTTAACAGTTATAAAACACTCATATGTAATAAATTGTTGGTGAGTACTTAAGGGGCTTTGTTTCAACCAAAGCATCAAGCAAATGCAAATAGAGCTATAGTTGGACAACAATCAGGGGGACACAACAATTTTCCATTCTTGGAAAATGCTCTTTTGTATCAGGAAATTATGATGATTGATGGAAACAATTTAATGAAACTCCTACTATTCCTTTACTTTTCCTAAACTTCTTGTTCCTAGCTGCACATAGCTTTATCTTGGCTTTCTTGACAGTAGGTTGCTGGCACTATGGAAAGATAAATTGTCCAGATAACCTGGCAATGCAGGCTGCTGGTCGCTGAATTAAAGGTTTTATTTGTCCATTTACAGATTTCTAATAATAATAATAACAATAATAATAATAATAATAATAATAATAATAAGTGTCACAGTTGGGCCAAGCGTGACAGGGATTCGGCCAACAGAGGGGGGCAGTGAGACTCCTGATTATGATTAGTTTCACCTGTGCCTTCTTGCAAGGTTATTGAAGTTCCAGTTTTCTGTTTACCTGTGTTCAGTAATTTGCTTTGTTTCTGGTTGCTGTGCCCAAGTCTCGTTATCAGTAAAGGACCCTACGTCTCCTGACGGAATTTATTGCCTGTCTAGTGTCTCATTTTTGGTACCCTTTGTGTAACACATCAGTGGTTCTGGGTCTGCACTTGGGCTATACTCAACCTTCATGACAATAAAAGCATGAAAGAAAATAACAATACAAATTAAAACAGACAACTCAGGATTAGATCCATGGCAAAATGATAATTCCTAAATCTCTACGATGTTCGGCCACTTTGTGCTGATGTGCGGAATTATATATTTTGTTTTATGAATTTAAGCACATAGGAATCACAGAATGTTATGGTTCTATTCGCAAAATATTGTCACATTATCCTTCGGCTGTGTATAGATGCTGCTGCAACCTAAGAAAGTCAAAGTAAGGCGCATACATGATTTATCATTGGCCTTTTTGTGTGTGTGTGTGTGTAAAAACATAATTGTCATCCAAAGTTAGCATAAAGGCAAAGGTAATTTTTTTCATTGGTACCATTTCAGCCAGATCAGCCATATCAGTATGTCTAAGTTGGTTTGCTTAATTGGGCGTTATAATAGTAGAGAACAGGTTTCAAGAGTGACGGCATGCAATGGTGCACATTTATGGCTATCATATGAATGTGAGGGCTGCAACGGCATTTGTGTAGTAGAGGGCGCTGGTGGGGAGAAATTCCTCTGACAGATCGTAGATTTGCAACAGGTGGGTTCAATCTGATGATTAGTTGGAGGAATGTTATTTATGGCTGTCAGCTTTTTGCAGTAGGGGGCTGGACAGAGAGTAACGAGGAGTTAATGAAAATAACACAAATTAAAGTGGAGGATTTCCCTCTCAAGCAGTCTCTTGACGCTACCCTACACTTTTCCCTTAGTCAAGAGATAAAAATTGATGACCCGCTGGTAGGGCCAGGGGCTGTGCCATCTTACCCATACTTTACATTTGTTAGGGACAGGTTGTACAGAGTGAGTTTTGGCACTCAGAGACAGGAAGACGTGTTGCAATTGTTGGCACCAGAAAGCTGTCGGAAAGATGTTTTTCAGGTACATTATACCCAATGGCAGGTGATTTAGGATTTGCAAAGACACTAGATTGGTTAATAGCCCGTTTCTATTGGCCGGGCATCCGGGCAGAGGCGTGTAAGTTGTGTGTCTTGCCCAGAGTGTCAGCTAGTGAGTGCCCCAGCTATTCCAAAGGCCTCTTTGTGCTCTCTTTCACTAATTGGGGTGCCATTCAAGGGAATTGGCATAGATATCATTGGGACATAAGACTGAAGTGCACAGGGCTATCGGTTTGTACCAGTCATTATTGATTACGCAACCCCGCACCAAGAGGCAGGGCCATTGCGCAACATTTCTGCAAAGACCGTTGTGCATGCACTATTTTCGGTCACCCCCCGAGGGAGTATTCCTAAAACAATTTTGACTGACCAGGGCAAAGATTTCACACTAAAGGAGCTTTACGCTTCACTGGGAATTCGGACTAGTATTTATCATCCCGCCACCGACGGACTTTGTGAGCGTTTCAATAAAACGCTGAAAACAATGATCCGTAAATAACAATGAACACGAAGATAGTCGTAATAGGCATAGTTGAGAACCATGTTTGCAAACACACCTTGAGCTTTTGAGAGAAAGAACACCACTCAGGCCAATTGGATAATATCCCTGAAAGGAGAATCTCCGTCATGTTGGATTTGGCCTACCACATGGAGCCCAAGGACACTACCAACTATATGTTGACTCTACAGAACCCATATTATACACACACAAATACAAAAGAAAGGGAAGAGGGAATTGGATAGTATTTATCCTTTTCTTCTTCCTCCCTTGTGACAGTTACAAAATATTTCACAGAACACAAAACAAACAACACAAGGTGTTTGTATCTTGGGGATCTTACCGTTCCTGCTGTGTCCAGAATCTCAAGCATGCACTGCTGTCCATCCACCTCTACTTGCTAGAGTGGTGGGGGGTGGGAGGGGGAGGGGGGTCAAATGGGAGTACAGAGAGAGTAAATTACCAAACAGCTAAGATCAGAAAGTTAATGTGTGTGGATGAAAAATGCATCAACTCACAACAAAACAGACCTCAGCCCCTTGTTGTGCTCACTCTTAAATCACAGCCTACATTAAGTACACCACCACACATTGATGAACACAGATATACACACTGAGACAACCATTTTAGGGCCATGAGCACACCAACTGGGAAACTATTAAAACAATCCAGTCTGTGTGGTATGTAACAATGCATAATTTGCAATGTTGTGTTGATGCTTTAAATGTTTCATCTTTAAGTGGCAGAGTTAGATAATGATTGTTCTAGCTGCCTCTATAAAATATGAAATGCTTCTTCCTGGGCTCTCCAGCGTTTATTGAAGTTACTCTGTGGCTTTAATGACACAGCTGGAGTCTTATCTACTTATCTACTACTTAAAAACGTTGTGTGCAGACATCAGAAGGCATACACCACTCTCTATTAGGGCTGACACCTTCTGGTCGGTTGCTTGATATGCTCTTGTTCGATTAAATTCTCATTGGTCGGACAATCACTGGTGTTATTTTCACAAGGAGAAATGCGCATCTTAATCCATTATTTTCAGGACATGCAGACCTGATGTATTTTATTTTTGTAAGAGAAATGACATTATACATTTTTATGAGCCAATTGTACTCAACAAATGTGTTTCTTTTTTAATAATCGTATAGTTAATAGACTATAGGACAGGAAGTCAAAACACCCCCATTTTCAAAATGTTGAACTCGAGAATGCGAGGTATAACTTGAACTAGCTTCAACATTTACTCGGCTCAAAACTAATTGACACCATGTCAAAGAAATCGTCGCTGTGGAAGCATTTTATGAGAAAGGATGACAAAAAAGTTGAATGTAGACTGCTCACAGGAGTTTTCATATGAGCTGTGTCTCCACAACCAATAGGCTTTCATCTAAAAACGGTAGGCAAATTTTTTTTCAGGTTATCTGCTCCATCAACTTTTGTGTTTAATGCTTGATTGGGTTGGAGTGTGAATATAGGAGAGGGAGAGCGGTGAGGACATGCAGCAAAGGGCCTGGGCCAGAATCAAACTTGGGCCGCTGTGGTGCGCCATAGTCCAGTACGCAACCGGGGCGCCCCGGAGTGCAGTTTTATATTGTTATCAAATGTCTGTTGCACAGAACTCTCAATGTGATAATGGCCCTGTCAGTTATGAGAGGGAGTGAAAAGAGAGAGGGAGAGCGAAGAGAGAGGTGAATCGGAGTAATTACCACACCCAGTAAGCTGTTACGCAATTGGGCAGTCCGTGAGGATGAATATTAATTACAGGCGTTTCACTGACTATTTCTAGGTAAGCAAAACCAATGTGGGATGTGAGTGAGCACTGTGTTACAAATCTGAATATTTGTGTGCGTAAGCACTTTCTGTGTTTTATCCATATGCCACCTTTTGACATGAATCCTACGTAGTTTTATTAACGAGGTCCCAGGTGCAGAAATGAAGAGCAACTAGCTCCAAATAAACTATAAGATATAACTGAAGGTAGACAGATCATTTTGACCACAGAAAACCAGTTTTGCAGGAAAAGACTAAAGTTCCTTTCCTAAACACTGAGGAACATTTCTGTACGAGGTAATAATGGAACAAAGAATCAAGTGACAGAGCATTTTCAATTTGAACACTAATGACTCCACGTGGAGGCACTGGCATGGAATTCTTGAGCTCTCCAAAGCTCGTCTCCTGACTCGCTCTTTAGACATAATATTCAAGCAGTGATAGAATTCCTCAATGATGGAATAATCAAGGAAATATCTTGATCGTTCCTATGAACCATATCCCTCAGTTTTCCAGACCCTGGATCTGCCACCTCAATGGGCGTAACTTGAGCAGGCATAGCACTGCTCTTTAATGTGGAGCAGAAGCAGGGACCACCACAGGCACGAGGTGAATAGTAAGCTCAGGTTTAAAGTGGGAGACCTGAATCCTGAGTCCTGAGTAGCTGTTACACAGGTCACCCGGTTAACTGCCTTTGAAAGGGGACCAATATACCTGCAGGTGACCACTGACCAAGTTAGAATGAAAGAGCCTTCTTCCAATGACGATGATCTGCCATGACCTTGTAGTGCTGGCTGGAACACAGGATACTAAACCAAACTCCTCTGCTGAAAGCACCCCCATCTCTTCCTTCAATTTGGGAAACAAAAGGTACATAGAACCCCTTGGGAATCCGGAGGATCCGTTGACGGAACCCCAAAGAAGACAACAGAATGCTCTGCCTGATAAGGGCATTGTGGGCAAAGGCCGCTGATAGCATCACTTGGTAGACGGTGATTCCTGAAAATGAGTTTGATCCCATTTGGTTGTTTTGGAGCCAGACAGTAACTTGGCTATGTATGTAAATGAGCAGCCTGAGACCAACCGAACCAATAGAACTGTATTTCGCTGAGACTCAAGATCAGTTGCAAAATACATACATACACCAAACCAGGGAGGGGATAGAACCAGGAAACTTAAAGTGCCAGAGATCTTGTGGGCACAGACTGTTCATGCAGCCACATAAGACACCAGATTCTCCTTCTCATACTGAGCCACCAGAACCGCATGTTTACATTTCAGTTCTGCTACCTTTGGAATGACATACCAAAGAGTAGCATGACTCCATGTCAACACTTTGAACCACAACATAATAGGAACAAACTGCCAGCCAGAGGGTACTCTCAATAGTAAGCTTATCCGCCAGTAGGCTTACAGTCCTCCTACTCGACATCCCAGTGGTCGTTCTAAATCTGGTAACAGGAACCATTTTCTCAGAAACTGGACCTTTAATGATAGGCTAGACTATACTTGAGAGCGCAGCAGGTTTAATGTTTTTGGTTGCTCAAAGATACAGTATGTTATCAAGGAAGTCATAGCATTTGAAGAAAAGGGACCAGGTGACTTGCTACAAATTGAGATGATGAGATGTTTAAATTCCCGATTTTTATTGTCAGTCCAAACCGTTGCCAGATGACACGCACACACAATGTGTTAGTTTTGTGCCCATGCACAGAGTAAGCAGAACATGCCACAAAGTTAGCGATAACAAAGGCAGAGGTAATATATTGGTAAACTTGGTAAAAGCTGTCAATTTAAATCATCCTCTCAGTCTCATTGAATTTCTCATTTTCAAATTTGGGGGTTTACCCTCATTACTAGCTCCGTCATTCCAAAGCCTGCCTTCAAAATAAATGCCCCACACAACTGATGGGGGTTAAAACATTACACACAGACAGAGGCTAGTATTCATTGGACTTTTAATTTGAATTACAAATACGTTTTTACAAAAACGTAACTATCGCATATTCTTAACGTGATCTGAGCATGATTCCGCAGGCTGTATTGAATCAGGTCATGGGCCTTATATGGCCCACGGGCCGCCTTTTGCCTGGAATGTAGACAAATCTATCAGCCCGGAGCGCATCATTAACGAGGGCTTGGAAGACTGCAGAAGCGTTTGTGAGGCCAAACCGCACTACGCAGTCTTTGACGTCGCCGTTTGGGGGGTTAAAAGTTGTCTTCCAATCATCGCCATGTCTGATACGAACGAGGTTATATGCATTACATTGATCTACCTTAGACCAATCTGCTCCCTGGAGTCTTTCAGATGTAGGTGGTAGAATAAACGATTGGCCTTACTGAAGACAATCGCATGGTCCTGGTAGAAGTAGCTGAATTTATTACAATTGGAAACTACATTAATAAAAAATTTGAATTACTGAATTACTATTTTTACATGAACCAGGTTTTATGAGCTAGTTAGTTTAGATAATTAAAAGTGAGTTTTACAGGTTGCAGTGTCTCACTAACTCACAGCTGTATCTCCCAACCATTTTCAAGCGCTGACAATTGGACTAGGAGAGGTTTATCTATTTTTCGACTAGTCTACTTTTACTTTCAGACTAGTCAAAATTCCCATCCCTATTACCTATATCACTACCACTTTTCTTTGCCTTGAAGCATGTGCCACATCAAATGTACATACAGTAACAGGCATTTTCTGATCATTGGTGCTGAACTTGAGAGTAGAAATCTTATATATTCTACAATACCTTTTGTAGATATCTTTCTTTTGTACTTTTTGAAAGACTGCCATTATGAGATGACTCTGTCTTGTTCTCCTTACCTTTCTGTATGAGTCTTCTATTGTCGGGTCGTACTTCTCAACAAAGATCCCTTGGACAAATTGCACAGTCTTTAAAGAGGAGAAGGACACACAATCAATGGTATATACATATAAATATTTACAACATAGACCTTATACACACACAACTCCACATACACAGCTCTCGTTCTAGATCTAATGGAAAGATGAAAGGAAGGACTTAAGGAGTGATGCTGATGCTTATGTGATGCAGCGTGCAGCGAAAATTAAGGGAAAAAAGGTCTGTTTGCCGTGTGTGTGTGTGTGTGTGTGTGTGTGTGTGTGCACGTACTGCTGGCCAATATCACTGCACCAAATCCCACGAGACAGCCAAACAGACACACACATTGCCCTAAATGTTACATACTCAGCTACTGTATAAAATGTATATATGAGCATATTGTAGATTTTCCCACAGTATCTGTTTTTACTATATGTAACTGTTAGGGTTGTGCTGGCATCCGCCCGGTAGAGGGCGCTGCAGGACTGTGGTGGTGTAGAAGCATTGCTCTGACAGATCACCAGGTTGCAACAGGTGTGTTCAATCTGGTGATTTGTTGGAGGAATGTTATATAAGGGTGTCGGTTTTGTTCTAGCGGAGGCTTGGCTGGAGAGAGACGCTGGAGGACAGAGAGCTGTGCATGAGAAAACTGGACCAAACACACAGCAGATCCCATAGAAAAGAACAAACAATAAGAGGGGTTAATCCTTACAATAATTATCTGTGTTTGTGCCCATCTGTGCCCAGAACCCTCATAGTAACATCATATACAAATGCCTGGTAGACCGAGAAGTGTGACTGTGTGTGTGTTCCACCGCTAAAGCCTACCGGGGGAACCACTGACCTTTTTCTTCACTTTTGCCAGGCTGCCATTTAAAATGTTCTCAGAGGGTGTTTCCTTGTGGTTATTCACCATGTTTTTAGCTGATGATTGGATCAGCCTAATGCCAGATGTATACTTGTTTATGTAAAGTGAATTGGTGCATATTAAAGTTTTCAATGCAGTCGTTTTTTAGTAAAGCTATGCCCTTCAGTTCTCGATAAAGCAGCCGTGCTAAAACGAGAGACACCGTTATGGAAATTTGCAGCCATAATAGTAAGCAAGGAAACTTGTTTCGGCACAGGTCAGTAGATGCTGATTGGCCAGGATATTTCTTGCTTGAACGAGATTTGAGTCGATTACCGCTTGGCAAGACGGATCTGTAGTGAGAAAAATTATTCGATCAAGGGATCTGGCAGGTTCCACCAGGCTAAGTGAAAAACCTCCACAGCTTAACTAGGACACGACTGTCAGCCTCCTTTTCCCTTGTTAAATGGGTGGGGCAAATCCTGTAAAGACATTAGTGACCCTAACGCTTACCCCTTATAGTGACCCCATTTCTACTAAGGACCAGACTTCGTGTTGGTTGGAGAAAACTTCTTAATAACCTGCCACTGGATCTAGATCAGAATCCAATCTTAATTTATTTCAGAGGCAACAACAAAGGAGACCAAGAGAGAGACACAAAAATAAAGATATCTGTGGGGAAATAGGCCAGTAGTATGTGTGTTAATGTTGGCATCTCTCAATATTGGAACTCACTTGACTGGAAATAAACTGACACACAAACACACACACATTTTCACAAAATCATTCAAACACACAAACACACTACATGGCAGCACATTGCTAGTATGCCGTTAGACTAGACGATAAACTCAGAACTGTTTAGTGTGAACATATATCAAAGAAGAAAGTTAGATAGGTAGTAAGCAGGTGTCAGAATCTTCATGTGTTATTAGGAAGCCTTTAGATAATGCCTTGTGTAGGAGCCATTTATTTGTTCATTTATTATAATGCTTTTCTTTTGTATTGCTGGTCTATGAGTATGTGCCCTCTACAGGTCAAAAACGACTTGAATAGGAAAAGGAAGTGACAGAGGGTGTGGCTGACTAAGAGCACACAGCTTTCGACCTTGCGGTTGATGGGTTCTTTCTCTGTGATCTAGTATTTCAGTTTGTTTTGTATCTACTTTAATTTCTATTTTATTTCGCGGGATAAAAGACCATTTCAATCCTGTAATAAAACCAGATCATCTTATCTTGGACATTCCCTCGGACTTCATTCCTTTTAGCAAACAAGCGTCAAGGGTTTCCCCAGTTAAAACAAATTGTGAGCCACAAATGGAATTTTTTGGGGGATAAATCGGCACTACATCTTCAAATCCGATGCATATGGTTTCCAAATACCATTATCAGGAAAAGACAGGCGGAGACAGGGGTTAAGGGGCCAATATCCAGAGAAGCTCAGGTTCCCAACAGAATCAGGAAGAATAAAAAAAAATTACATTCACAAATAAAAGGTGCAGTGCTTGGAAAATCTATTTCACCATGATATAAAGGTAAGGGCCCTAACACATCTACACCTCTTGGTCCATTTCAATAAGACCACGGTGGATGTATTCCTTTGGTACATTTGAGTTGGTGGTGCGCATCAAAAATCTAACCGTTGCTAAAAAAGCTCAAATGATGTCCGCTTCCAAGTGAACAATGGTGAGGTCTGTAACAAGTCAGGACATTATCGGATCTAACTTTGTAAACCAGACCTAAAATATTGCATTGTGGATTAAAAACGGACGTTTGCGACAAAAGCTGCAAGCCAGACCATTTGTGTTCTTCTACAGAGGTGACTGCGTAGGGCCCACGAGCATCACTTGCTCTGCTCCCCAAAGCTAACGTTGAATCTAAAGGGCTGTGCATGTCCACGACTGGTCCAACTGCTCTTGCCTATGGACATGGACGGCCCAGGAGACCAAGCACTGCACAGGCCCTACGTGTAGTGTATCAAGACCATGATAATGTCTGTTATATGCAGGTTGAGCTGGTATCTATTGTCAGCAACAAGGTGTGAGGTCATTTAAATCTGCTCTAGGTAACCTTTTTTTTATCAACGCATCATCAATGTATTTCTTCAGATTGCACATGGTAATGTCTAAGGGAGAATGAAAAAATCTCGGTTCAAATCAGTGCACTTGAAGTCAATATTTAGTATAAATTTTGTCTGCCACCGGGTACAATTTCTCTGACAAATTTCTTTACGGCACAAGGAAGCAAGATTTATTTTGGCAGTTTACAGTTGTTGATTGTGCTAGCCAGTGGCCGCAAGCAAGCAAACTACTCAGTACTTAACCACTTTGTACTGGGAGAGATGGTGGACACAGGAGCGAAGCAAAAAAGAAACCGTTGCACCGATAAGACTACAAAAGCATAGAAGGAGAGTGAAACCAGAGTGAATCTTGGACGGGCATTTGGTTTGTGGAAATACCTCCGAGATCTGAAAGGACTCCAAACTGACAATGAGTTGGCCTTCTTTCTACTGGACCAGTAAGTACCTTTCTTTTCACTTGAAAATACCAGGACTGTTATGGGCCACAACAACCAAAAATATAGATAATCAGCTGTTTTCTCTACCACCACAACTAGCTGAAGATGCTGAAGTGTATTCCTAGCTAGCGAGATAATTTATCTCCTGGAATTTATCTTCTGTCCGGTCCTGGAACCAGTCTACATACCAAAGAACACGGGTACCATTGTTCCTGATAGACCAGATTTCTGCTACCTACACACACTGTGTAAAGTTTGTGTCAGTACAGGTGTAGTCTAGTGTCTTATAAACAGTTTGTCATATGACATGGTAGTCATAATGTGGACATGTACAAAGATGAATTTGACATGAATTGGGGTCATGTTTGTTTATTAAATTAAAACAAGGTGCCATTTATCGGCAGTCCCCATTCACCGGATAGTTAGAACAGTTAGTTAGATAGTGAAAGCTAGCTGGTTTATCCCGGAGGCAAGTGATACCGAGCAGGGCCAGCGTAGCGTTTCCATTGGCTGTATTGGATGCTACAGAGTTAGCTAATTTCCACTGTCTATGGCATTTATGGCTAGCTAAAGTTAGAACACCGATAGAAAAGCACTCATGCTCAGAGATTATTTATGTAATCCTTGCAGAATAACTGAAATAATCATTCTAGTTTATGCTCAAACTGACGAGGGCTAAATCCCTAGTTTCATGCATACAAGTTATTTGGGTGAATCAATAAATACACTTTCTGATTAGTATACAATGAACATCAGAATTATTTATTGATTATAATACACTAAATGTAAAGCTTTGACAATCACACTTTACCTCGTCTGTGAACATGTTGCTCGCAGCCGTTCTTTTCCCCCTGCTTCAACTCAGCATTGTAAACAAATGCACGTCTTCTTTCCGACAGTTATGGGGGGGGGGGGGGGGGAAATCACCTCCTACATAAAACTACCGAGTGCCTTTAAAAGGTACTTATTTCACATAATGAATAGAATGATTATCTAGATCTTGAAAGTCACTTCTATCGTTTGCGGAGGTGTGGGTGAGGTCAGATGGCCTCATAAGCCTAGGGTGATTTTCCCATGGTTCTTTCGTGGCCTTTGCGTAAATGTATGGTTGTTGATGAACACTAGACTGGAATCTTTCGCCTGAGGGTAGAGTGCACCTGTGTACGTGCAAGTAAATGTATTTGCTATAAAAATACATTTGATTTGATTTTGATTGAAGGCATTCACCCTTGTAAAAGGATTGAGGTTTAAGTTAAGGTTAAAAGGAATGCACCTGTTTTATCTCACGTAGACGTATATCATTACAGTGAAAAAGTCTCAGCCCCACTGGTCCAGTTTCCTGGCAGAGGGATTTATTGTCTTTTGTACTTTTGGAAAAAAATGTATAATCCACAAGAGATCAAATTGAAACCTTTATCAAAGCACCCTTATTTTGCCAAACTGTAAAGAAATTGGAAGCCTCTAAATTCGTTTGGTGCAGACAGCCCCGTTTGCCCTGAAACAGGTGATGGGTCGTTTGCGAACGAACGGCTCTTTTTGAACGTCCCTTTTTTGTGTATATAGGGAACTGCATCACATCAGTAAAAGAGACGTTCTTTCAGCTCTCTCTAAAGAGATTATCTGCCTTGTTCCCCAGTGACAACCCCTTCTCCTTGACTTCTGCTCCAGTGACTGGCATAGGACTACAGACAACCAATCCAACCTAGTTTAGTTTGGTTTAGTTTTAGTTTGTTTTATTATTAGTCATATGTAGGTTAACACTGGGTCAACAATACCATGAAATGTGCAGGACGAGAGTAAGGTCAGCAGCAAAAAATAAAAAATAAAATATAAAAGTTTGCGGCAATAACTATTAAACTAAAACCTAGAATAATTAAATATACAAATAAATGAAATAATAAGGGATATATTTTATATTTTAAATATATTTTATAATAAATATATCATATAAATATATTATTTATATTCTCATTTATATAAAAGCATATACATATAGTATGTCAAGTGAGATCTAAGTACATAAAGTGACAAGTATATTGCACAGAGGGTATGTATCAGATCATGGATTTAGAGTGTAGCCGTATAACAGTGCATTTTTGCATTTTGGAGTATACAAGCCGGTATATACAATACATAGAAGGGAACCTATTTTTGTAAGTTCAACTTATGGCCTGGTGGTAAAAGCTGTATTTGACTCTGGTGTGCGCAACCATACTCCTGTATCTTCTACAAGACGGTAGCAGGGAGAACAGACTGCGTGCTGTGCGGCTGTGGTCTTTGATGATACTATGGGCCGTCCACAGGCACCGCTGGTGGAAGATGTCCTGAATGGGAGGAAGATTATTGCCAATGGTGTGCTGTGCCGCTGTCATTACTCTCTGTAGTGATTTGTGACTGTGGGCAGAACAGTTTCCGTACCGGACTGATGCAGCTGGTCAATAAACCTTCCGTAGCGCACCTATAGAAGTTTGTGAGGATGCTGGCGTTCATACCAGACTTCCGCAGACTCCTAAGAAAATAGAGCCGTTGGCAAGCTTTCTTAACCACGGTGTCTGTGTGTAAGGTCCAGGAGAGGTCCTCAGTGATGAACTCCAAGGAACTTAAACCTGCCGACCATTTTTAACCAAGGCATGACCAATGAGGATGGATAGGTGTCCTCCTCCCCATGGACGCGGGAAGTGGGGGTGCTGCAGCACCCCCTGCTTTTTATGTTGTTTAAGTGCAATTAAAAAATATAGCCTAGGCTACATAACAATATTTTTATATAGCCTACTGGGATATTTTGGGCTTAGTGTAAGACTATGAGCAGAGCAGAGAGGCTGGAGATTCTGTTTGATTTAGGCTACTTATTTTCCAAATGTGTAGGCCTATTATTAACGAGTGTTAGTGATTCTTATTTAGCTTCAGCCACGTCGGTGTCCATCCCTAATAACAGTGTCGGCCCCAACCCTGACAATGAGCTAGACCAGGGCCTATATGATATCCTATCCAGTCGGCTTGTGCTATCCCTTGTGTGAGGTAGGCCTACAATATAATCATGTTATCAATTTAGTTGTCCAACGACATTATTATTAGTTGCAAAAGGTATTAAAGCGTGAATCCCTCACTGTTATTAATTATCATGATACATCAACTCATTAATAATGTGCATCTTGGTGGCAATAGGCCTACGTTGTTGAACTAAAGCCCATACTTTTGTTTTGAAGGCTATTCTGCAATTTCAGCTAAATGTCTTATTTCGTTACTTCGCTAATGTGGACTACACAGTACTGTTCTTGGTGATCTGACCCACGGGGCAGCTCCGTTGCGCGTGAGGTGGTGGTGTTATGCGCTCCCTCTACAGTAGCTATACACCGACCGACAGCGTTTCAGAGCCTTCGCTGCAGTCAGCAGTTATAGCTGTGCTAAATGATGGCCAATGACTGCAAAACTGTGACGGCGCAGTTGTGTTTTCCCATTGTTCTTTTTTTGTGGTCGGCCCTAATTCCAGCGCGTTTTTCTTTTACCCACAATTGTATAACAACTGCGCCAATCATTCAGCGGCGGCACGCACTGCGCTGCTGTTGAATGCATTATAAGGGTGAAACACTGCTTTTAGGCCTATGTATGCCACTGAACTTCAGGACTCCCCAACTCAAAATGCGTTCCAGCGTCCCTGCTCCTCCCTGCTGTCTCCTGAAGTTGAGAGAGAGGTTGTTTTCCTGGCACCAGCTGATTATCTCCTGCACTTCCTTTCTATAGATCAATTTATCATTGTTGTGATGAGGCACCGGATGGACACGTTGTCAGAAAACGTAATGATGACTAGGGGTGGGAACGTTTATGAAATATTGTTAACGTGTTCCGTTCGGAATTTTCTGCGGTTACACTGTGCACGAATCTTTAGAAATGCTGGAGATTACTCTTTGTTAATGAAGTGCTCCTGATTGGTTATTATGCGCATATCAAAATCAAATCAAACAATAGTAATTTAAATGCAGTTAATGTGAGCCTTGGAAATGTGTAAATTAGGGCTGGCCGATTTTACGATTGAATCGATTATTCGAATTTTGAGTAAGCACGATTTGTAAGTCTAAATCGAGCAAATCGCAATTTCAAATAGGTGTACGCCACAACTGATCTCGTAACGTTTGACTAGTAGAAAACGATTGAATTCTATTAACGCCAACGGAACTCATTGCTTTAGTAAAGAGAATACTCATCCTCTGCGAGGGGAGTAGGTCTACTGTGCAAAAAATAAGCTACATTTTGTGATCAGTGTTACTGTACTTTTAGCGCCACACGCTGTCAAACGCAGATGTATCAGACTACACCCTGCGCCCTCTCCAATTTACAAGCTGGGTCTAGCTAGTGTGCAACGCATGTCTAATTTCTTACGCATAATATAAGGTATGACTGCTAAAATTACACCTCGTAGGCTGCATAAGTCAAACATATGTTAGTTCCGTTCGGTTTCAAATTAGGCATACAACTATCGCTGTACGAGCGATTGAAAGCAGAGTTGAGTAACTAAAGTTAAAGGAATAGTTCGATTTTTTTTATGGTTTCGCGAAAATGTTCCAACTCGTTCAGATAGTTACATTCATTGAATTTAATTTTTTTTTTTTGTAATTACATTTTCCCATTTAGCTGCAAATTTTGAATAGAAATCTATGATTGATATCTTAGCAGTCACAGTTTCAATACACATGTATACCTAGACATAACACAATCTTATTTTGAATTTCCTAAATAAAGAAAATACTTATTTAAAAAACCTTCTTGGTATTTTTAAAGTTTGTTCACAAAATAATCTAGAAAAATCGAGATTAAAATCGAAATCGTCCACAATTTAGAAAATATTCGAGATTTCTTTTTTAGGTGAAATCGCCCAGCCCTAGGGTAAATGTATATAATGCATGCCAATTTGATTAATAGCCTACATAATATCGCATGGCATTGTCAAAAATAGCATCATATCTTGAGTCGGGTCAATCGTGCCCTCATATTATCGCCCATTTCCCCTATTGTGCAATAGCCTACATTTATTTATTCAATATAATTTTGATGATTAATAGTGTGTTGTTTCAAATGCACGCAAAAGAGTTGCAAATGTAATAAAGCTGCGTCCAATCTATTATAGCAAGCGTTCTGCAGTTTGGCCCCACCTCAATCCACTTTGCCATTGTGAATAATCAGACAGAGATTTTAATAGTAAATTTTTTATTAATTTAATAAAAGTGCAAAAATATTTAACTTAACGAAATATAAGGCCGGTAACGTGTTCACTCCGTGCCTTGTCACCTTTCTAACGAAGTTTGCCAGCGTTGCATGCTGCTGCCCAGGGCCAGTGGTAGCGCCAGCACTGGTGTGAAGCGCGTTTGGGTGCTTCCATCTGAAATGGTTAAGCCTCGACCTGTGCTATTATACCTTGGTTCAGTTTGAAAGAGTTTGCATTTGATCTTGTCTACACTCTCACTTTTTTCAAAGAAAGAATATACTGGCCTACGCGGGGCAAGTGTTACGGCTCTCCCCACCATGTTTCTATTGTCTGGAAAACATTAAACGTTGTAATTTAACTCACGTTTTTTTGGGTTGTTTTTTATTGTTACGTAGGCAAAAAAATTTGAATACAGATTTAATAAGGCTAAGCAGGAATATTTTTTGACTTTGGAGAACTTTGTAGGCTACAACTTGTGATCATTTTGTATTATTTGGTGAACCAAAAAACTGCTTCTATAGGCCTACGTTTAGAGATATTTTGTATAGCACTTCAACTTCGTGTGCACGTGTACACGTTCCCATCCCTAATGATGACATTTGAGCTGTGCTTGGCAACAGTTGTAGGTGAACAGGGTGTACAGTAGGGCGTATATAAGTCCAATCAACGTTGTGTTCAGTGTCCATGCTACAAACATGTGACAAATGCAAACTGCGCTCAGTAAAAAATATATATAAAAAAAAACATTTTTTAATGCTTTCCTTCAGACAGGGCAGTGGATGGACAGGAAAGGTGGGAGAGAGACGGGGGGAGAAATGCAGCATAGAGCCCGGGCCGGACTCAAACCCAGGCCACTGCGTTAAGGACTAGCCTTTATGGTCTGCGCCTAAACCCGATGAGCCACCTTATTCACACACGACAATAAAGCAATAACACTTTAAAACGATTTTGTTTCTTTCATAGAAAACCACAATTGGTTTGAAACTGTTTAAAAAAGTTGGCTAATTCAAACTATATCTATATAGCAATTTCAGCATATTTTCTAATGTATCCAAAATGAATTGTAACGCCTATTATACAATTTCACACCCAAGTGATTAGTCATTGATTATTTTAACTTCATATCAATATGATTGTTTTATTTGGTAGGCTATATAATATCATAGACAGGGGACAACCTTGATTTGCATGTTCTCCCACTCATGAGACAATAGATGCAGGAGAGCAGGCAGATAAATGTAGGATGAGTGACAGTTGGAAATAAGCAGTATTTGGGCTTATTTCAACTCTGAAAATGAGACAATTGCAAAATATATATATAATTGCACAAAGCCGAATCAGAGCCAAATGAACTGTCTCGACTACGAGCTGAATTGCCCATCACCTCACAAAAGATCTGGCTTGCTCGGCAGACCACGTTGACTGTGCGAGGGAATCCCATGGACAAACCCACAACTTGTAGTACCAGCATTAGTCATCGTTTTTTGGGGCATGAGTTTGCCAGGAGTTGTGATTTGAGCATATTGGTAAATGCTGGACCTTTGTGGGTCCCTGGATTGTTTCAGTCCGTTGCTTTTGTGTTAATGGTTAATAAAAGGTTGGACTCACTACATTGTGTGAGATACTTACCGTGACAACTTACTAATTAATATTAAATTTAGCAGGCTTGAGTTTGTCATGTTATGATTTGAGCATATTTGTTATGCTAAATACAGTACTTGTGAGGGTTTCTTGACCCAAAACGTTTGTTTTGTATAAAGCAAGCATATTTGGTCCACTCACATTTTAAGAGTATTAAAATGTCACATAACGGCAAATTTGGAACAGATAGAAAATGTGCAATTTACATGCACCCTGAACTAGCAATTAACTATGGACACCCATTTGATTAAATATATATACACATATAGTACCAGTTAAAAGGACACACCTTCTCATTCAGTGGCTTTTCATTTATATTACTTTCCACAAAGTAGATTAATACCGAAGACATCCAAACTATGAAACAACACATTTGGAATTATGTACTAAAACAAACCAAAAAAGTAAATAAACCAAAATATGTTTTATATTTTAGATTCTTCAAAATAGCCACCTTTTTCTTTGATGACTAATTTGCTGAAGTGTACAATGTCCAAACTTTTGACTGGTATCAGTATATATTAGGGCTGCACGATATGAGGAAAGTATGCAATATGCGATAACATTGTTGAATATCTCGATAACGATATTTCTTGCGATGATAAAAAGATATTGAAGTGCACACAGCACTGCCTTCCTGCTGCTCAGAAACAGCAAATTGCCTATGGATTTTTTTTATTGGACAAAAAATATATATGAATGATAATTACATTTTAAAGCGCAAATTTCCACCTCCTGCTGCCTCCTATGGTGCCTAATGGCGAGGGCTCCGTCTGATTGGCCAAATGTATCCGTGCGGTGAAAAGCATGGCGCGTATCAGACAAAGTAGCGCCAGATAAAATATCGCAGTCTTTTGCAATGTGTTTATTGCGCAAGTTGACATTGCGATAATGATAAAAAAAACAATAGCCCTAGTATATATATATATATATATATATATATATATATATATATATATATATATATATATATATATATATATATATATATATATATATATATATATATATATATATATATATATATATATATACACACATATACATATATACATATATATATATATATATACATATATATATACATATATATATACATATATATACATATATATACATACATATATATATATATATACATATATATACACACACACACACACAGTATATTTTATATAAAAGACTTTTGACTTACCAGTGCAGACTTGCCCACTCCTCCCGATCCCAAAACCACCAGTTTGTATTCACGCATGCTGATGTCTGTCTGTCTGTCTGTCTGCCTGCCACCTAAGTAGAGAGAAGAAAGATCAAATACAACATTCCAGATAAATGTTAAAGTGAGCGCTTGTGTGTCTGAGTTCTTCCTTTGCATCAGCAATAGATTTCAAACCACTTAGATCTCAAATTCACACGTGGATCAATGTATGCTGGGTTGGGTTGGATGTCTTTTAAACGTAATATTTCCCTATTCACAAATAGCCAGTCAGAAATGCGATGTGAAACTTTTTTTTTTTTTTACATTTTAATTTAAATACATAGTCGAAGGCCCACACAGAGATAAATCTAGGGGGCCAACAGTCAACAGATGTTAAGAAACACATACCCCTCATATTAGTTTTAATAAGCACACTCGCTGAAAACATATAAACACCCAACAACAACAATGGTGGTGACAGGGTGAGTTGTCTTTTTGGATTGTTGAACCTATTAGATTTCATTTCGTATTCTTATTTTCACCGTGGATCCCACCACATATTTGTCTAATTTAACTTTTCAAATAGTATGTAATAGATGCCACTGAATATGCTGAGCCTGAAACTTCTATTGCCTGTTCTGTAAACCATGATGCGCCATTGTTTGCAGCTGGCTTAGCAAGCACCAGTTTATTCGCCTAATTCACTTGGGCAGACATATAGGTAAAACGGCGCACAACAACATGTCTTGGATAGGAAAAAGCTGTGAGTTCCAAGTCAACCTGTTTACTGGCCATGTCGGCATACTGCTGTGCCCAGAAGTACACATAAGGCCTACTGTAAAAAAAAAAATTCACGGAAGGACATTTTGTCAATTTAAAAGGTTGAACTGTTAGCTGATCCTAGAGAGAAGGATGGGACTGGGTTTGGTTGCAAGTCAGCATGTTCTTGGACTATCATGTCATTGGTTTGGAGATGTAGACGAGATAGTTACTATTTGCATTTTCTGATTATTTGCGCACAAAAATGTATTTGTTTTCTTTATTAACCTTACTCAGCTAGGGTGGGTTGGTTTGGGAATTACCTCGCCTATAGCCAAGGGTAGGAGTAGGATCAAAGAAGTTGAAAAAAGGAGAAACAGAAACGAGAGACGTGTAATTATAAAGGATAGGAAAGCAACAGGTTTGGGTGTGACTAAGGTGAGGGAGGTGGGAGAAGAAATATTAGGCCTACACGGTGCAGATAAAATAAAAATAAAGGGAAAGCATAGTTCTTCATCTTTTACACCACTCAAGGTGACGAGTCCCATGCTGAGTGAATTGGGAGATATCCTACATGCTAGGGTGTTGAAACGTCACGTTAGTGGTTTTCCTTAAATCTGATGCCCAACAGGGAAAAGCCCTATGCCTACAGAGTTTGACAAATGAAGAGGGGGGGAAGTGCTCATCACAGGAGTTGAAAGAGGAGTCAAGGGAATCATATAATTGTACATATAAAACTCGCCCTTGCGGGTTTTAGGTAGACACATTGTTGAAATGCTTAAATTAATAATTCCTTAGGTGCATTATTCATTATTGTACATGGTACTGGTGAAATTGTGCTCTTGTCATGTTAATTTTGTTTGCGACAAGAAATAGTGGTTGTATGGTGGTTGTTTATTGTTATTATCATGGCTTGGTTATTGTCCATTTGGGGTACTTTGGTCATTTAAATAACATGGGTTATCTCATTATGTGATGAACGTGAATATTTTCTTCTAATACCCATTTTCAGTGTCATTTTAGACTGATTTACACTGACGGGATGCGCAGCAAAGCCTTCATACTCAAGTTACACACATTCATCCATCTTCTTGGCTGGAGGGTGTCATACTTGACAGCAGAAACTGCTCCGTCCCACTCATTGCAGCATATAGGCTACTCCCTTTCTCCGTAGCCATCGGCGGGCAATACAAGTATAAATCAGTAGATGATAAAGCACATCACAGCACTTTGCTGCACACGTTGCCCCTAATTTGAATTACCCGCCTTTGGTTCTACGTCACTCTGAGAACCAGAAAAAGCCCTCCCCCAGGCTGGAAACGGCTGTAGTTTTTAAAATTCAGAAAATGACTATGACGCAATAGAATCATTTTCCCTACACTCTGCTGTTTGATTGCCAAACAACAAATTACGATAATAAGTATAAAATACAGCTTTTGTATATGATGAAAAACATGAAAAAGCGAAAATAGGTGAAGTATCACTTTAAAGTTAATCTAAGGCAGTATTTTGTGTTACAGTGCTATTACCTGTAGAGCTCCCGATAACCTACTGTTAACATTTTTATACAACGTAAGCTATATATTTAATTGACGAATTGCTATATAAAATTCAAAAAATTATAATAAAAACCTGTTAAATTAAGCATATTCAATACCACAAATAAAAATGTATTTCCATTGGTCTACTGTTAAAGTTATAATCTAGTAAACTCACTACTCCGCTGAGCTTGACAGCAACATAGCTATAATCTGTCCCCCTTTTTTTAAGGCAAATGGAATCTGAAGAGTTCAGCACTCCTACTGTTGGACCTATTCCCATCATATTTGAGAGTCAAACTGAAATATGTGTTTTATATCCTTTAATTTACTCTGTACTACATAAATTACATCCATTGCGGTCTTGACAGTGAGGAGGTGGAGGCCTCAGCAAGAGTCAATCCCAAAAATTCTGAAATCAATCCTAAGAAACTCGACGACACATGAGGAGTTGATGCACATGCCAATGCTTTCCTCAGGTATTGTTTTAACTAACTTTAGATTACATTATAGAATCTAAATACAAATTGTATTTAAAATACAACTTGCACACAAAAGCAAAGTTAGCTGCACCACTGATTCAAAAAAAGAATTCTCAAATAACTCAACCAGGTTTGACGGGCTTACTACAACCATTTTCAATCACACAGCACATAGTCTGCGTTCTTTGTGCTTAACAGACAGATTTGCGTATACCCATGTCATTCGGGTAGGAGTAGAAGGCGATTCCGAACGGAGACATTGTTTAACCTTTACATTTTCGTCCGCTTGGACATGATATATATTGGGTTTTGCACAAGATATGTTGAGCCCTCACACCCTCCTATAGTTCACCTCAGGCCCCACAGTTTGGGATGGTTTTACTTGGACACATCGTTACTAGGCATGGTCAAGACACACCACACACTGACACACACATATTAGATGGGAGGCTTTTCCCACAGACTTCACGGAGTATGACCTGGTCTAAACCTCTTTTTCTATCTCTTTACCTTTTTCCTCTCTCAACATTATTCTGCTTTCTGTTTGTTCTTGTAATCAGAGCGAGAGAGAGAGAGAGAGAAAGAGAAAGAGAGAGAGAGAGAGAGAGAGAGAGATTGGAGAGATGTGGGTGTACATACCAGCCATACCAAAGCATGTGTATGCAGTGCTCTAGCAGCTAATGTTGTAAGGGTAACATGAATGGACATGACAAATACAATGATCCGTGATTCTCTGAATCTCTATCAATCATAAAATATTGAACCAGCAACCTATTGCTATATTTACCAACAGAACTCACAGCAGCCTCCTATCACAACACATACTCCCTTTAAAACCAGCTCGGATCACTATGGATCCAGTTTTCTAGGTATAAGCATAGGAGTGCCACACATACACCAATGCATCAGCAGTACAACATGCACTTAACAGGATAGGCTGTGGTTGGCTCGTATGTGTCAGTGATCATACACAATATACATAAACATAGCTAGATGGATAGATGGCTTGGCAGAGTGTGTGGCTGTAATCTATGCTTTCTCTCCTCTACTCCCTATGCGGAAGGGGGAGAGAAGCACAGAAAAAGTAGCCTACATTTTACCTGTAATTAATTCAGTATGCCTAACACTATAACATATAGCCTACACCCACTAGTGAGCTTCATGTTCAAAAGTTTTAGGAAGTTAAAAAGACTCACGCTTACTTTCATAATTAGATATGTGCTATAGATAAGCGTGAGACAAACTAGCATGTAGTCCTGGGCCTTCAGAAAATGGTCAAGAAACTCAGCATAGAGAGCGAATAGATGGGGAAAAAACTGAAAGACAGACATACATGGCTATAAACGACCTGTAGGGAGAATAATTATTTCTAGTTTGTTACAATTTGTTTTTTATTTATTTTTACAACATGTTCCATGTTGAATTGCATAGAATTTTGGGGCCTTTAACTTTTATTTCATATTTATTTCTTTGTAACATGTCACAACAGGTAAATTAAACATCCTACAAACTGAAATATGAGTTTGAAATATAGCTACTAGGGAAGGAACCTTGTAAGTATTGGAAGCCAAACATCCTCTTGTACTATACTGGTTACACCATTGTTCAAATGGTGACACCACTAATCAAAGTTAGTTGATACAAGGAGAAGTAATTCTCTTGCATGTGACAGTGAGATAGCAGAATGAAAAAGAACTTGCCGGTTGATAACTATCAAAAGGTTTCCAGAATTATTGATACGATCATGTAATAGATCGTTTCAAATTTGATTCAAACGTTCCCACTATTTCAGAATTTGCAATTGCACAATATTTGGTACAGATAACGGTTACATATTCCCAATTCACTTTCTTTATTGCCACAATAGGATGCGAGAACACAGTGGATTATGTCTCTTATCAATTGCTTATTTCATAGCAGCAGGGTTATCGTTCGCACGGTTTAACCACCCGGAGTATACATTGACTGGTGTGTTCTGAAGCGTTCTTCTAAGAGGAACCCGAAAGGCCCAACTAGGCGGGGCACGTCTACTCACTCTGCTCTTAACTACTGACAGCGACAATCCCCTCGGACTGAAACACAGATCAAACTATTTATCAAGCCTACAAATCTTACGTAGACTTGTGGTTTTGTCAAGCTCTTAAGTGTTCGTTAATTAAAAACGACATGGGTCATCTAGAGAACACTTTAACTGGGCAATCGTACAACTTTTCATTTCCGTTGTAACTTCGTCTCTATTGGGGGCGGAAAAGACTCAGTGTGTCGAAAAGGAATTCGCTTTTTCGAACAGTCTAGTGCCGCAGAGCCACGGCTCAGTGGAAACACCGACAGAATACAGCGCGGATCGTTTCCTGTTACAGCAATAAACAAGGCCGATGCTAGAAGAATGGAAGCATTTATGCCCCACCATGTTCTCAGCTGTAGTCTTGCTATTTGGCCCGCGGTGCTTCCGCAAGCCCGGTTATGCATTTCAGATCACCGGTGATCGTTTTCAACACCGGAACGCTCTGCTCACGGGCGGGCAGACACACAGCATGCCTTTCGACTGTTGACGCCTCGCACGTTTCCTGTCCGAATGATACCCTGGGTCGGTGGTGATAACGGTGCTTTAGAGGCAAATCAGTCTCATAAAAGATACAGTACGCTACTTACAGTTCCCCGGTTGTCTCCCTCTTGAGCTCTTTCTCTCCTCTCTCTTTCTCCCTCTCACTGGGCCGCTCCCTCCGCTAACTGAATGCCCCCCCCGCCCCTCCCTGTCTCTCTCAGTCTCTCTCTCTCTTACACACACACACACACACACACACACACACACACACACACACACACACACACACTCACGTGAGGTTCGGCTTCTAATGACGTAGTAGCCTCGCTTTCATTAACGTTACAGAGCAGACCGTACGTTCTCTCCCTGGCCTCAACACTATTATTCCATTTTGTGATGCATTTATAATTCCATTATGATGATTTGCTTCTGGTTTCTTTTCTATTCTTTATTATTGGTTAATTCTGCCGTGTGTGATAAATGCGCGGGGCTCGGCCATATCACTACTCATTTCTATGAGCAGGTGCGTGTTTAGGGCCTGGCTATTGGGCCAGGGGTCTTTTTTCTTTAGCCATGGGTATTTTTTTTACCGACAAAATATAGAATTTTAGGAATTATGATCTCATACAACCATTTCATAATTTGTAGCAAACGTGTCTTGGCACAGAGTATGGAGAGTGAATAGCGGATATATTGTGTATAGTAACAAGAAAACAAGCCCAGCTAAATGGGTTAATGCAATTCCCCCCAAATAAAAAAAAACTCTGGAGGGCGCTGGCATTGAACCCGCTATCGCACACGCAAGGCAAGTGCTCTACGACTTGAGTTCTTAATACACTTCGTAAACAGTGATGGGCAGTAACTGAGAACGGATAACGCATTACTGTAGAATTATTTCTTTCACCAGTAACAAGTAGTGTAAAGGATTATAATTTCCAAAAGTAATTATATTAGTTACTAATCCAAGTAACACTGTGTTACTGCGTTGCCAATACACATCATTATAATTTGTTTCCTAGATAAGCTATCTCATGATGACGTTTTTACGCGCGCCAAGTCAGGGTAGGTCACATCAGCAACTACCCAAAAACCTAAACGAAGGATAGCGGATGAGTTAGAGGGTGAGACTGAGAGGCAAACTTTCAACACCTGGAAGTTTGTATCTGTTAAACAAGGCAAAGAACATTGCTGTCCGTTGTAAGCTTTGTGCAAGCAGCAAAATACTGTCAACCAACAATATTTTCAATACAGTACAACATTTTCAGCAGAAATACTGATATACAACGTTTCAACCAAAACAAGTACACTCTTCAACTCCCATATCCTCCAATAGAATTTTGAATTGTTAAATGTAAACAAACTGCTCTTCTTTCAAAACCTGTTGAACCGTGTTACATTTATCTGAGGCAAAAAACTGATAGCAAATTTTCCAAGTTCTGTTTTCCCTTTGGGGCTTTCAAGGCTGATAAAGTCCTGTGAACCTGGCCCATGATTAATGGATTTGTGCTTTAAAAGGGATGTAAGGTAAAAGGCAACTTGTCCAACATTGCCTTGTAAAGAAAAAGAGAACGTTTTTTCTCCTATCACTAAGACCGTCCTACTTTCTTATTTAATGTACAGTGATGGGTTCTAAACCTATCCCCAGTTGAAAAGCACAAAGCACTGGTAAACTGCATCGACTAGAGGGTTGATTTTACAATTGTCATTCTGTTTTCAAGAGAAAAGCACGATCTTATCCTATGTAGAGCTCCAAGTCTGCTCTTCACCTTCTTTGTGTGTTCAAGCATATGAGTCTTAAATGACAACTTTTCATCTAGGGAAATTCCCAAGTACTTGGAAACTACAACACACTCAATTTGGGCTCCATTTAGGGAGCAAATATTATATGCTTTATAATCTAACTTTTTGGCCCTTAAGAAAAGCATATATTTAGTCATTGACTCACTAAGGGTTAATCTCAGATCTCTAGGGATTTCTGTACACAATGTAAATGTCCTTGGAAGGTTTGACATTGCCTGCTCTATGGACGGTGCACAAGAAAAAAGAATGGTATCATCTGCATAGAAATGTACTTTACAGTCTTCGATAGAGGCACAAACACAAAGTGTAAACAATGTAGGACCTAAAACTTAACCTTGTGGCACACCATTTATTATATAAACAACTTTGGATTTCAAACAGTTAGCATCTACGCACTGTGTTCTTTCAGAGGTAGTCTTGGAATCAGTTAAAAGCTGCATCATTAAATCCCAGCAAGGCTAATCTATCCAGAAGTAATCTGTGATTAACTGTATCAAAAGCCTTGGACAAATCAATAAACATAGCTGCACAAGGTTTCTATTCATCAAGAGCAGTAACTAGATCATTTACTACAAGAGTGGCTGGTGTAGTAGTACTATGACCAGCTCTGAACCCAGACTGAAAAGGACTTAAAATGTTATTGGTGGACAAGAAAGTACGAAGCTGTTCATTTACAAGATATTCCAACATCTTTGCTAGACAGGGGAGTTTGGAGATAGGTCAATCATTATTTAAGTCTCTTGCATTCCCCCCTTTAAGCAAAGACTAACCAGAGCTGATTTCTTTTAGGGATCAAACCAGAAGTAAGTGTTAAACTGAAAATATGTGTCAGGGGCTCGGCTATAAAGGGGGCAGAAAGCTTTAGCAGATTGTCACACCCTGCTCGTTAGGAGGTGACAAAGAGGGAGACAAGTCAGAGTCTTGTGGTAACAATTATTTATTTTAAACAAGGAATGCATGACACGCTCAGCCAGAGCCAAAAACAACGAGCGCCAGGACACCAACAAACATGCCAGCCAAGCAAGAGAGAGCAACGTGGAAGCAAGGCCCCGCTTAAATATCCCAGGCCTCAACCAAGTACAGGTGTTCCTCCTCAAGGCCTCCTCCCCTTTCCTTTCAACATGCAACAGAAATACAAGGACACAGCAGGGAAAAGGGATAGGAGGCCGTAACACCCTCCCCCATAAAAATGGGGACCATAGGGACCCAAAACAAATGGCATCATGGTTAACAAAAAGGGAATAATCAAAGAATACATCATACATACCCGAGCAAAAGGTGTTGGTCTGACATGGAACACATCCCACCCTCCTGTCTGCAAACAATGAGGGGTGCGCACATATCAAGTGTGCTAACTCCACCCGTCTTGGAGATGTCCAAATTGGCCAGAGACTCAGAGTTCTTTAGCGTACCTAACAAAACACAGTCATCATGCCCAACTCCCCCTTCCTCATCCAGAGCAACCACTTCCGTAGGAGAGCTGGATAACTCCACTCCCACCAACAGAACAGATTGAGCACTCGCCCAGACTAGGATCTGTCCCTGGAGGACGAGCATAGTATGGCTTCAACAGATTAATGTGACAAAGAGTTTTTTTTTTCTCCTACTAGGAGTCGCAATCTAGTTTAGAAACTTGACGCAGCACACTATAGGGACCTGAAAACTTTGCCTGGAATCGATAACCAGGAAAAGGCAACAAAGCCAGCACTTGACCACCAGGGCTAAAGTGACGTTGTTCTGCCTGACGGTCATACAACCTCTTCATTTTCCTCTGGGAGGTTTTTAGTTTCGCCCCTGCTAACCTCACAGTGGCATACAGCTGGTGCCTAAAACCATTTACATAACTAAATAGATTCAAAGGAGGTTCAGAAATCTCCCAGTCACTCATTAACACTAACAAAGGGCCACGTACGACATGACTGAACACCAAATCATTTGGGCTAAACCCAAGACTCTCTTGAGAGACCTCTCTTGCAGCCAACAGGAGCCAAGGTAAGCCCTCTTCCCAATCTCGCCCCAACTCAGTACAGTAGGAATGAAGTAGCGACTTCAGAGTCGGATGAAACCGCTCTAAAGCCCCTTGACTTTGCGCATGATAAGCGCTGGATTGATTGTGCTTCACATGAAGCTGCTGCAAAACGTGGGCAACATTTTTTTATGTGAAATTGGACCCTTGGTTACTCTGAATAAACTTAGGTATCCCAAAGATGGATAAGAACTGGGTTAGAGCCTTTCCCACGGATTTAGTAGTTATACTGTGTAAAGGGTAAGCTGCAGGCTATCGGGTAGTCTGACATCACCGTCAACAGATAAATACTACCGGACTTAGAGCGAGGCAGTCCACCAACAAACATGCCAACCAAGCAAGAGTACCAATAGGAGGGATAGGATGCAAAGGTGCAGGCTTGATTACCTGGTTAGGTTTCCCAGTCAACTGGCAGGTATGGCACGATTGGATATAGGCGGAAATACCCCTCTTTAGACGGGGCCAATAGAAATGACGCAGAATTAGATCGTACGTTTTCCGCACCCCGAAATGCCCAGCCACACCATCATGTGAAACCTGTAAGACCAAACTTTGGAACTTGTGGGGCACAACAATTTGGATAATCGGTTCCCCAACAAAACGATCTCTCTGCGGAATCCACTTCCTCACTAACAACCTGTCTAGCAGGTAGTACCCAGCAACATCACTTTCCATCTCCTCAGAAGAGAAAAGCTGTTCAAATAAAGGCTTCAACACAGGGTCTGCTTTCTGCTCTTCCACCAACTCTTCTCGAGTAACAGTGCTAGGAAAATTAGAGAAAGGATCACTCAACTTAACATGAGCTTTGCTCACAGTGTCATCAGTAGGGTCAGTATCAACACGGCTCATAGCATGCGACAGCGCAAGCTGGAAAAGGCCTAGGGACATTTTGTTCCCTCTCTTTAGCCTCTTCTAAGAGTGGAATAGATGAAACTATCGGAGGTGGGAATACGCGTCCCCCAGCCAGATAATTTCCCAAAATGATCTCCACACCCTCTACCGGCAATGAAGGCCGCACACCAATCACCACTTCCCAGAGCCAGAGCCAAAAACAACGAGCGCCAGGACACTAACAAACATGCCAGCCAAGCAAGAGAGAGCGACGTGGAACCAAGGCCCCGCTTAAATATCCCAGGCCTCAAACAAGTACAGGTGTTCCTCCTCAAGGGCTCCTCCCCTTTCCTTTCAACCTGCAACAGAAATACAAGACAGCAGGGAAAAGGGATAGGAGGCCGTAACAAGATAAGGGGTCTAATTTATTTGCTTCCATAGAGCTCCTCATACACTTGGAGTTGCATAAGGCATGTAGAACTTCCAAGCGATCAAATTATCTAAATGAAAAGGAAATGCTATTTCCATGAGAATGACATGGAAATGTCTCTTTTCCTACACTAGTGTCACCGCCATCTCCCGGTGCGATTTGTGCCCCAATATTTTTACTGCACTCTTCAAAAAGAGAGCCTGATTTTAGAAAATGATGGTTAAAAATATCACAAATTTCCTTTTTATCAGTAACCGGACTGGAAACTAGCATTGTATGCTGAGGAAGACCGGAGAAAACACTGCCTTTCCAGAATTTTGCTGAGTTGTTTCCACATTTAGTAAAATTGTTCAAGTAAAATATTGATTTAGTCCATTTCTCCATATGTGTGTACATGTATTTCTAAGCTGTCTAAACATTTGCCAGTCCACATCACAAGCCGTAGATCTAGCCACAGCACAAGCTTTGTTTCTCTGCAATATTTTCTCACCAATTTCAGAAGTATACCGTGGATTGCTCTATTTTGAACTCTGAATGTCTTAAAAGGGGCATGTTTGTTTGCTAACGAATTTAAAATAATTAGAAAATACTCAAGGGCTACTTCCGCATCTGGAATGAGAGCAATAGATGACAGATCACTGTTATACAAGTCATGTAAAAATGCCTGCTCAACAAATGTCTTAAAATATCTCTTACAGACATACTGAGATCTAGATCTCTTCATTTTAGCGTCTTTAATACAGCCAGCTGGACAGTGAGCACTAAAATCCATTGGGAACACACAGGAATCCGAGCATTTATGTGGCTTATTTGTGAGGATAAGATCTAACAGGGAAGACTTACTAAGATTCCTCATATTTGTCCGTGCGGGTTCTGTGATCAATTGCGTGAGATTTAACTCATTACACATCGTTTTTACGTTCTGTTTTTGTTAGGTCAAGTAGGCTAATAGCCTATATGAATATACTATATCAATTTGGCAGAACAGTGAAACAATTTTGGGGTATGCGCCCCGCATTAATTAGCTGCCACTGCCTCTACCTAGGTCTCGCACAGTACCATGTTGATGGAGAAAGTCCCAACCAAGTAGGTTGGTACACCCTGGTTAACCTCTCTGATAACCTGCATGTCATGCTGTAATAGGTGTATGCCCAATCACAGGGTAACGGTCATTGTACCTAAAGTGTCCAAACAGTGTCCATTCACTGACTTTGAAATAAGTATTTTCAATGGTCTCTTACACAATGAGGAAATAGACATTTGTGTTGCTTTGCTAATAAAGAAAATACTGAAGCCTGTGTCTAACATTACGTGCATGTCATAACACTAATATTTATGTATGCTGTGCAGGTGCATTACTGCGGCCATCGAATGCTCAATGTCCATATAATGTGTAACACTAACCCGCTTTCCTGTAGATGGAGCTGTTAGACTGGTTTTGTCAGATAAATGAATGTATTGATCATTTGGGGCGGAAGATGCAATAGCTGATCAGCTAGCAGAAGTTTCCCTGGTCATGATGATTAGGTCTGTTGTTGAAGGATGATGTCTGAAGATTCCAGTCATGATTATATCTGAGACATTGATCTTGATGATCACTCTGGTGGTCCTGGAATGAGAGATGCCTCGGAGAAGGACTTGAGCTTCTAGGACGATCATTGTCATGACGGCCGGTGGAATGTCTACGTCTCTGCTCGAGCTTTGCCCGGAGAATATCTGAAGCCATAGTGATCCATGGTCCTCTCCATTGGATGTTGGGAAGGGATCTCTTCATCTCGATGGTGATGTTAATAATTTCCTTGTCTAAAGAAATCTCCCTGGTTAGAGGTGTATCCGGACAAATGCCCTGATGGGGAGCGACGAGAGTCCAGGGATCTGTTGTTTGAATATTTACGAGCTGAGCTCCATGCAGGTGCATTATACCTTTTTGGACTCCTCCTGTGTGGTGAGGGTGATCTGTAAGCTCTGGGAGTCAGTCGTTTTTCATAGTGGTGTTCACCACGGTCATTAACTGACATCAATCATACATAACACCTCTCACCCCCTGCATTAGACCGTGGGGGCCTTCAGCAGCTCCTTTAGCCACAGACTGTTACACCCAAAGTGCAGGACGGAACGCTATCGCAGGTCCTTCATCCCAACAGCAATAAGACTCTTTAATTTAACATAGTATGACATTCTGTCCATCATCACCATCTGTCACCTCTGTCACTATAAATCACTTTACTCCAATGTGAAATGCTATTTATTATCATATACCAGAAGTGATTCTCCTGTGCAATCCACACCATGCTCGTTATTCATATTCATATTGTGTGCATTTAATTTATCTAGTGCAATAACAATCCATGGGTATATTTGTATTGGTATATTTGGAGAATGTATAGTGTATTTTATGTATATAGTATATTTCTGTCGTTTATGTGTTCTATTTCATATGGCTGCTGTGACAAGTGAATTTCCCCCATGCGGGAGTAATAACGTTTTATCTATCTATCTAATCATTTTTAATTTAAGGGCTGCTAAGTTTCTACTGAGGTCACTTACAGTGGCTGTGAGTTCTTGAACTGCTTTCCTGGGATACACAGCTGAGTCCAATACAGTGTTTCCAGTTACAGTAGTTCCCCTTCCTGTTGTCCAAATGGGATAGTGCAGTGTGTAGAATGTGGGCGATGGCGTCCCCTGCAGATCTATTGGGGCGGTAGGCAAACTGTGGTGGATCCATTGAGCAGTGTGGAACAGATTTGGACCCTGACCAGCACTTCATCACCACAGATGTAAGCGCCACTGGGCGGTAGTAATTGAGGCAGGCTGGGTGGGCGATCTTAGGCACAGGGACAATGGTGGACATTTTGAAGCATTTAGACTCGGACAGTGCAAGATTGAAAATATTTACTAACACTGGACGTGGTAAATCGTTACATACAATACACAAGGCTGGTGCTAGTCTAGTGGGCAGTTTGACAGCCAAAACAGCATGAAAATCCACATTTCTACCGCTGTAGCGAGCTTCTTGTATAACTTCATTGCGCCGTGCCCACATTTTTAAAGACTCATTGTTGTCATGCCGAAATGGAGGACGCAACGGAATGTCCCTTGGCTCAACGTGCATTCTCTGTTGATCCATGCCTTGTGCAAATGGCAATGGAACTGCTTCTTTGTCAGACATAACATTCTCTTAATACTAATAGATTGGGAGACCGAATCCCACAGAACCTATTTCCCCTGTAAAATAAACAACAGAAGATAATGTTGGTGGGTGCTGCTCGTTACCAAAGCATGCGACGATTGTTACCATTCTCGCTTTTAATACTTTCCCCGCTTTAAAATGTTGTAGCTGTTTTTAAGCGTTGAACTAAACTTTAATTTCAAGTTTCGTGTTTTATTTGATTTTTGACAACAGATAAAACAGGAAAGGTTTCAATCAACAGACAAATTTACAATGGGAAAGGTAACAAATCGACAAACTTGCTTATAATTGTACTACTGCAAATCGCCGGCAACCGTGTTGGTTAGCCAGCTAACTGTAGCTTGCAAGGTAGCCTAAACTTTCAAGTTAAGACAAAACCCTATGAGCGTGACAAACCACTGTTGCCACCAGTGTAATACTAACGTATTGTATAGATTCAGGTGGCGTTTGTTGATGTACACAATCAAGAACACTTACGAGCTCTTTAACTAGTTTATTATGTATGGTCACTCAACAAACAGTCCACATTCAAATCTCTTTCCCTCGCTCTATTCTCTTTCAATCAATCATCAATCCAACCCCCCTAAAACAAACGAACCCCCCTGGGAATCCCTAAACGATTCTTACTGACTAGGGCAAAAACTTTGTCACGCACACTCAAGGAGCTTTACGTTTTATTTGGAATTCAGGCAATTCGGGCCAGCGGTTTACCACCCTACCACAGACGAGCTGTGTGAGCGCTTTAATAAAACGCTGAAAACCATGATCTGTAAATTCATACACGAGGATAGTCGTAATTGGCATAAATGGTTAGATTCCCTGTTATTTAGCGTGAGAGAAGTACCCCAGGCTTCCACCGGGTTTTCCCCCTTTAAGTTAATATACAGACGACCTAGACCTGCTTAAAGAAAGCTGGGAGTGTAGATCTAGCAAGAGTAAAAACTAAATTCTGTATGTTATGAACTTGCGTGCAAAGCTACACTCACTGCATAGGCTTGTAGAGAACATTTGCAGCAAGCCCAGGAACAACAGAAGCCCCTTAATGACAAGGGAACTAGACTCAGACAATTTGCACCGGAAGAAAGGGTCCTTATAAAGCCAGGGCCATTTGTGGTTACACGGCGAGTGGGGGACATAGACTATGAGGTAGTTCGCTCAGACAGGGGACACAGCACACCGATAAACCACATTAATCTCCTTAAAAAATGGAACGATGAGGTTCCTGTTCCTGGCTACGGTGATATTGGAGGGAGATGAGTTCGGACCGGAAGTCCCAAATGCTAAAGCTAGCACTCAGCTTCAGTTCAGTTTGATAGCAGTCTCTCGCTGTATTAGCAAGCGGACGCCACCAGACTACAGAAGCAGTTTGCTGATGTCTTTTCTCCCCTGCCTGGCCGAACCAAGCCCATAGAACACCACATAGATACGACACCCGGTTTAACGGTGCATATCCATCCCTGCAGATTGCCCATGCTCAAAAGAGAAATTGTGAAACGGGAGCTTCAGGCGATGCTAGACATGGCCGTGATAGAAGAGTCAAGCAGTGCCTGGGACAGCCCCATTGTGCTGGTGGTGAAGTGGGTCGCAGGCCGGTGATGTCCCCGGCCTGCGGCTAGAGGAGGAGGCACTGTGGAGGACTGTGGTGGTGATGAAGCATTCCTCTGACAGGTCACCAGGTTGCAACAGAGGTGTGTGTGTGTGTGTGTGTGTGTGTGTGTGTGTGTGTGTGTGTGAACAATAAAAGGGTGATTCCCAAATGGAAAATGATGGTGTCTGTACTCGGTCTGTGCCCAGAACGTTACACTTATCAGCAATTTTTCTATCAGCGAAAGCAAAGTTTCAGTGTCAAGAGTGGCGCAAATTCTTCAAGTTTCATTACCATGGAACATAAAGGCTGGCATTTATGAGCATTTATTAGAATTTTACAACCTTCACATTGCCATCATTTTTCTTCCCTGTGACTGATTTTCGTGAAATTTGACACACATCTAGACTAGAGTACCGACTTCCATAAGGATAACTGTGATTTATATGCAGTTATTTGATAAACCATGCCCACAAGATAGGCTTTGGTCCAGTCAATACCCGCTTTTAGGGCTTCATTACCTATGAAACTAAGAGCATGAGTACGTAATTTTCGGACATTTAATCATTCAGAACCAAAGACATTAATATGAGCCATTTAAAGCATACCCCTAGCTAAACATGCTCAAGCAGTATCACAATTTAACAAGTAGGCCAAGTTTCATTTTGATTCTTTCAGCAAGCATAGCCTGACCTGACTTCCTCAAAGATATGACCCATGCATGGCCCCTGACGGACCCTACCACACACACACTTTCCTCACAGAAACAACCCCCCTCTCCCTCCTGTAGAGCGGAGGCTGGCCGGGGAGGCACACGGAGGAGGAGACAGATGACAGAAGGACAGGAAGAAAAACAAGTGGAGGATAAGAGAGAAAGAACCAATGATGATGAATATGTGTTTCTCCATCCCCTCTCTGCTTCATCTGATTACTAGATTGCTGCTTCATCTCATTGCTGATTGATTTATGATCTAGTATGTGCTGTTCTACCCGATTGCTATTTTTGTCAGATATTTGTGTTGTAAAGACAAGGGGAGGCTACCTACACCAATGCACACAACCCAGTTTTGGAAAACACACCACGGCCACACCACTCCTGCTAATGAGGGAATCAGCACAGCATCTTTTCCTAGGCACATCACAATACATCCATTGCCATATAATTCTGTACCAAAAAATACAAAATACAAATAAAAACATCCTGAAACGTTTTTGGTAACTTCTTGGTTGTGCTGTAATTCTGTCTATGTTACCTATCTTGGGCAAGCTTCACTGGAAAATGTATTATATAATGATTAGAGGTATCTGTAACAAGCCATTTTTTTTTATCAGAGTAGACAGAGCAACATTACGTCTAAGCTGAACACTAAACCTAACAATGTGGAATAAAATTACAAACTAGTTAGTACATGGTTTCACTTTGAGCGGACCAGACTGTCTGACTGATGGAAACTAGACGATCTTCATCCCACGGTTTCCACTTAGTCTCTCATTTACACACACAAAAAAAGAAGTCAACTGTTCCTGTTCTGTTCTTGCTGATTAAAGTTTTTTTTATCCTGATAATACTTTAGTTTCTAATTCATTGTTTGCTGTCTTCTTACTGCCCTGTGCTGCAGGAGAAGCTATTCCGTTCTCTCTGCCAAAGCTGAAAGGGGTGGGTGGGCAAAAGAGGAGTGAACCCCCTCTAGTTTTCTTTTAAACAACCTGGCCATGCCACACCACCAAACTAAACAAGGTACAGAAAAACAAGGTAAACAGCACAGAAACAAAAAAAAGACAACATCTTTAATTGTCGATTTGTTGTCTCTGTCTTAATCCACAGTATGCATAATAAATCTGTCTTTATGTTGTATGTACAGTGGGGCCAAGAAGTATTTAGTCAGCCACTGATTGTGCAAGTTCTCCTACTTAGAAAGATGAGAGGTCTGTAATTTTCATCATAGGTACACTTCAACTATGAGAGACAAAAATGAGAAAAAAAATCCAGGAAATCACATTGTAGGATTTTTAAAGAATTTATTTGTAAATTATGGTGGAAAATAAGTATTTGGTCACCCACAAACAAGCAAGATTTCTGCCTCTCACAGACCTGTAACTTCTTCTTTAAGAAGCTCTTCTGTCCTCCACTCGTTACCTGTATTAATGGAACCTGTTTGAGGTCGTTTTCTGTTTAAAAGACACCTGTCCACAGCCTCAAACAGTCAGACTCAAAACTCAACCATGGCCAAGACCAAAGAGCTGTCGAAGGACACCAGGAAGAAAATTGTAGACCTGCACCAGGCTAGGAAGAGTGAATCTGCAATAGGCAAGCAGGTTGGTGTGAATAGATCAACTGTGGGAGCAATTGTAAGAAAATGGAAGACATACAAGACCATTGATAATCTCCCTCGATCTGGGGCCCCACGCAAGATCTCATCCCGTGGGGTCAAAATGATCATGAGAACGGTGAGCAAAAATCCCAGAACTACACGGAGGGACCTGATGAATGACCTGCAGAGAGCTGGGACCAAAGTAACAAAGGCTACCATCAGTAACACACTACGCCGAGAGGGACTCAAATCCTGCAGTGCCAGGCGTGTCCCCCTGCTTAAGCCACTACATGTCCAGGCCCGTCTGAAGTTTGCCAGAGAGCATATGGATGATCCAGAAGAGGATTGGGAAGTTATCATGTGGTCAGATGAAACCAAAATAGAACTTTTTGGTCAAAACTCAACTTGTAGTGTTTGGAGGAAGAAGAATGCTGAGTTGCATCCCAAGAACACCATACCTACTGTGAAGCATGGGGGTGGAAACATCATGCTGTTTTACTGCAAAGGGGACAGGACGACTGATCAGTGTTAAGGGAAGAAGCAACGGGGCCATGTATCGTGAGATTTTAAGCCAAAACCTCCTTCCATCAGTGAGAGCATTGAAGATGGAATGTGGCTGGGTCTTCCAGCATGACAATGATCCCAAACACACCGCTCAGGCAACAAAGGAGTGGCTCCGTGAAAAGCATTTCAAGGTCCTGGAGTGGCCTAGCCAGTCTCCAGACCTCAACCCCATAGAAAATTTGTGGAGGGAGTTGAAAGTCTGTGTTGCCCAGCGACAGCCCCAAAACATGACTGCTCTAGAGGAGATCTGCATGGAGGAATTGGCCAAAATACCAGCTACAGTGTGTGCAAACCTGGTGAAGACTTACAGGAAATGTTTGACCTCTGTCATTGCCAACAAAGGTTATGTTACAAAGTATTGAGTTTAACTTTTGTTATTGACCAAATACTTATGTTCCACCATCATTTACAAATAAATTCTTTAAAAATCCTCCAATGTGATTTCCTGGATTTTTTTTCTCATTTTTGTCTCTCATAGTTGAAGTGTACCTATGATGAAAATTACAGACCTCTCTCATCTTTCTAAGTAGGAGAACTTGCACAATCAGTGGCTGACTAAATACTTTTTGGACCCACTGTATGTGTTGCTTTGGCTGGTTTTTACATTTGGAAAAATACTGGACGAAATACCGTTTTTTTTTTTACTCAGGTTGGGTTCTAACTTCTGCTACATCGCTTCTGGCCAATTCAACATGTCTTTGTCCTTCGGAGGGTATGTGTCAGTGGGCCAGTGTGAATTTTCTGCCTCTCCTACTGGTCACATAAAAGTCCCTAGGTCAATGTCTGGAAGGAGTTCCCACATGAATCCGGTCCCCATGCCAACCAACTGCCCTCAGTATCATATACCTTTGAATGTTATCCCATGGTCTCGCACAACTAGATTTCAATTGAGAATAGATGATGATGTAGACAACAAAGATAGATTACATTACACAACTTTGTGTCTTTCTGCATTACGGCATATCTTCTCCACTCTGCTTCTTTCCTTCTCCACAGAAGTAAAACTCTAAAATATTTCCACTGAAGTGGGCTGGAACCCATTAACCTCATGCTCTACAAAGTTAGCAGGGCTTTAGTTTATGTGGCATCACTATCTACTCCCACACAACCCAACTGCCCAGGGTCACTGCTTAGCTTTGGAGAAGGTGGGATGCAGGGTGCTATTGCTGCTGACTTGTTTGTTTGCCTTTCTGTCAATCCTGTCTGACTGGACCAACGATATTAATAATTTGCTAACTATAACATTGACTCTCCTATACCATTGAACTACTGCCTACAGAGAACAACAGAGAATACAGGTAATCCACATAACTATAGTTAATTAAAGATCAAACAGTTCACAGGTATCAAATAGGTTAACATGTTGAAGGTAATGTTAGGACTAAACTACTTCAGGGTTAATTAAACAACCTACCTTAAAGGTGCTGTAAAGCAAATTCCAAGATTTCTTTTTAAACACATTATACATGTTCGAAAATAATAGCTGAAAACATGTGAAAAGACTATTTAGCGCATAATTGTGGAGTTAGACCATTTAACAAATTTTCACCACCATTTTCACCAGGTTCTTTTGGGCGGGCCTTAATGGGAGCCTAATGATGCACTGCTGCCCCTACTTAGCCTGACCCCTCCCCTAACACTTTAAAGACTAGAGCTTGTTAGTGTCCCGCTCGCTCATAACGTAAGTACCACAATAGATACTGTGTATCACAGCCTATAGTTTGCTAACTAGCTATGCCTTCACCCCGCCAATGTCCTCTGGCTCCGAATTAGTTTCTGGCTCTAGGGGCTCAAACATGTTCGGTTGTGCAACAACAAAGCTGCTAGAAGGAACATTCATTTTTTCTGGTCGGAGTGGTTTTTGACACTTAGGAGAAGCCATTTTCCCCTTCATTGGGCATGGTTCCAGTGCCTTCTTCCCCCAGTGTTTCATAACAGAGACTACTGCCTATTTTGTCACGAATCTTGAAAACAGATTTGATATACTTGGAGAATTTTGTAATCGTTCAAACTTGGCTGGGTGGTTAACAACACATTTCTCTGTGGTGTGAGAAACTCAGAACACATTCTTGTATATCACTTTGAATTCCATACAATTAGTTCCTTTCTTTTTCCTGCTGTGCTCGATCATTCGTAACAGAACTGCACAGAAGTTGGGCGATTTCATAGTACCTAGTCATTTTCTTCATGGCAGTGAGTACAGATTTGACCCTCGAATATGGTGTCTCGTCTCTGTTACCATTAGCAACAACGAATTAAACGTTCGGTGAAAGGCCTCTATTGCTTAAACTCTTGAAGAATTACAATAGTCACTATTTCTATATGCACTATTCTTCCCCTGTCGCCTAAATGGTCCATTGTTAATATCATGCCCCTCATTCTCCATGGCATCGGCTGTGTTGGAGCCATTCACAGTATAAGTGGACAAAGCCAACATGGCATCACCCATTGGTTTGTGGACTCCTGTTTTGAAGGCTTGAGTTTGGGATTGAGGCCATCGCCATCTTGGTTGCAACGCCCGTCGCCATGTGTTGTTTTTAAACCAGAACTGACAAGTTACGTGTTGTATTAACCACTTATAGTGAAAATATTCATTCTAATATTGTGTTTTTAAAATTGGTTCTGTAAATCTAAGGTTACGTTAACGTTACCTCAGTGAGTGTTAAACAGTGAGAGCGAAATGCAAAATGGGGTGTCAATAACAAGGTAGCCACGCCCTAAAGCATACCCTGCTTTATCATCTATTTTACTCTAAATGGGACCATCATTTACAAAATAAACACCATGCTGTATTGAAAAATACTTGAAAATAGCGATTGAGACCATAAAATCGTAAGGAAAATGTTAACTGGTGTAATAAAGTAAGTGTGAAGTAGGGTCGTTTTCTCATAGACTTCCATACAATCGCACTCCTTTCTGCCAACAGTGGTGCTCCCTGCTGGCTATTAGAAAGAATGCAGGTTTAAGGCACTTCCACATATGCTTCACTTTTCAGAGTCGGAACTACACCCTTGTTTGGAGCATGTGTAACGGTTGTGATTCGCTAGGATCTGACTTTTTGACCCCCGTGCTAGCGAGAACTCTTAAGAACTTATTTAGTCTCTGACAAAGTCTCTTTACAAATTTTTGTTTTTCACATGTTGTCTACATTTTTTTATAAATAATTAATAGGAAAATAAATCATGAAAGGCTAAGTTTACATCACTGAAACGTACGTTTGATGTGCGTCAGATTGCATATGCTCATATTCATAATAAAAGATAACGGTCAACAGCGGTAATTAATAATAAAAGCTGTCCCCATTTAAATTAAGGAGCCTAAATTACATTAGGCAACTCATTTAACGAGTGATCATATTGGTTGAACTTAATTGAACACAATTTAAAAACTCTCATTCTTTTGATATATATTTTTAAAACACTTGTATCGTCACATGTTTGCAAAATGTAATCGCTTTCATAAATTTAAGCCACACAAGCACTGTGTGCCAGTACAGGAAATCTCGCAGTAGCTAGACACATCAGTAGTATTTGTGTGTGTGTATTTTCTCACCAAGAGACAGGCAGATGATGATTTGTGTTAGCATTTTTCCTGCTAAGATGACCTAAAATACACCTAAAAAGAATTGATGTCCGAGTTGATTTGTTAAGTTCTGCATGCATATGTGGAGTCTATGTGTTTGTATCACCTTCGGTTTTTAGCGTCAAGTCTAGGATAGTTATAAAGCTTAAAGACAGGTTTGGTCCCAAGTGGCTCCCTCCCTCCATCCTCCTCAACTGGACCTAGCTTTCTTGGCAACCCCGCTGATGAACCAGTTTAGAGTGCGCGCGGCCCTTTTAATGTGGCCTTTCCACGGGATGTTTGCATTGTTTTGTGTGGAGTGTAATTTCATCGCGGGGAATTTACCGGTTACCGTCGGATCTTCCAGCACTGTCCCCCGGGAGGCGGCAAGATCTAATGCAGGACAATTTTATCTCGGTATGTAAACATGCAATATTGTGTTTCCAACAAGCCCACATGCACAACCGTTTCAGGAAATGTGATGGCTCATTGTTTAATTGTTCTTCTTTGTGTCATTCCAGTCTGCTGACGAACGTTGGAATATTTACGATTATGTCAAATCGAGGATCAGTGCAAATAATAGGCTACTACTGAAGTGCAGAAAGATAAGTCTGGTCAAATTAACTTGATGCGTGTGTTTGTTGGGGGAGTTTCTTAAGGGGGATTTTGCTTGACTACCTGTCCTATATTGCTAAGAGGAAGCGCGGTGACGCGGGTCCCAGTTCAAGATCAAGGATAAAAGCGGGTGTGCTACTCCTCAGACATCAAGCCCTGAACAACCTGCTGTGCATCAGAAAGGACGGCACAGGAGACATCACTAACTTGCAGGAGACTTGTCAACTCTGTGGCTGACTTTTGTGCTATATCTGTTATTAATAATTAATTAATTATTCTCGTTTTGCTGTTCAGTTGCAACGTTTTTTTTTTCTACTTTGGAGTAATGAAGATGACAGCGGTTCTTTTCTCTGTTGCTGGTATGCTGATTATTACAACACGCTGCGTTTGTGATGCTGAGAGCCGCTACCATATCAGAGCACCTATCAGCCCCCCACTTCAAAACCGAGAGACCTATCTTGCTGTGCAACTGGTTGCGCGACATGTGAGTGGAAATATTGCCCTACTTGCTCACTGCAAGTATTTAAAATTGCCTGCAATTTTGTTCGATGCTTTAGGCCTACCCCTTTTCATAAGTCTACCTGAAATTTTGTTATTGAGTTATCCATCGTGCCAGCTTCAACTGGATGATAATTTATTGCAGGGATAAGATATCCTTTCCTTTTTCTGTGACTTAAAGTAAATATTTAAGCAATCAATGTAGCAACCTAAATGAATATATTGTAGCTTATAGTTTATACAGATGCCCTGTATTACTGCATTAAACTCTCTTTCACACCACCATAATCACTGAATGTAGTTTAGGCCACTGTTTATCTAAATTACAACTAGATGAAATAAAATAGTCAGTGTAAACGAGTTTGTGAATGTCCAGACTCACCCCTCCTATTCCCTCCCTATTCACCAGGCCCAGAAGTACGAGTCAGAAAATGACACCAGCGTGCGTTTAATGCCTCGAGTCGACACCAGCCAGGTAACCACAATGTTATGGTTATTGATTGCGTTGAAATGATCAACTTAATTTAATTCAGACTATTTACTATGTTAGATTTACGAAGCAAAACTTACATTATAAGCGGAAGTTTGCTATCTTTTCATTGAATGTATATAGACACGATGTTTGTCTTATATCTAATATACTTCTTATGCTTTCTGTAGCCTCAGTTGAAAATCTGCTGTTTCCATGGCAACATCCTAGATGTTTACCTGAAGAGAATTCTTCATCAAAAAGACCAATATCCCAGGATGCACCTGCTGATAGCGGACCTGACTCGTATCAACCACGACCTCAAGAAGCACTGTGTAGGACCAACTCTTTCTGAAAAGGTGTGTAGGTTCAACAAAATGTGTGAATTTGTGTGTGTGTGTGTGTGTGTGTGTGTGTGTCTGTCTGTCTGTCTGCCAGTGTAACTGATCTGATCAATCAGAGACACAGCTTGAGGACTGCTGTTATTTCACTCCTGAAACTTACTGAGTGGTTTCTCGCCCCCCCCCCCCTCCCCCTCGTCTGTAGATGTCTCACAATCGTCATCTTATCGTGCAATTCAGAGAGAAGCTTGTAGAGGTAAGTAAGACCATCTGGGGATTAGGCTCTTCTGGTATAGATTGTCCTATGTGTCCAGAGTTCAGTGTGCGTGGGTAACATGTCTGAGAGACTGAAGTATGATTCAAATGTTTTTCTGTAGGCTACTTCTATATTGATGCTAGACAAGGAAAGGTTTCTTGAAGCTTTCAGATTTTTACAGAGAACACGTATGTTGGGGTTGGTGTGGTCGTATACATATAGTGTGTCTGATATCCTATTGTTTCTGTGTTTAATTCTAGATGGGTGATGGAGGCATCAACAAGGCCATTGGAGAAATGGACATTCTCTACACATACCTCCAGGATTTCTGTGTTAATGCGTGACATCTTTTGCTCCTACCTTCATGCTTGTTACACCGTTCCAGCATTGATTGCTATAGATAGTCCTGTGACACGGCATGATGTCTATAACTTCCCATGACTAAATGTTTTATTTATGAGCATAGTTTTATTGAATAGGCCAAACCATAATGCCTTGCACTGCCAAGAAGACCAACACTCAGGAAATATGTTATTTATATTTGTTGTACGTTTAAATATTGTTTATTTTGTAACTGTTTATTACATTCATATTTATTTATGTATTTATATGGATTCTAACATACAGTGTGATGTTCTGGAAAGTGTTGTTTGGTAGCCACCTTGGGGCAAAAGTTTCTAGATGATGTGCTGGTCACATGACCTTTTGCACTTTGTAAAAACATTTTGCAGCATTTTGATGTCATGTACAGATACAAATGTTGCCCTGTCACCTCTGTAATTGGCTTTCTGGGGTCTTGGAAATGTACCTATTTTTTTATCTAAATAATAATAAAAAAAGAAGATAGAAATTGAGATTTTTCTAAAAACGAGTGTCAGTTTGGTACATTATTATTAGCAATTATGGATTGGTGAGCTTAGCCATCGCAAATCAATAAGCAGAAATATAATGAGAGAGGTGGGGTGGATAACAGATCAACAGGCTACAACTCAGAGCTGATTATCTAATATTGGCACATTGTTTCTATTAAGAAACATTTCCTATGAAATCCTCCTTCGAACATGATATATATTTTAGGATTTTTTTTATATTACGATGTTTTAGTAAACAAATTACTGAATTATTATTATATTATAAGTTATTGAATATACATAAGAAAAACCTTTCAATAAATTCTGATACAGACTAAACCTTAATCATACATTTCCTATCGATAAAAAAAAAAAAGATAATTGGCGCAAGAGCAATATAGTGTTTGAGGAGCCCAGTTCCATTCAATTGGGGGGAACATTTTATCCTTTGTGACTCAACCTGGGATATCAGTTGAACACAGTGGTTCAAGTGACTGGACTTGTTAACACAGGTGAATGAATCAACCAGAACAAAACACTTGTCATCTGTCAGAGTAATGAGTAAAAAACGCAAGCCTTATAAAATACATAGTATGCTAAATGTTACTGGTAAATTAAGGTGAAGACTTCCTGGTCAATGACGCTACCTGGGTGGAGCTGGAGCCTCATACCTCAACTATACCGTCACCAACCCTTAGTCCAAAACTTCCTTCTCATGCTGCTTTCAGGAAGTAAACAAAGGACGTATCTTCCCCCAAAAATTACCTGACTGGAGTGTGTGGGTGTCTGTGTATATGTGTGTGCTTGTGTATAGAGAAACTGTAAGCTGTCACTGCAATTCCCAGCAAAACTGTAAAGCTTTGTTCCACCACTCCACTGAGACAGCCGAAAAACAAAAAATCCACAAGGGGGAAGTGTCGGGTGTAGTGGAGGGAGAATAGAGAACAGGGGTAATACATTGTATAACAATGAGGGGGAGGAATCCAAATAATTGAATTGTAAAAACAGATGCCAACAGTGAAAAGTGATAAAATAATAAGAATCCAAAAATGAGCTTAAAAGGTTTCACACAAATTATTTTGAAATTATCTAATTAATTCTGTCAATACTTTTAATCCTGAAGAGGGATAAAAACATTTTTATTTTTCTAGTAAGGCCTCTTAATAGTGTTTTAAAATATTACCACCTTGAGCTTTTTTGGGTCACAGTAGGTGACGCAACACGTAGGTGTTGACCTGATTACAACCTGGTCTGCCTCCTCATCCTGCCCATAACACTGCCAGTAACTAACTACTACAGCTACACGCTCATTAAAACAAACACACACACGGGTTATGAGGTTCATAGCGGTTTCTAGCAGGTTGATGTCATCTATGACTTCCCTTATTTGCAAGGTTGCGAAACGATATAATGTTATTTCATGAAATATAATAAAGTGCCCTCTCTCCGCTAAATTCAATACACATAGATTATATTTACGTGTGAGAAGCTTACACAAGCACGCAAATTCCCCAAACCCTGTACCCTGTATTACTAATGAATTAAACATTATGTGGTTTTGTCTTTTGTACTGGGTATTTGTGTTTAAAGCATGAGGTTTTGTAGCATAGCCTTTAAAAATATGATAGATATATGAAAAAAAAGATTATACCGTAACGTATTTAAAGAATATATTCGTAACGTATTATGATGCATTCGTATTGATTATAAGGACATCAGAAAATATTCCTAACTGTGATACAACTGGGTCCGATATGAAAATTATTTGTGTGAATATGAATCCAAAATTTTGCCTATACCCATGAGTAGTTTGAAAAACTTTTGAAAGTCTGAAAACAACTGAAATTAAAATCTCATCTGAAAACATTGGTTGTAGCTAAACTAAAGACTGTACTTTATGTCTGTTGGACGTATTTCTCTTCAGATGTTATCTAGGACAATCTCTAGTCGTGGTTACTTCTGAGAGCAGAATCCCGTCATAGTCGGAAAGCTGCGAATCCAAATCGTGTAACCCTGAACCTGTAACCTAGTTTTATCTCTCCAGAAATCTTATCATGCACTAATCGGGCTCTTGAGCACGTAAACCACAATCTCTAACCACAGGTAAATCCGCAAGATCAAAAAGAATGATATTGGCAAGATCAGCACCAACCGCGGGAGAGAGCGCTGACCAACCTTTGGAAAGTTGGAGTCTGCGTTAAACAGCGTAGGTAATGGAACAGCGCAAGATAATGATTTTTTTTAAAGGAGGACGGCTGGTATAAATGAAGAGGTTCTTGCAGACCTTAGTTTACAAGCACACACACTGCTTCGCATTGACGTGTACAGTCCACAATCACAAAATGCGATCTGCACTGGTGATGCTGTTGACCGCGGTTCTGGTCAGGATGATAAAGATGCAGGTAGAAGGCTCGCAAGTGAAAGCAAGCTTGGCGGGAGCTGAGTGCACGTGCAGGCAGCAAATCCCGGCCGAATTAATTCGACAGCTGATGCGGAAAACTAAAGAACTCATCGCCTCTCTACCGGTAAGAATTGTAAACCAGACATGGACGGCTGTCTATGTGAGAATTGGAGCTTTTCGCAAAGTAGAATTCCACACTACATTTCCTACCAATTTAATTTGCACAAAATTAACAAATATAGCCTCTCATACATAAACAAACAAATTACCAATTTGATGTAAAAGTGTATTGTATAAAAAAAATTGACTATTAAAAGAACTTGTCACATAAATAATATAGACTACTTTAATTTCTAATTACTGTTGTTTTTAAGTGTTTTTAATTTCCAAATTAATATATATATTTTTTAATGCAGATGGACAACAAAATCTATAAAAGATTGTTACCAAAGTTCTGCACAGCTTGTGATAAGGTGAGTCGGTAGCCTATATTAGTAGGCCTATTACTTTAAAAGTCTAAAAAGTAAAAAAAAGAAAAAGAAAAAAAATGGATTAAATAGGGTCATAGAACATTAGAATTTTGTTTCAAATATATATATTGTTACACTATAGTCAAGAAAATATATGTATACAATAGTTTATGTCATCTGTCTTCAAGTCTATTTTTTAATTAAGTATATTTGACAACTAAAGTGTTTGAATGAGAGGTTGGTTTGGGAGGATGGGCAACTGATTCCAACGCCAAATTGCAATCCAAACATCCTGATTTCCAAATCCATTTCATAATTTTTCCTACAAAAGAACTCAATATATTAAAACTTAAACTTGAATAGAAGAATCTATCATTTTCTTTTTTTTGCACCCAGCGTGGCAATTAAACCTGTGAGCTATATTTTGATGAAGGAGAAGGAAGTTCCACCTCCACATTTTTGCCAATGTTAGCCAGGCTACTCCAACGTGTTCCCGTGTGTTTACAGTATGCAGGGTAAAACTTCAGTATGCAAATTCAGACATTGTGGGCAAGGGTATACAACTCCAGAAAATGTAGCAATGTTGAATCTTTGGAACCTCTGCAATGTCATTTATTTTTTAGGATAGAATTAGCCATTGCAATACATCTCTCAAGAGAGGTTGCAATCCCACGATATCAGTCCCCATTTCAGTGTGACCCTATAGCTCAAACCGGATTTTTAATTGAAATTGGCTGAAAATATCGTTTGAGACTGAACCTTGTTGAAATTGTGGTTTCTGAGGCCCCTCTTAGAAAAGCCGCAATGGTTTAGTCCGCACCTTTAGGCCTATGCGTCCTATCGCAGTTAATCGAATGGAGTGAGACTGTTGCTGATGCTGGTGCACCAACTTTGCGACCAGCTATCAGCTATTGCCGTGTTTAAAGCACATTGAACAGCCAACATGTTTGAAATGGGCTACACAAATCAAATGTATTTGATTTGATAAAGATAACTTCTAATTTACCTCAGTGAGTCCACTCCACCTTCTAGGCGAGTTGGTTGTCATCAATTGTCATCATCGTACAGATAGGTGAAAATCCCTACTATAGCTATGTCTTCTGCTTGTTTACTTGAATAGTATATTACTAAAATCATGTAGCCTAAGTAACTATGTCTATCTGTCCAATTCTTTTCAGACTTTTTTTGCCAATAGTAATGTGCACTGTCTGTCAATCCCCAAGAAATAGGCTATAGCATGACTCTAGTGAAGCTTTGTCTTTTATTATGCAGTATAAGCTCTCAATGTAGGGGCTAAAAAACGAAATGGAGTTGGTATTTTTTAGCTTTCTTTTACAGAGCTTTCCATAAGCGGCGGCTGCCGGCCAAACACCCATGATAGGGTAGACTGGGGGCAATTGTAACAGTTTCTGCTTTTTACCCTGTAACTTAAAAAACGCTTCAGCTGCACAAGTAAGTTTTGTATGTGTGCAGCTTACATCTGTCTACTAACTGTTAACAGCATTTAGAGGTTTCTAGGAACAACATGTGTGGGGCCTTTTTCATTTGAAGACAATTAGACCGGTGTTACATTTGCCCCTTGTACCAGTACATGGGGTCAAATGTAACAACTTCTTAAAGACCTACATTCAACTATGCTCAAAATTAAAGAAATTATAGTGAAACATATTGCCAAAGATGTATTTAAGATTTTAATTTTAATTTTCTCAGTTATTTTCTCAGTGAAGTAATAGTAACTTAAAACAGCAATTTTCTATCTACATACAAAATGGATATATCTTAAGGATATAGGACACAGTAGTAAGGTTAAGCCAGTGTAGACATTTTAAAACAATGGTGAATAATTACTGAAATTTCATATCTCCCTCTGTCAGAAAATTACATGCAATGATTAAGTAATGTGATGGGGTCAGTTGTAATAGTGTTGGGGGGTAATTGTAACATGGTGTTACAACTGCCCCCAACCCCACCAGCCATGATTTAAGCACCCCTGCTAGCTAGCAACAACAACACTCACACATGACAAGCACATTCATGTTTAGCCAACAGAACAGGGATCAAACTGAGAAAAGTTCAAATACATAAACACTAAAAGGGAAGATGTTAGAAGAAAAATATTGTGATTGTAAAAAGTTTTCTTTCGTACCTCAAAAAGAGATTTGTTTAAATAATTCCTGATGCGAGCAACTTTGGGCTAGTCCTTGTGCATGCAGAGGGGGAGTGTCAGGGTGCATGAGCAGACTGCATGTCACGAGTTTATCTCTTTCCTGATTGGTGTAATCTGCAGTGTTACAATTGCCCCGTTACAATTGCCCCCGGTCTACCCTAATAGAGAAACGTGCCTGTCGACAAACTTTCACTAGGGTAAGCGTTAGTCAAGTCAGACTTAAGGTGAGGCTGGGGAGCTCAGCTCACTCAACTGTTTGAGGTAGAATATTGTAACTAATTAAATCCATGTGAAATTGCAGATTTTCTGGTGATCATTATGTCGTACAATAATAATAAGCTTATGAAACTTTCCAATACGCACAAGTTTGCTAGCTACAAAATCGGTGTAAAACAAGCTAGCTAACTATAATATAGTGTGCTATCATAGCCAGGGCCGTCCCAACACAATATGCCGCTCTGCAAATACAATTCTGCCGCCCTGCCTATAGATACAGTCGGCATTTCGTCATAGTTGGGGGCGTGGCGAGGGGCGGAGTCGGCATGGGGGAAAACAAACCTCTCCTCCTCCTCCCTCCCTCCTCCCTCCCCCCCCCCCCCCCCCCCCCCCCCCCCCCCCCCCCCCCCCCGCCGCCTAAAGGCACTAGAAAAGCGCGGTTTTTATACTAGTAAGTTAACCTCCTAATGGTGTCATGTCTTATATAGAGTCACTTTTACCACTAGAAAAGGAACGTTACTTTCGAAAATTAAACTTGATCGGCTCAGATAGTTGTCCATATGTTATTAATGACTGGACGAATGATCCAACCAAATGGCCCGAAGTATCATTCCCAAATATCTTCTGGTATCTGGTTGAATTGCCTGGTGAGACACTTGCACTAATATTACATTTACTATAGATATGATCAATTAAACTTACCATAATATCAGTACCTTAGAGTACAGCCACGAACACTATTATGTTATAAATCAAAATGTCTGGGTCAGACACTTACTTATTTCATTGTGATGTGAAGCCCTCCTGGAGGGTGACAGACAAGCTTTATCTGACCTGGATTGCTGTACAGGGAGAAGTGTCATTCCCAGATATCTTCTGCTATCTGGTTGAATCGCCTGGTGAGAAACTAACACCAATATTACATTTACTAATATATAAACGTATCATATCAGTACCATAGAACAGCCCCACGTAGGGCTACACTAGTATATTACAAACCTGGACTGGCAATCGTAATGTGCAGGACATTAATAATTGATAAATTAATTACACTGCGTTCATTAGGGACATTCGTTGGGGGGCTTTAGCCATGAATGCTTTGTCGATCTATACTATTATCTATCTATCTATCTATCTATCTATCTATCTATCTATCTATCTATCTATCTATCGTAGCATATACAGTGGGGCCAAAAAGTATTTAGTCAGCCACTGATTGTGCAAGTTCTCCTACTTAGAAAGATGAGAGAGGTCTGTAATTTTCATCATAGGTACACTTCAACTATGAGAAACAAAAATGAGGAAAAAAAAAAATCCAGGAAATCGGAGGATTGTAGGATTTTTAAAGAATTTATTTGTAAATGATGGTGGAAAATAAGTATTTGGTCAATAATAAAAGTTCAACTCAATACTTTGTAACATAACCTTTGTTGGCAATGACAGAGGTCAAACGTTTCCTGTAAGTTTGCACACACTGTAGCTGGTATTTTGGCCCATTCCTCCATGCAGATCTCCTCTAGAGCAGTCATGTTTTGGGGCTGTCGCTGGGCAACACAGACTTTCAACTCCCTCCACAAATTTTCTATGGGGTTGAGGTCTGGAGACTGGCAAGGCCACTCCAGGACCTTGAAATGCTTTTTACGGAGCCACTCCTTCGTTGCCCGAGCGGTGTGTTTGGGATCATTGTCATGCTGGAAGACCCAGCCACGTTCCATCTTCAATGCTCTCACTGATGGAAGGAGGTTTTGGCTTATAATCTCACGATACATGGCCCCGTTCATTCTTCCCTTAACACGGATCAGTCGTCCTGTCCCCTTTGCAGTAAAACAGCCCCAAAGCATGATGTTTCCACCCCCATGCTTCACAGTAGGTATGGTGTTCTTGGGATGCAACTCAGCATTCTTCTTCCTCCAAACACGACGAGTTGAGTTTTGACCAAAAAGTTCTATTTTGGTTTCATCTGACCACATGATATTCTCCCAATCCTCTTTCTGGATCATCCATATGCTCTCTGGCAAACTTCAGATGGGCCTGGACATGTACTGGCTTAAGCAGGGGGACACGCCTGGCACTGCAGGATTTGAGTCCCTCTCGGCGTAGTGTGTTACTGATGGTAGCCTTTGTTACTTTGGTCCCAGCTCTCTGCAGGTCATTCATCAGGTCCCTCCGTGTAGTTCTGGGATTTTTGCTCACCGTTCTCATGATCATTTTGACCCCACGGGATGAGATCTTGCGTGGGGCCCCAGATCGAGGGAGATTATCAATGGTCTTGTATGTCTTCCATTTTCTTACAATTGCTCCCACAGTTGATCTATTCACACCAACCTGCTTGCCTATTGCAGATTCACTCTTCCTAGCCTGGTGCAGGTCTACAATTTTCTTCCTGGTGTCCTTCGACAGCTCTTTGGTCTTGGCCATGGTTGAGTTTTGAGTCTGACTGTTTGAGGCTGTGGACAGGTGTCTTTTATACAGATGACGAGGTCAAACAGGTTCCATTAATACAGGTAACGAGTGGAGGACAGAAGAGCTTCTTAAAGAAGAAGTTACAGGTCTTCAGGTCAAATCCTGCAGTGCCAGGCGTGTCCCCCTGCTTAAGCCAGTACATGTCCAGGCCCGTCTGAAGTTTGCCAGAGAGCATATGGATGATCCAGAAGAGGATTGGGAGAATATCATGTGGTCAGATGAAACCAAAATAGAACTTTTTGGTCAAAACTCAACTCGTCGTGTTTGGAGGAAGAAGAATGCTGAGTTGCATCCCAAGAACACCATACCTACTGTGAAGCATGGGGGTGGAAACATCATGCTTTGGGGCTGTTTTACTGCAAAGGGGACAGGACGACTGATCCGTGTTAAGGGAAGAATGAACGGGGCCATGTATCGTGAGATTATAAGCCAAAACCTCCTTCCATCAGTGAGAGCATTGAAGATGGAACGTGGCTGGGTCTTCCAGCATGACAATGATCCCAAACACACCGCTCGGGCAATGAAGGAGTGGCTCCGTAAAAAGCATTTCAAGGTCCTGGAGTGGCCTTGCCAGTCTCCAGACCTCAACCCCATAGAAAATTTGTGGAGGGAGTTGAAAGTCTGTGTTGCCCAGCGACAGCCCCAAAACATGACTGCTCTAGAGGAGATCTGCATGGAGGAATGGGCCAAAATACCAGCTACAGTGTGTGCAAACTTACAGGAAACGTTTGACCTCTGTCATTGCCAACAAAGGTTATGTTACAAAGTATTGAGTTGAACTTTTATTATTGACCAAATACTTATTTTCCACCATCATTTACAAATAAATTCTTTAAAAATCCTACAATGTGATTTCCTGGATTTTTTTTTCCTAATTTTTGTCTCTCATAGTTGAAGTGTACCTATGATGAAAATTACAGACCTCTCTCATCTTTCTAGTAGGAGAACTTGCACAATCAGTGGCTGACTAAATACTTTTTGGCCCCACTGTGTGTGTGTGTGTGTGTGTGTGTGTGTGTATATGTAGCTTATGATGTCTGCGGTCACAAACGGATTACAGAGGCAAATTTGGAAAGATAGCCTGCTTGTTTAGCCTACTATTGGAACAGTGCAGGAGCAAAGGTCAATGCCTTCTATGCCAAACAAGAGAAAGCGCTCTTGAATATTCAAATCAATCAATTGGCAATAGGTACAGAATTAAATCGGGATTTATTTTTGGTTGTTTGACTGTTGAGAAAGGAGGGTTCAAATGTGGTGAGAGATTTAAATTGTGCACATATCACAGATCATTATTAGGCGTACTTGTTGAAATGTGGTATGAACAGTTCATAAGTTCACAAATAACCACTACAGATTCATGTGTAAAAAAAATGGGGATGGGGAGGAAGGGGGCCCACAGAGACCGCTTACGTATAGGGCCCAGAATTTTGTGCCTGCCGACATTTATAGTCTGGTAATGTTTATACAGAGACCCTGTCGAAACATTGGCTTTTCTCTATGGCGAAATAGAAAGAGAAAACATTAAACAACAAGCCCAATGTGTACTGCTTTTTCTCAAATGTTTTACTCAAACAGCTTGTCCCTCACCCTAAACATTACAAGAGTAAGTGTAGCGCAATAAAAGTATCTAATTATATATAGTATATAATTCAGGGGTGCTAAACATAATCGGTCAAATAACAAAAGAAAAATAATGGTAAGGCTTTACACTATTTAGAAATTGTAAAAGCAGTAACTTTCATTATAATAAATACAGTAGACATTAAATACTGGTCTTTTGCTGGAAGTTGGCGGGTCAAACACAATTAGTGTAATGTACACATACACAATGGGCTCTGTTTGTAAGGTACCTGTTTAGATGTTCACAATAGACAAAGATAATCAGTGTTGGATAGTTATGTGATTTAGTCGTATGGCGCAGTCTTTTTCTTATTCTTATTATTATGTGATTGCGTCAGAATGAAGCAAATTATTATAGCACGTTTTTTCTTGCCCTAACTACGCCCATAGTTTTAACCAAATCGACTCCATTCCAACGGCAACAGGTCCGTCCTAATGTTGTGTAGCGCGCGTGCATACAGATATGTGATCGATTCTCTCAATATTTTTTATCAATCATTTTCAATCGTTATTTTTGTTCCGTTGAAATGAATGGGGAGAGTGTTTTAGCGGTACTCTGCGGTAATGTTGACATCTAGTGGAACCTTTTGCAAAACTATGAAATTAAGGAAGCTGGCCACATGTAACGCAAGCTAGCTTGCCACAATGTGAGTAAGTCTCAAACCGTAGCCTACATCGGTCGAGGGGTTGAGAAGGGTTTGCATTTTAAACATCTGATCACTGTATTCCTTATTCTATACCTTTACTAAGCGATGGTAGTTGTTCTGCACGAAGGTAGGTGGATTTACTATGAACAAAAGTTCAGATTTTCTAAAATACAGAAGTGGAAGCAAAAATCGCAAGTGGTTTACTCTCCTATCAAATGTTTACAGTTAAACATAGCTAGCTATCATGCAAAAGTTCCCGTGCATATCGTCGTTCAACCGAATCAACTATACGCAGAATACAAACCCACAACCGGACAATAATGCTGGTGACTTAATTTGGACGACAGTTAAAGATGAGGAGCTGAAGGGTGGGTTTGATAGAAAAATATTTGTAGTTCATTTTGACTGTTAACTTATGAATGATGGTTGGTTGCAGAGCAAACCTATATTTGTTTATTTGGTGACCTCTCATATAGCGTCACTCTTGTCGTAGGCTAATTGTCATATTTCCATTGGTCTACTACCATTGCGTAGTAGACCAAGTTTATCATAATTCAACCGAAACAGCTATATGGCATAAAGCCACAACCGGACAATAGCCGGCCAGCATTTTGAAAAGGCGAACTACCGAAGCGCAATTACAAATGGCTATGCCTAAATGCTTCATCCAACATTACAAACGACGTCAACATGACGAGGCTTGCTGGTAACACGTACTGGGGGGTAAACACGAACAGCGGTAGAGTTTATTGTAGTTGCATACTCCAATAGATTTTTATTGTGGTTACATACTTCAACTATATTTATATATAGTGGTTAGACAATCACCCATAAGCTAGGTATTAATCAAATCCACAGTACATCATGAGTGGTTCACTCTCTAATCAAATGTTTGTAGTCAAGCATAGCTAGCTTTCACGCAAAAGTCACAAATGTGTTTGTGGTCTGTTTTGTATTTACTGAAATTGCTAGAAAACATTGCGCAGCCTAACCAAACAGGAAGTGGCAGGCTCAAACCTTCCCCTGGAAGGTAGTGTTGCCAGATCGGGCGGTTTTCCGCCTAAATGGCCTACGTTTGATTACATAGGGCTGGAGAAAATAGCAAGGCCTGTCTTCGCACCACTATGGCTTGCAGGGCCGGCGTCCGCATGACAAGAACATGCTGCGCAACGCAATCACATTCACATTCACATTTTCTTGCAGAAAGGCATGTCTAGTTTTGTAGTTATTGTTTTAGGTTTTTATTTGCCAGTATCAGAAACCAGCTGAAAAGACAGAAAAGTTGTTCATTTATACATTTGGACAATTTGATGAATTTAAGCTTGTCCTGTTTGACCTAGACAGGCTGACTGTACATATGTGACTAGAATACGTTTGACTTAGTGTCAATCTTTACCTAAAGGGCTGCTCTTTTACTTAGCATGTTACATTTTTTAATATAGTATCAAAGAGGTATCGTGCACTGTTTAAGTGCACTGGTATCATATCGACGTCCAAAATTCTGGTATCGTGGCAACTGTGATTTTAATTTTAACAATGAGTTGTAGGAGACGCCTTCACAGCACAGTTTCAATGTCTGAAGGGTTTAGCAAAAGTGCCAGTTGTCATCCATTCTGTGATCGTTCAGCTGCACTGCCTTGAGTAATAGTGTGGTCAAGGGCTCTAACTGGTCGAACCAGGCTGTGTTTCACCCTACATGTACAAACTTGGGTACTAAAACTCCACAACCAACAAACCCTCCCATGGTGCATGGACATACAAGTGAAATGTTAAGAGTTATCATCCCAAGCATTCTAAACCCAGTAGAAGACCACAGGCATCAAGAAAAACAACAACTTTAAATCAAGTTCCAACAATCTGATCAATCACGTTAAAAGCAATTTCCTTAGTGCCTAGTGAGCTCAGTTTTAGAACAGGATTCCAGCTTAAAAATAACAATTTAAATAAGCATGACAACACTTAGCAGAGCACATGGAAGGTGCGGTAGACTGGATCTTGGGTCCCCCCACTTTAGAGTTCCGAAGTCCCGTTGGCAAAAGTGCATTATGGTGCATTCACATATGCGACGGCGCCGTGATTCAAAACGTGTCTTCAGTAAACAATGACTGAAAAACGTTTCAACCTGCTGGCATAACTCCAGGAGGTGCAGGCCATGCAATTACAACAGGTCACAGAGATGAAAGCGGCACATGCCACACACCCACATACCTCTGTACATTTTTATTTCATACTGTGGTTTTAGAATAATGTGTCTTCATTGTTGGTGGCAACTGATATCTATCATCTGAGTTTCCATAGCGGATCATAAGGCACATAGGCTACCAAGCATAGCTACTCGCAGAAGAAAAGCAGAACGTCAGTTTGACGAACTATCAACACTTTTATCCTATGTTCGAGTTACGAGTTACGTTCGAGTCAATGTATGTAATGCATTGGTCTGTTAACAAGCCATCATTCAACTGATCTTTCTGCAAATTGTCATGCAGACAATAGACATATAGATATAAACATAGAGCTTTAAAGGCGACCTAATATGCTCATAATCACCCATTTTTGTTTTATTCTGGGACTCCACTAGGTGTAGTTTTTCATGACTCAGTTAAAAAAAATCTTTATTTATCTTATACTGGCCATTCATTCATTCATAATTTTATCCTCGTCTGAAACACGCCGTTTTAGCTCCTGTCTCTTTAAGGCCCCCCTCCCTAAAAGGCCACTTTTTACTGATTGACCCAATTTGCAGGAGCCTGCCCAGGGCCATGCTGTGCCAACTGACTGACGTCAGTTCGCCCCCGAAATAGAAAAAACTGTTGAAAACCGAGTGTTTAGAGCAGTCTGAAGCCTGAGGTTATTGTTCACAGGAATTACTTTTACATACATATTTGAAACTTTGTTTACGTTTAATATGAAAATCCGACATTTTAACTAAATGTTAATTATTTTCACTAATTGTTGTTGTTGTTTACAAAGCTGGGATACAAGACATGCGGATAAAAAGATCAGAAGTGATCGAACATGTTCACAACTGAGGGAAATTACAATTGTTACTGCTTTATATTAGTGAATTATAATCAATAAACAATTCTGATTGTCCATTGCATACTATTCAGAGAGAGAAATGAAATGTCTGCATGAACCTAGGGTTTTAGCCCTTGTGGGTTTGAGAGCATAAACTAGAAGAAAACAGCGTAGTCGATCAATTCGGTTATTATGTAGACGTGACAGTTAATATCTCTTGTTTTGAATTTGAAAAGTAAATGGGTTGGTAGGCATTTATTTATTACCATGTATTTCTAACTGTGTTCTAACTTTAGCCCGCCATAAATCATACAGTGGAAACGAGCTAACACAGAAGTACTTTGCAAAGCTACTAGCAACGCTACGCTCGCCCTGCTCGGAATCACCACCTTGCCTTTAGTCACCACTACCTTACCGACTGTGCTAACAATCCAGTGAGTGTGGAAAGACGATAAATGGCCACTTGTTTTAATTTAATAAACCGAGATTACCCCGCTATATGTAAAATTAATATTTGTGGCCTGCATATCTGCATGTATGACTGTCAACTAGCATGTCTTTACTTTTACTGTATATTTGAATTTCACTGCCCTTTGCTAGCACAATCAACGAGTAGCCTAGGCTATGAGACGCTAAAATAAACCTGTTCTTGGTTCAGTGACGCACTTCCTTGTGCCTTAAAAAATTGCCAGTTTCTCAGGAGATCGCCAAATTAATAATGAATATTGAGACTTCAAGTGCACTGATCTGAAACACGATTATTTCATTCTCCCATAGACATTATTACAAATGTGTAATCAGAAGAGACATATTGATAATATGTTCACGCTAAAAAGCTACTTATAGGAGCTATAAAAAGAAGTATGTATCTTCAACAAGATGGCCGCTATAAGCCCTTGAACTTAAAAGATTGGTTTTGTGTGTGATACAGCACCACAATTTGATTAAACATGATAATTTGTCACAGGTTTCCTTTACTCACCCATCTGGTCAGGCATACGTTCTGCGACAGGCCATGAGATACAATTATTTGATTTGTAGCACCCCTGTAGGGCAATCAGATCATGATAATAATAATAATAATAATAATAATAATAATAATAATAATACATTTTATTTATATAGTGCTTTTCTCAGACCCAAAGACGCTTCACATAATCAACAGCATGTCAACAGGTAATAAAAGACAATCATATAAATAATTCAGGGAAGGCCAGATTGAAAAGATGGGTTTTTATTTGGGATTGAAAGATTTGAAGAGTTGCGAATTTCAGGAGGGAGATCGTTCCAAAGTTTTGGTGCAGTCCTAGAGAACGCATGGTCACCAAAGATTTTAAGCTTGGTTTTGGGAATGACCAGTGGATCATTTGAGGAGGATCGGAGTGACAAGATTGGAATAGGGTTGGAGGAGGTCAGAAAGATAGGGAGGAGCTGTGTTATGTAGAGCTTTAAAGGTAAGGATTGTATAATGAATGTGCTGATTAACAGGGAGCCAGTGAAGATCAAAGAAGACAGCAGATATGTGCTCAGAAGATGTGGTTGTGGAGAGGAGACGAGCAACAGAGTTTTGTATAATTTGGAGTTTATGGAGTGATGTTGCGCTGATACTGAAGAGAAGGGAATTGAAGGAATGAATGAGCTTGGCAGCTGAACTTTGGGAGAGGGATGATCTGATTTTGGTCTGATGTTTCGTAAATGGGGAGGGCATCTGTATCAGCAGACATAAGGGGGTCATTGATAACCTTAGTGCAGTTTCGGTGCTATGAAGAGTGTGAAAACCAGACTGGAGGGGATCAAACTAATTATTACCGGAAAGGAATAGTTGTAACTGAGATGCAATGATGCATTAAAGGGTTTTGACAAAGAAGGGTAAATTAGAGATTGGGCGGTAGTTGTCGATAATGGTTGTGTCCAGTCCAGGCTTCTTTAGAATATGAGTGACAGAAGCGTTTTTAAAAACGGTGGGAAATATACCTTGGGAGCAGTGTCCGAAATTTACTTTGTGACTCACCAGCCAAAGGGACTGGTAGATGGGAAAAATCCACCAGCCAACCATATTTTTTACCGGACAAAATAGTAAATTGCCTTTTTGTCAGAGGCGTCATGCCCATTCCCATTAATTATTTGCGACAATGCTTGAAATCAAATCCACAGTATTATATATGCTTAAGCGCCATATAGAAGGCCTAAATGGAGTTGTGAAACTATGCACCCTCAAAAAAGCAACCACACAACCACTACAGCTAAAACGAAATCTGTAAAGCCTCGAAAAGGTAACTTGATTTCAGCTTATGTTGTTTTCAGTGAGCTTGGCATTTGCTCCCTTCTCAAGCACCTGAAACAGGCTATTTGTAACAAGCTTTGTTTAACTACAAAAATGCAAGTCCATTTTAGCTGAACGTCTAGTAGTACACAATTGACTCATGAATTAACACATCCAAAAGCGAATTGTTTAATTGGCTTACGTCGTGGTTATTTCAGTATTAGTCTTGCTAATATTATAGTAGCATAAAGAAAATTGAACGATGTCTAACGTTAATGTTCGACTAATAGACCTAATTGTCGGTAAAGTGCTAACGTTAAACAAATAGCCTAGGCTAGTCCCTGAGCCCCAACGACAGTAACGTTACGTTGTTAGTGAAATTTGGAATTGTAACAACACGATTTTCACCTAAAGGTGGCAGATTTGCATCCCGTATTGCTAATTAGCATAGGGTTGGTGCTGCGGGCGCAGTGGGCAGAGTAGGTGATGACGTCTCGCGAAACAACTGCGTTCGAGCCTCTAACCTGTGTGTGCGTTTGTTTACATTGTGTCAAACTCCGACGGGCAGCAGAGGACAGAAACAGCGCGAGCGTAAATGACACCGAAACAGGGTGGAGAGTCAGCATCATTTTTTCATACATGACAATTTTGGAACAAACACTTACCCACCAGTGTGGCGGACAGCCTTCCGGGATTTACTTGCCAAACGCACAATCTACCGGTCTTTGGCGCTTGGCGGGTGTTAATTAAAACCTAAAGTGAAGTTGGTGAGATTGCCCCTCGGAGGGCTGAGGAACGAGGGAACAATGATAGTCATTCCAGAGGTGTATACCACAATGCTTTGAGCTAAGCCTACAACAGCAGTCGATTGGATAATTGGGGCTGGAAGTTTGAAAGGGCAGGTACGTTCCATTTAAATCCCCCGCTCTTCCCCTGCCCACTTTCCCTCTGTTCTCCAAGTTCTCCGTGTGACGTATGCTGTTACGTAATACTAAGTGCTGAGGGTAAGTGAACAAGGGGAGGGGAGTGAACTAATGAAACGCAGCCAAAATGGCAGAAAATCCATCATGGTTGGCTTTATGGGTCCTTGTAGTCTCACTTGGCCATTCATCCAAATCTTGTACTTTCACACTCGACTGGAGGTCTGGAGACTTTCATATACAAATCTTCTCTTCACTTAGCCTTGGAATCTCAAAACTCTCGCCATTTCAAGACACACCCTGTTCCTGGATTTGTGCTACTCTGTTCCAATATGGGAGAGCACCTAAGCAGTAACCCACCTCTCTTTGAAGCTCCGCCCATTCCATAGCACCAGCTTATGGTCTATTAGTATGACACTTATATGGCAGGTGTGGCCTATGGCCCTCAGAACACATGCAAAGGGACACCTGTGTGTAACAAAGTGACTTACTAGAATTTTCAATAATATTTGACAGGACAATAATAATAATTACAAGAGCAAAAACAATAGGTCTAGAAGTGTCTGACCCACTTGCATTAGCTCCTCCATAGTGTCGGTGTTGCGTGATCGTTGGCTTTGTGAAGGGTTGACCGGCAATTGGGCACCTTGGGTATTGGGTATCTAGTTGGCATTTCCACTCCACGGGGCCAAAACCCAGGTGTTGGGGTCTCTCCCGAAAGCGGTTGTCAATACGGACAGATAGAGTAATGGGTGCCTCCAAATCCTCAGTTTCCTCTCGTGCTGCTAGCTCAGATTTAATTCCTTCCCAATAGTCCCCTGTTGTCACTTCGAAAGCTTGCATTTGCTAGTGCGAAGCCAAACACACCACAAATGGAGTCAGCAGAATATGTCCACCAACCGTATCATACCTACGGGTAGAATTACCCTCAGTTACCCTTTGTCATTCCTGCCTGAGTTGTAGTAAGAGAGCTAACGTTCGACTACTAAGCCACATTGCATCAGAAAGCTCTTACAGATTCCTGGGTGACCTTTGTAGCACTCTGGTGGGGGTAGGAGGCTCTCACTCGCTGGTGCGGGTGCAGGTACTGGAAGAGCCAGTGATCTCAAGGTAGTTACGCCCTCTGAGGCGGCGGCCCCGCTCTGGAAAGACTCTCGAAGCGCTGCCTGGAAGTCCCGCAGTGAGCAAGCTGCAGCTCCTGAGTAATGGAGTGTAGCTGTTACTGTAGGATTAGCATTTGCTCCAGTCATACCTTTCCAGCCCCCGATTGACCAGACATGGTGGAGTACTAGTATCACTAGAATATGATTTAGGTGGTCATGTCACTGCAATAACTAATATGATAATCAATAAACAATAACTATGCAAACCATAATATGGAAATATGATTATTTCAACCATCCACCCTTTTTGTCATATAAACAAAATTCTCATGACAATTTCAAAATGGTACTTGCATAATTATGAACTAATCAAACATACCAAAGTTAACAGGAAAATAATTTGAGGAGGCTAAATGCTAATTGTAGAATAGAATTGTAGCACAGTGTTCGGGAATCGCAAATGTAGAAATCATCATAGTTGCAGTGGCCGTCGTAGAAATACGATTACAGTTAGCAGTACAAGATTTAAAGGTAACAATAATGAGAATTAATACCATTAAAGCAACAAAGATAAACATGTAGGATGTTCATTCCCCAACTACCAATAAGGGAGGTCATCCATTCAACCCAATCGTTATTTGAATCCAAATTCTGTGCAGCCTGATTTATATCTGGAGTTTTGGCAAATATGGATTCATTGAAATTAGGTAAATTATAACAACATTCAGAACCAATCATTTAACATACAGTCAATAGCTAATCTATTAGGCAAATGCATAGTTCTCATGGCCGTCATCTCAATAGTGAGCATTGTAAGAGATTTTGCAATGGAGTTGGTTAAACTTCTCCACATTTCTAGATAAGTCCCCAATTTGGTTATAACAACAACATTACCACATAAGTTGGCAACAGAGCCCCAAGTATCCTAGTCAAGGCATTCTGTTGGGTAGTGTGCAAATTCAACTGTTACCCAACCCGACCATCTGTGGATACAAACTGCATTATAGGGACTGTGTGAGCCAGGGAGTATCATCCAGACCATGCTATAGGGAGAGAAGTGTAAGCAGATGAGTTGCAAAACCAATACTGACTGACCTACTGATGTATTCAATGAATATCTAACTCCTGCAATGGAGAAAAATAAGTGGATAACCAAACCTTCACTAACCTTGTGTAACGGTGCACTAATAATAGATTTTTCAGTTTGCACATGACTGTTGTGACACAAACTCCCATCTAATGAACCTGTCACATGTGGCAGGGTTTCCGCTAGGATTTTTTGTTGCCGGTTCAGTGTCCGGAAATAATTTATTTTAATGGACAAATTAGAAACGTACCTGTCACGTTTCAATAACAGTCTATGTTACAAACGCAAATATATTGTAGGCCTACACCTAGGTTGACGAAAGAACAATCCTCCAGACAACCTTGCAGTGCCATAGGCTGTTGATAGGCTTTTTCGCTGTCAAAACACACATGTTCTGTTTAGGGAAACCTGCATCCTTAACAGGTCTTTGATCTTCAATGCACCATAGAAATCATGGAAGAACCGTGCTTACATGTTCATTATTGTATGTGTGTAAGGCTGGATTATGCACCGGGCCAGTGGGGCCAGTGCCCCGGGGCCTCAGACTACAAGGGGGCCTCCAAGCCTCAGGCCGCGTGCGGCACGTCGCCCAAGAATTCCGAAGGAAGTTGAAGCCCAGGGAACTCAGTGTGTATCAGTGCTTATAAGCTTTAGCTGACCACTAGGGCCCCTCAGCACTTACAATGTGAGGGCCCCCAGGCCACATAGTTAGAGAGTGAGCCGACCCCTAGGGCCCCTTGGCACCTGGGGCTTAAAGCGTGATCTGACCACCAGGGCCCCTCGGCCCATACAGTGTGAGGGCCCCTAGGACCCCTGGCATTTACAGAGTGAGCTGGCCACTAGGGCCCCCAGGACCCAAGGTATTTAAAGCGTGAGCTGACCACTAGGGCCCCTAGGCCCCTGGGTGCATACATCAACCGTAATACCTGGGCCTTGGTACATACATCAACAGTAATACCTGGGCCCCTTGGTACATACAGTGCATTCTTAAAATGTGGTGTTTGCGCTGCGGAGAAGCATGTGCAAACACGTCTCAGCTCATTATCACTTTTGTCAATTGAGTCAGACCTTGTCAGACAGGTCGATTTTGACGAATTAGGGGATGATTTTGCAAGGAGGAAGACAAGAAAGACACCAATATAGGAGGGAGGGGAGGGGGGGGGGCTCCAAAAGACGTGCCCTGGGGCCTCAAGGGACCATGATCCGGCCCTGTATGTGTGTACTGTATTACTATGTATGACCCTTTGTTCCTCCTACCCCTTGCACTTTGAAGATGTTTGATGAAGACGCAGCCCCCTGCACATTGTGTTAATGAGAATAAATTGAATTGAGAGAGGGAGTGGCAGCTTGGTCCCAGTAATACCTGTGCCATTTTATTAGTATCTTTTTCATATTCCTGTCTTGATGTAGAATGTAGTTGGCTGGTGGGAGGTGGGGCGGATCCTGCAGGCTTATGGTGTCATTTTAAGCCGAGCTTCTATCCAGACCCTCTACCCTCAACACTATGGAGAGTTGCTGCACCGACTCAACAGCACACTGCAGCATTGTGTAAGAATGCACCCAAACACAAGATACAACATATACTGTACCCCTTTGGGACACGACCAGCACAGACTCATATCGTGGTTCTTTGGATCTGCCGTAGCTCAGTTGGTAGTTCCTGGTGCAAACAGGCAAGGATTTCAAATTCAGCTTAAACTATCCTTTTTCAATAGTATGCTTACTGGACTGCTATAAAACATTGACCACCTGTTCTTAATCTTGTCTTTCAAAACATTTTTAGTCACTAAATCAAATATTTTCTATCACTTCTCGAACTCTGAACCTAATCATTAAAATCGGTCCCATCCAGGTGGTTCCCTCAAAACCTTCCAGATCTTCTAAGATGATCACCAAGGTTGAGAAGAATATAACATTGGTAAAACATTTTCACAAAGAAATCTTACTGTTTGAATACTTTTCACTACAGTTAAATGTATAATGTCACTTGACACTTTTACAATTTTGGAGGCTCAATAGGGTCCTGATTTGATCCCGTCGAAGTAACATTGATGCTGCTAGTAATCACATACTGTATACACAGTACTGCAGGAAGTGACGCAATAGTTCACTGAAAGATGAATTGTGCCTCAAGTCAGATAGAAAGTTTTAAGCTCACACAGTTAAGAGGCATGTAACAGTGTTCGATAATGAACATCTTGGACCTTTCACTATAAGAAAAAAAATTACTTTATGTGCCATTATATTTAGGGAGGAGAGGTTAAGAAAATCATAAAAAAGGATACTGAAAAAATCCTCCAGGTATAGATATTTGGATATTTGGATTATTCTGTGCGGCTCCATGCTTAGAACCAAAAGGTTCATGTTGTCAATCCTGTTGACCAAGACAATTTGATCTCTGGTCCTGCTTGCATGTTCGTGTTTGTGTTGGGAGGTATAATAGGTATTTAAGTAATTGAATGTGTGTTTTAACCAAAAGGATGTTTGTTTCCAAGCTGTTCAATGTTGGAAACCGTAGTGGAAGTGGAGGAGAGGAGAAGAAGAATCGACAATTGGACCAAGCAGCCTTCAAAGCGATTGGGGAATTCACCATCGTTCTGAGATGGATCAACGAGCTTAGGGAACAATACTGAACACTGAACTTGGACACACATACACAAGATTACAGCCCGGAAAATAAAAAAAAACTTTTTATGAAAAGCGCAGGGACTCATTAGGGATAATGGTGATGACATTCTATCAACACTGTCCCTATACAACAACCTCAACGGTGCTTTACCCATGTCTTTCTGTAGGGTTAAAACCAAACATGCAGTCTAACACACACAATAAGCATGCTGTTGACGGACATACAGCTACATTCAACTAATTTATAAGACAATTAAGATATATTTGGTCACATGTATTGATTCACCATGTACTTATTTATTGTTAACTTATTGCTAGGTTAATATTGAGTATCTTTTTTCAAATAATAATGTCATGATCAGTCATGAATATTTTTTGGTCCCATGAATGTGACATGTATGTCCCAAAGTTCTATTAGAGTACGGAACTTTTAAACATATTATGAAGAAATATATTTTCACAGAAAATGTTGGTTAGACTTTTCAAAAAATGTATTAATATATGTATATCTTTTCTAAATAAGAAAGATATGATGTTACAAATGTTTTTTGTGAGAGGCACTTTCTGTTCTTAATAGTGACAATGTTTGCTGGTGTGACTAGATCTCCCTCTAGTTGCTAAAGGTATCAATTGCAGAAATGCTAGTGTAATTTTGAATAATGTTCGTTTGGCTTGTCATAAGAAGGTTCATCTGTTTTAGGCACACACATGCATGGTAAATACACAGTAAATAGTCTCTGTATAGTTTACCTGCTTTGTATTCCTATAATCTCCCACCTATTATCTCTGTTATTTTGCTATCAATTTAAATCAAAAGTTACTTGGTTGTAACTCAGGTTGGCAGGAAGCAAGTAAGCCTGCGAATAGACTATACTAGAGCATACAAAGGAACATTTTCTATACATTTAATGTATACTTTGATTTAATTCAATTAGCTTTGCATTTTGTCACCAAATATTTACATACGCTATGACTAGATCAACGGGAACAGTGTTCAGTCATCTGACTGACATTTACTGGGTTAGCTAAAAAAATACTGGCTCCACTTGTTGTGTTCATACATAAAATTGCTTTAATACTGACAACAAAAATTCCTTAAAAATGTTGTATCAGCAACCATATATTAAAAAATGGGCTGTCTTTTTAAAGTTGTTCATTGGATTCAGTATCTACTGTGTCCCATGCGTCACATTGAGTCAGGCACTCTAACCATACATACAGCATATTGGTGGTGAGGTGTGGAGTGGTGGTCATCATAGGTGTGATTCATCAACAATAGGAACCGACAGTCTATTTAGAGTCAAAAGAAATGGGATCAATTATTTTGCGTTTGTTTTTTCTTTACTTCTTTTACTTCTTTTTTAGTTTGTCATTTTTTCTGTTCCACGCATTAAAGCTTTTGTTTAGATTAATAACAAAAGGTATTTAATATGAAGGTGTTGGAGTATAGTCCCACACATAATAGAAATCGCTTTTTGGGGTCAGAGTTTTCAGATATTAAATGAACATACTTTAAAGCTTTACATTTGGAATACCGATAAATTAATTAATGAAATGAAAGTAAGTAAACGGAATTGCCCAAAAATGTATCAGTGCAATGACATGATGCAGCAAATCATATTCTCTAAAATAAGAAGTAGTGCGATAAACTTAAAGATTTGCTTCATTACAGAAAATGTCATAGTTGTAACATGTATATTATGACGACAATATAAGAACTGAGCTTTATCTCAGTTGGACTACGGTAAGGACGGCTTTCAAATGAACAATTTATTATTTAGCTTGGAAAGTGGAGTACCAAACAATTCTTAAAAGATACGGATGATGATCAATGTTGAAATAGCCAATATTAAAATCCAGGATTGTGGTCAAAGATAGTTAAAGGAACAACATGATCAGAAATGTCTGTATTTTTAATAAACTGCTTCCTGTCATAAAAGTTTTGCACTAACACCACTTAGCTGCAGAGAAGAGAACATAAAGATCAAATGGGCTGAATGTGAAGTTTGCCTTCCGGCTAATTCATTTGAGTTGAATTTAACTGTTTTCTCTATCCACCCTTCTCTGTCTCTCTTACCGGTTTGTCTCTGTCTGACTGAGAAACTGAACCACGAGATGAGAAGTGTGGTCTTAAAATACCACACACACACACACACACATCACTTGGTTCTGAGTATTGCTGCAGGAAAACCCAGGTTAAATGAGACTGCTGGGAAACTTGCTGACTAACTTACACACAGGTTTCCCTTAACTGTGTGTTTCTGTAGTGTGTCGAAGTTATTGTGATGTTTTTCAGGTTACAAAGTGGGCTACATCATCAGTTTGGTCACCCATTACAAATTCCAGCTAGTGGATGTAGGATGTGGCACTGTTACCAACACTAATTATGTTCCTAATCATACCGTCTATAATTAAAAAGTTGTTTGAGGGCTTTGCCAAATCTTAATTATTAGAGTTGAAAGATATTTTTTATATGGTGGATGGCAATGGCAGTGTTCTTTGTTGGCTATGTGGGTTCAAAGTTGTGCTTGTGCCTGTTCCTCACAGTTAATAGTTCTCCATTGATGCATTCATGTAGTGCACCTAAAATAGGGATTAAAAAACATGAACTACATGATGCATTCAGTTGAAAAAAACAATAGGGAATAAAAGAAAATACATGTAGTGAGTGGCTTTTATTATTATAACTTCAAGCCATATTTGAAACTTGGAATAGTAGCACAAATAATATAGGTAAATAATTACTTTACTTATTTGTGACTAAATGATCTTATTTGCTGGAAATTTCAACACTCAGAGAGGTGTCAATAAATTATGACTTGTGATGAATATTAATTAACCATGCATTGAAATCCTTAAAAGAAAACATAGAAATGAGCTGCCGGCAGGAATAGAGTATGGAGTTGAGTACAGGTGATTAATTGATAAGAGGTCATGACCCCAATTTTCCTCTATAACATAAACTTCAGATAGACCAGGTTGATATGGCCTGGCTCAATTGTATCCGCCAAATTATTCCCAGATCATGGTGCTGAGCCAGAGGACAGCTAATTCCTAAAGAGAAAGTTCAAGTGACATAGCATGTTCAGATCAATTTGCTTGCTTAATGTTGAGGGGAAGTGGTTTGCCATCAGATTCAAATGGCAAAATGTGAGAAAAAATACCTTCGTGTCATATTTCTGGATTTGGCATATGCATTAAGGTACCAAATGCAATTATAAACCTGTTTAAGGCATTGGCCTACTTTCACACATTCAATTGTGTTTTAATTCAAACGACCACAGAATTAACATTCAAATTAATTAATTAAAATGACCGCAGAATGGCTGTGTTTGTTTATGTTTGGAGATTGGCATCATGGCCGAATGTACAATCTCACTCTTGGAATTTTAATATGGCCATGGAAGTAATAATCCAAGCATGCAAATGGGTTGTAAGCAGACAAAAGTTAAGGGGATAGTTACACCTTCCTCCCATTCAAGAACATATGGCCGACATGACAATATTGACAATAACAGCGCCATGTACTAGACTACTCATTGAACTTAATGATAACCTTTAATGGACTAAAATGAAAATTAAACCAAGCAATTCCAGAAGCATACTAGTTGTCAAGAGAACATTTTGCAAGAAATATTCTTCATAGATTAGGATCTGATAAAGTTATAATGTTACCCTTAAAGATCCAGAGAAGGTTAAGGAATTAAGGATGGAATTGAACAGAGGACTAGAGAGCTTTGGAACTCAGGGTTGCCAGGAAAGCTAAAGCTATGGTGTCTACAGTTTGGACTCCTATCCCAGCTCCTGTGGTCATTGACAGCGTACGATATACCGATTACTGAAGTCAAAAGCTAGGGGGGGAAAAAAGCTATTATGCTAGAAAATGGTTAGGGATGCCATGCCACAATATCTTAGTAGCCTGGCTCTATAGGAAATGTGTTCTGGAGCTGTCACTTATCAGGCTTACAGAGGACTTTAAGGGTGCAAAATCTAGATTAGAAATTACACTTACAGAATCCTGAGATAGCATTGTAAGAAAAGCAGCACCCACATTAGCCACAGGACGTAAATGGAATTCAAAAGAAGTAATGCTGCAGGCAAATTAATGATATATCATACACAGCAGTAAGGAGCGCCAAAACGGTCTCACAAGTCCAATAATAGCGATGGAGGAACTGGGAAAGTGTAGATTAGAAAGAAATACAGCATTGAAGGACTCATCGCCTACTTTGCATCCTTAACATACTAAATATGAGCCCATATTCCGGGATATTTAGTATGTTAAGGACACATAGTAGACAATTCCGAACACAGACTCAGACCTAAATTCCAACAGCCACATCAACTTGGTAAAAAAAAATCTGCATAGTATCACCTGAAAACATAGCACAACTCATGTCCCAACAAGACAATTATATTCATGCGTTTATTACCAGTAGGCTAGACTACTGTAATGGTCTTCTCCGAGGTCTTCTTGCTCAGAATGCTGGTAATAGACTTTTAACAATTAACAAAAAATATTAACATATTGCACCAATTCTCAGATCTGCTATAGTGGCTCCCTGTTTGTCAGATAATTCATTTTAAAATACTGTTTCGCTAAATAATTTGTGGCCAAAATACATTACTGACATAAATAAAAATAAAAATAAAATAGGAACCTTGTAGACCTCTCAGGTCATCTGGAACAGGTCTCTCAACTGTTCCCAGTGTGAAAACTAAAAAGGTGAAGCAGCATTGAGCTACTACACAACAAATAGCTGGAACCAACTTCCAGAAGATCTGAGACCCGCTCCCAACTTGACAACTTTTGAATCCAGATTAAAAGCGTACATGTTCTCAATTGCTTTTTGCTGAATTGTTCCTTCGTGGCAATATTTCTCATTACAATTGTATTTTTTTCTTTCCTAGTCTTTCCTGCTGAGCGTGTCTGACACCAAGCCTGCAGGAATAGAGTAGGGACAGATTTTCTTCACAGCTTAACCAATCCTCTTTTTTAAATGTTTACAATCTGGCCGTGCCAAGAACGGATATAGAGGGGGGGGCTCTGATAGGTCATTGTCCTTCTGGAGGTATTGTGGGCTCAAATTAAGTAAACATCTGAGATGGAAGGTGCCCACTTGAAAACCCCAATGACATGAATGCTCTCAACCTAAATCCATTCTAAAATGTAGTTTTTTTTTTTTAAAGTGCTCTTCTTGAATTATGGCATAATGAATATTATAACACTGTATCCTCTGTATTTTAAAATGCTCTGCTGTTTATCACCCGGCTCAGTTTTATCACCCTGCTGAGCAGGCACTTTTGTATGGTCAATATCGAACTGTGCAGGCTGGATAGTTTGCAGCTTTTCCATGGCTTACAAATCTTGTATTAAAATAGAAAAGGCTCACAATCCTAGTTGACGGTGGCAACCATGGCTTAACATAGAGCCTTGCCTGTTGACCTAACACAATAACCTGACATCCCTTTAAGTGACACGATGTTGTGTAGTTGGCTAACCCACTAAATCTATTGACCAAATCCTTCTGGATCGATCATATACTATATATAATATCAGCTGTGTAGAGATTTGCAGGTATTTGATATTGACCAAAGGAGAATTCCATCGTTGCTGATCATTTTGTGTTTGTTGGTCTGGTGGCAGTTAGGCCTGGAAAGGCTGTTGTCAAAGCAGGGTGCAAAAAAAGGGTGACGTCATCTGATTAAGAGCTGTCTGCTCAGCGATAGAGGAAACTAAATGATGTTTAGGCAGAAGAACCACCAAAACCCCAAACCCCATCCAGCCAAGCAGAGCACAGCTGGGCTTACACCTATATAAACACATGCATTCTGAAGACACTACCTATACACTCCCACAGACAGAATACAGACCTTAATTCTTTCCTGCACACATAGACATATAGAACATATGTCCTAGCTCTTAAGCACAACAACCAGGTTAAGGTATTGGGTGGACAAGATTTTCTAATAAAGCTCACAGACTCAGGGCAGAGGGCAGCTCCAGAGTGGAAGTGGTGTTGTTCTGACTCGAGAACCGAAAGCCTGCAACTTACACTGTACTCTAATTCTGGACTTGTAAGTGATATACAGTGCTTTGGTTGTAGTCACAATGAGAGTGTATCTAGGTCTAGTTTTGGTGCTGTGTATTCGGCTG